>CM057248.1:28567466-28624966 GCA_029931835.1 Etheostoma nigrum
GCTCTACAACGTCCCTGTTAGTGATGGCGTTGCATAGTCTGTCCACCAGAGGACGCTCTACAACGTCCCTGTTAGTGTTGGCGTTGCATAGTCTGTCCACCAGAGGACGCTCTACAACGTCCCTGTTAGTGATGGCGTTGCATAGTCTGTCCACCAGAGGACGCTCTACAACGTCCCTGTTAGTGATGGCGTTGCATAGTCTGTCCACCAGAGGACGCTCTACAACGTCCCTGTTAGTGATGGCGTTGCATAGTCTGTCCACCAGAGGACGCTCTACAACGTCCCTGTTAGTGATGGCGTTGCATAGTCTGTCCACCAGAGGACGCTCTACAACGTCCCTGTTAGTGATGGCGTTGCATGGTCTGTCCACCAGAGGACGCTCTACAACGTCCCCTATTAGTGATGGCGTTGCATAGTCTGTCCACCAGAGGACGCTCTACAACGTCCCTGTTAGTGATGGCGTTGCATGGTCTGTCCACCAGAGGACGCTCTACAACGTCCCTGTTAGTGATGGCGTTGCATGGTCTGTCCACCAGAGGACGCTCTACAACGTCCCTGTTAGTGATGGCGTTGCATAGTCTGTCCACCAGAGGACGCTCTACAACGTCCCTGTTAGTGATGGCGTTGCATGGTCTGTCCACCAGAGGACGCTCTACAACGTCCCCTGTTAGTGATGGCGTTGCATAGTCTGTCCACCAGAGGACGCTCTACAACGTCCCTGTTAGTGATGGCGTTGCATGGTCTGTCCACCAGAGGACGCTCTACAACGTCCCCTGTTAGTGATGGCGTGGCATGGTCTGTCCACCAGAGGACGCTCTACAACGTCCCTGTTAGTGATGGCGTTGCATAGTCTGTCCACCAGAGGACGCTCTACAACGTCCCTGTTAGTGATGGCGTGGCATGGTCTGTCCACCAGAGGACGCTCTACAACGTCCCTGTTAGTGATGGCGTTGCATAGTCTGTCCACCAGAGGACGCTCTACAACGTCCCTGTTAGTGATGGTGTTGCATGGTCTGTCCACCAGAGGACGCTCTACAACGTCCCTGTTAGTGATGGCGTTGCATAGTCTGTCCACCAGAGGACGCTCTACGCTCTATTTTTTTGGTTAATGTGTTTTATCAGAACTTTAATATATTTTGATGTTCTGTTGTCGCAATAAAACCAATTATTGTCATATTATTTTAGTGAGAACTACAAATAACTAGTCAAGGAAATCTGTTTTTTATGCGTTTCTGGATTTTAAAAAATATATATCAGCCGATATATCAGAATATCGGATTTTTAAATAATCAAATATTCATATGGGTATCGCCGGGCTCTACTGTGTTCTGGTCTTCACTATCAGGAGGTTAAGACCCAGAACGCCAGCAGAGGGAAGGGAGAGCTACTAACGTCATGTCAGACGTGGTCTACATCCACGCCGGTCCACTTCTGGGACGGCCCGGTGCCGCCGGATGTCCTCCTCCACTGGTAACCAAGGAGGACACAGACCATTACAACATATATCTTTTCTGGAGTTTCTGAACGGTGTCCCCGGACTCTTGTGAACATACTGAGAGATCCAGAGAGAGTTGTGTGGAGCCGATAGTCTCAGTTATCTTCATATCGACTCATGTAGCAACGGCTTGAATGTAACCGACGTTCATTAACATCAAACGCTACGCAGCAGAGCTTTAAGAGAGCTGGTTGTTGATTTAAATCAGCTGTTGATGCAGAGATGCTCAAACACATGCAGAGTCTGCAGCACCGTGCCTGATCAGAAACACAGCGGGTGTGTGGCCGGGGTGGTTCAGTGGGTAGAGCAGGCGCACATGTACATTCAGGTTTATGCCTCAACACAGAGGTCAAGGGTTCAAATCCGCCCTGATGATTTCCTGCATCTCTCCCCCTCTCTCACCTAACTGTCCTGTCAAAAACCAAAGATGGAAAAGCCCCAAAAAAATCATCTTAAAAAGAAGTACCGCAGGGAGGAGACTACCTTCAGTTCAGCAGACGTTTCCTAAAAAGAAGGATTCTTCACAAGTCCCGCCCCTCGAGTCCAGTCTGAACCCGTGAGTTGTCTTCCCGTCAACCATGAACAACATCGACAATATTATCACTTTTTCCGACATTGTTGTCACTTTTTCAATGTTGTGGGTGTTTTTTTTTCATGTTTTTTGATATTTTTAATGTTGATATTTTTAATGTTGATATTTTCAGCGCTTATTTCAACGGCCCATTTTTTGTGCAACTGAAAACGGGTCAACTTTGACCCAAGGACAATACGAGGGGTAAGGCAACCCCCTAACAAGGATTCACAAGGGGGGCTGGTGCCTCTCTGTGCTTAGACCATGGGGCGTCCCCTGGGTCGTGAAGGCATTCAGGTCTCTGTTGATCCTTGGTAAATATACAGAGTGCAGGGCCCAAAATGTCATTATCAGGGTTATATAAATATATATTATACATACTATATATATAATAATATATATGGTCATGGTAACCATTGGTTATTCCACGCTAGTGATGCCAAATGAAGCTCTGTGAACCAGTTTCTGAGCCACTAGAGGGCGCTCTTTGGTCAATAAGGGTTGAGAATACACTGGATCACGACGCCTTAGGCCTTTCTATTAAACCCAAGACCGCCATCTAGTGGGCTCAGAACATAAAGACACTGGTTCACGATGCTTCACTTGTCCCCCCAGAGTCTTTCAATTTGTTTCTTATGTTTTCCTCTTGTGCAATGAAGAGTGCAAAGTATGCAGGAATAAGTTATAATTTTGATAGTTATTATTTTAATTATGCAGCATGGTACAAAGGATGCTGGAATAAATAGTATTATGTTATTATATACAGTGGGTACGGAAAGTATTCAGACCCCTTTAAATTTTTCACTCTTTGTTTCATTGCAGCCATTTTCCAAAAATCAAAAAAGTTCATTTTATTTCTCAGTAATGTACACTCAGCACCCCATCTTGGACAGAAAAAAACAGAAATGTAGAAATTTTTGCAAATTTATTAAAAAACAAAAACTGAAATATCACATGGTCATAAGTATTCAGACCCTTTGCCGTGACCCTCATATGTAACTCAGGTGCTGTCTATTTCTTCTGATCATCCTTGAGATGGTTCTACACCTTCATTGGAGTCCAGCTGTGTTTGATTATACTGATTGGACTTGATTAGGAAAGCCACACACCTGTCTATATAAGACCTTACAGCTCACAGTGCATGTCAGAGCAAATGACAATCATGAGGTCAAAGGAACTGCCTGAGGAGCTCAGAGACAGAATTGTGGCAAGGCACAGATCTGGTCAAGGTTACAAAAAAATTTCTGCTGCACTTAAGGTTCCTAAGAGCACAGTGGCCTCCATAATCCTCAAATGGAAGACGTTTGGGACGACCAGAACCCTTCCTAGAGCTGGCCGTCCGGCCAAACTGAGCTATCGGGGGAGAAGAGCCTTGGTGAGAGAGGCAAAGAAGAACCCAATGGTCACTGTGGCTAAGCTCCAGAGATGCAGTCGGGAGATGGGAGAAAGTTGTAGTAAGTCAACCATCACTGCAGCAATCCACCAGTCGGGGCTTTATGGCAGAGTGGCCCGAAGGAAGCCTCTCCTCAGTGCAAGACACATGAAAGCCCGCATGGAGTTTGCTAAAAAACACCTGAAGGACTCCAAGATGGTGATAAATAAAATCCTCTGGTCTGATGAGACCAAGATAGAACTTTTTGGCCTTAATTCTAAGCGGTATGTGTGGAGAAAACCAGGCACTGCTCATCACCTGTCCAATACAGTCCCAACAGTGAAGCATGGTGGTGGCAGCATCATGCTGTGGGGGTGTTTTTCAGCTGCAGGGACAGGACGACTGGTTGCAATCGAGGGAAAGATGAATGCGGCCAAGTACAGGGATATCCTGGACGAAAACCTTTTCCAGAGTGCTCTGGACCTCAGACTGGGCCGAAGGTTTACCTTCCAACAAGACAATGACCCTAAGCACACCGCTAAAATAACGAAGGAGTGGCTTCACAACAACTCCGTGGCTGTTCTTGAATGGCCCAGCCAGAGCCCTGACTTAAACCCAATTGAGCATCTCTGGAGAGACCTGAAAATGACTGTCCACCAACGTTTACCATCCAACCTGACAGAACTGGAGAGGATCTGCAAGGAGGAATGGCAGAGGATACCCAAATCCAGATGTGAAAAACTTGTTGCATCTTTCCCAAAACGACTCATGGCTGTATTAGATCAAAAGGGTGCTTCTACTAAATACTGAACAAAGGGTCTGAATACTTATGACCATGTGATATTTCAGTTTTTGTTTTTTAATAAATTTGCAAAAATTTCTACATTTCTGTTTTTTTCTGTCCAAGATGGGGTGCTGAGTGTACATTACTGAGAAATAAAATGAACTTTTTTGATTTTTGGAAAATGCCTGCAATGAAACAAAGAGTGAAAAATTTAAAGGGGTCTGAATACTTTCCGTAACCACTGTAAGTCTTATATTACAATATGAACATCTCTGAAGTAGAGAATGATGAATAGACAATAAGTGGAACCAGTACCAGGCTGATTAGAGACCGCGTTGCTGGGTTTTTGACCCCGGCACTGTGAGTCAGACGTCAGCTGTTCATCAGAGTGATGCATTGTGGGAAGAAACTGATCCTGAGTCTGTTGGTTTTGGCGTCCAAGCCAGAAGATGCCCAGAGGTGCCAGATGTTCGGGTAGGCTATTCTTTGGTCCCTAGTAGTAGAATTAAGAGTATATTTGATAATCTGCATGCTCTTCATGTTACCCCCCCCCCCCCACTTGGTGTTGTAGTAATAGACAGGTTTTTGCAGTAATGAAATATCACCATATCTGAAACCCTTTTAACAGTAGACCCAGACTAAATGTTCAATAAGAGGCACATATGATGCCATTAGGTTGTTATTGTGACAGCGTTTATTAAATTTAAGCAGGTAATAATAATAATAATAATAATAGCTCCTCACTACTTTTTATTACATTTTTGGGATCATTTCATTGGGATTGATTAATTAAATAAAGTATGAGCAGGCCTACTGATGTCTGGAGATACAAACCTAACACACTACAAAGATGATTCTTCAGGATACTCAGAACATCAGCAAAGGAGATCCGGGCTCGATTAGTGAGGCCTGACCTTCCTCTTCACTGATTGGCTGATTAGAGATCAAATCTGATGAAACCCTCAGGGTGGAGATGATCATCAAGACGCCACCCGGTGTCCAATGAGCATCTGGCGCCATTTACTAAACACCTGGTGGCGCCAAGAAGGGCGATCAAAAATATAGAGAATTATAACGTATTATGACCCGTTTGGCTTTCCATACAACCATAGAAATATAATATAAATAATGTAATAACTACTAAAGACGTCTGAACTAACTTTACTGATCACTAGAGCACAGTACATATATAAAGTTTTATTTTAATTGGGTGTATCAGCAAAGATACGTAATACATAGAGAAGTTATATTTCAGATTTAATAAGAAACGGCTTCAATGGCCAAGAAAGGGAAGAGGAGTCGGCTTTGTGTTGCTGTCAACACAGAAACAGACATAAGGTCCATCTAAAAACAACGATCGCCACGGTAACGCCTGGCTACTATGTACACATAGAAGGTGGATGTGTAATAAAGTGTGTACTTATACACATAGTACATAAAGTTACATGGAAACACATCTATGAAGGTTATTAAACAGTAAGGCAAGTACTGCAAATGATCCAGTAGATGGAGCCAATGTTCAATCAATGTGAGAGTTACCATGCATTCTTCCAGCAGTCACATAAGCTGATGATGTACTAAAATTTAGTTTACTTTAACACACACAAATAAAAATTACAATATTTAATCTGTTAAATTCTCTGTATTACCAAAAAATAGTTCTATGTTTTTGGGGAAAATTCAAAATAGTTTGTGAAATTAGTAATTAGGTGTACCTGGGTTGTAGTTGGGCAGCTGTGTGTCTCCCAGCCTGCTGTCCTCAGACGGGACGCCCAGAACCAGCTGTCCTCAGACGGGACACCCAGAACCTGCTGTCATCAGACGGGACGTCCAGAACCAGCTGTCATCAGACGGGACGCCCAGAACCAGCTGTCCTCAGACGGGACGCCCAGAACCAGCTGTCCTCAGACGGGACGCCCAGAACCTGCTGTCCTCAGACGGGACGCCCAGAACCAGCTGTCCTCAGACGGGACACCCAGAACCTGCTGTCATCAGACGGGACGCCCAGAACCAGCTGTCATCAGACGGGACGCCCAGAACCAGCTGTAATCTGAGCCCACGTGATACTCCCGTATCACACAATGCAACACGCTCATGTTTTCCTGGAGGAGAAGAAGAAGTAGAAGCACCCACGGACACTGAAAAGTGGAATGGAGAAAATGGAGCGGGCTTTGGTTTCTAAAGAGCAGAGGTGTCAAAAGTATTCATTACTCAGGTAGAAGTATAGATACTAGGGCTCAAAAAGACTTCTGTAGAAGATGAAACATCAACTCAAGCTTTTTAGTCACGTAAAAGTGTCAAAGTACAACCATTACGAAAAATTTGATTGGTACAACCAGGGATGTAGAAGGGTTAGCCGGTCTCCCTGGCTACCAACCTCCTTGCCGGTGTTTGGTTGGGACATTTTGCTTCGAGTTCTCTTGAGTCTCGGATATCTTCATACTAGGGGGGGGTACAGTATCTTGACCAAGGACACTTCACTATGGGACTGCATGGCCAGGGATCAAACATCTTCAGATTGGCAGGCAACCGCTTTACCACTGATCCGCAGCTGGCATTTGGCTCTTAATATATAAGAATAATCCTCAACAGCAAACAAGTAGACCCCCAACAACAATGACCCCCAACCCCCCCATCCTGGAGTTCACTAACTTTAAAAGTTAAACACAAAGACCAAAAACTCTCACAGGAACTTCATGCTTTTATTGTGAAAAGAGACAGAACTCCAAACTAAACATGACACAAGTCAACGGCATTTCTACAGTTCCATGTCCCCAGCTTCTGTCTTTTAAGGTCCAGTGTGTAGGAATGTCTCCGTCTTTTAAGGTCCAGTGTGTAGGAATGTCTCTGTCTTTTAAGGTCCAGGGTGTAGGAATGTCTCCGTCTTTTAAGGTCCAGTGTGTAGGAATGTCTCCGTCTTTTAAGGTCCAGTGTGTAGGAATGTCTCCGTCTTTTAAGGTCCAGTGTGTAGGAATGTCTCCGTCTTTTAAGGTCCAGGGTGTAGGAATGTCTCTGTCCTTTAAGGTCCAGGGTGTAGGAATGTCTCCGTCTTTTAAGGTCCAGGGTGTAGGAATGTCTCCGTCTTTTAAGGTCCAGTGTGTAGGAATGTCTCCGTCTTTTAAGGTCCAGTGTGTAGGAATGTCTCCGTCTTTTAAGGTCCAGTGTGTAGGAATGTCTCTGTCTTTTAAGGTCCAGGGTGTAGGAATGTCTCCGTCTTTTAAGGTCCAGTGTGTAGGAATGTCTCTGTCTTTTAAGGTCCAGGGTGTAGGAATGTCTCCGTTTTTTAAGGTCCAGGGTGTAGGAATGTCTCCGTCTAGCATTGAGAAAACTTGACAGGAGCAGTAAGTCCTGAATGTCCCTCACCGGCTAACGTAGTCCAAGATGGAGCATGAACATGGAGCGTCTACCCAGCTCATGGGAATGCAGACGTTACATTACAAGTAAAAAGGAGACTTGGAAGTGATGGTGGTGGAAATAATGATGAGAAGATAATGAACAACTCCACACGCTTCACACTGGACCTCTAAAGGACCGGAAGTGGAAGAAGTTCTCATTGGTCACCAGGAATCTGGCCAATCATCCTGAGTTATTTCATTCATTGGTTCATAACAATAAGCTGACATATTCCTGGAAGGGTGATCCTGTCCAGACTCAGCTGATCAGCAGAGAGAGACAGGAGGAGACTCTCCGTCCTCCACAGGACACAGAGACACTGAGGAGCCAGGAAACCTGATCCTAAACCCAGGATAGAGAGTCTGAGTGAATGAGGTGTTGAAGGTGTGGAGGTGGATCAGTGAGTCAGAGGAGATTGTGTAGAAGGACAGAGAACCAGCAGGACAGTCCACATACACTGCTACTCTACCAGAGACACGGGGGACGGAGACGGATGTTACTCTGTTATTGTGAAGGACATAGTAACGATCATCAGAGCACCTGAGACTCCAGGACTGATCATTACAGCCAAACACACAGTCATCACTGACTCCTCTCCTCCTGATTCCTCTGTAACTCACTGATATATGAACCCGTCCTCTGGTCTGGACCTCCCAGTAACAGCGACCAGTCAGACCATCTCTACACCGCAGCTGAGGAGACCAGTGAAACCTCTCTGGATGACCAGGATATGGCTGATCCTCCTCCACTGATGTCACCTTCCTGTTGTTGTGAGACAGTTTGAGTTTCCTGTTCACCGTGTTGGTGTCGACTGTGAGTTCACAGGAATCTGACGGAGAGAACGAGACACAACACAGCTGCAGTTATTAACCAATCAGCTCTTTGGTGATGACATCACAGGGTTGAATGAGTGATGTCACAGTCTGATGAATGAAATTAAAAACACACTTACACTTCCTCAGACCTGGTGTCAACCATCTGACTCCAGCAGGCTCCACCCTGAAAGGAGGAGGGGGGCATTACATCACTCTCTCACACAGCTGGGTTCTGGTCTAATGTAGCGCTGAGATTTACTCATTTATATTCATTCCTAGTTCCTGTTCTCTCTAACCTGTCTCTCTCTCTAACCTGTCTGTCTCTCTCTCTAACCTGTCTCTCTCTAACCTGTCTCTCTCACACAGCTTGGTTCTGGTCTTATGTAGCGCTGAGATTTGCTCATTTTATATTCATATTTGGGCCGTCAGTCCATTAAAATAAGTAATTCAGACATGAATGGGATATGTTATAGAGTCCAAGTTCGTGCACCTTTTCCAAGGTCAAATTCCTGTCTCTCTCTCTTTAAACTGTCTCTCTCTCTGTAACCTGTCTCTCTCTCTCTAACCTGCCTCTCAGCAGCCTTCCGGCATGGCGCAGTAGTGATTTCATGAAGGGCTGAGCCGACAGAGTCACACATGACTGGCAGATCAGCAAAAGAGCATCTTTCATTAAAGGCTCTCCAACATTTTATTTCTCCATTTAATAAACTAACTATTCAGGCAATCCATCTTCATCCGCTTATCCGGTATCGGGTCGCGGGGGCAGCAGCTCCAGCAGGGGACCCCAAACTTCCCTTTCCCGAGCCACATCAACCAGCTCTGACTGGGGGATCCCGAGGCGTTCCCAGGCCAGGTTGGAGATATATTCTCTCCACCTAGTCCTGGGTCTTCCCCGAGGCCTCCTTCCAGCTGGACATGCCTGGAACACCTCCATAGGGAGGCGCCCAGGAGGCATCCTTACCAGATACCTGAACCACCTCAACTGGCTCCTTTCGACGCGAAGGAGCAGCGGCTCTACTCCAAGCTCCTCTCGGATGACTGAGCTTCTCACCCGATCTCTAAGGGAGACGCCAGCCACCCTCCTGAGGAAACCCATTTCGGCCGCTTGTACCCTGAATCTCGTTCTTTCGGTCATAACCCAGCCTTCATGACCATAGGTGATGGTAGGAACCAGAACTGACCGGTAGATCGAGAGCTTTGCCTTCTGGCTCAGCTCCCTTTTCATCACAACGGTGCGATAAACAGAATGTAATACCGCACCCGCTGCTCCGATTCTCTGACCAATCTCACGCTCCATGGTCTCCTCACTCGCGAACAAGAGCCCAAGGTATTTAAACTCCTTCACTTGGGGTAAGGACTCACTCCCCACCTGAAGAAAGCACTCCATCGGTTTACGGTTGAGAACAATGTCCTCAGATTTAGAGGTGCTGATCCTCATCCCAGCCGCTTCACACTCGGCTGCAAAACCGATCCAGGGAGGGCTGAAGGTCACAGACCGATGATGCCATCAGGAACACATCATCTTCTAAAAGCAGTGATGAGATCCTGAGCCCACTGAACTGCCACCCCTCCCCACCCCAACTACGCCTCGATATCCTGTCCATAAATATTACAAACAGGATTGGTGACAAAGCGCAGCCCTGGCGGAGGCCAACCCTCACCTGGAACGAGTCGGACTTACTACAGAGAACCCGGACACAGCTCTCGCTTTGGTCATACAGAGATTGGATGGCCCTGAGAAGGGACCCCCTCACCCCATACTCCCGCAGCACCTCCCACAGTTTCTCCCGGGGGACCCGGTCATATGCCTTCTCCAGAACCACAAAACACAAGTAGACTAGTTGGGCATACTCCCAGGCTTCCTCCAGGATCCTTGCGAGAGTGAAGATTCCCAACCGCTCAGGGCGCTGGTTCGGCTGGCAGCCCACTCACTCTGACATCTCTCCATTAGTGCATGTATAGTTCCTGAGCATACAGTGGGTACGGAAAGTATTCAGACCCCTTTAAATTTTTCACTCTTTGTTTCATTGCAGCCATTTTCCAAAAATCAAAAAAGTTCATTTTATTTCTCAGTAATGTACACTCAGCACCCCATCTTGGACAGAAAAAAACAGAAATGTAGAAATTTTTGCAAATTCATTAAAAAACAAAAACTGAAATATCACATGGTCATAAGTATTCAGACCCTTTGCCGTGACCCTCATATGTAACTCAGGTGCTGTCTATTTCTTCTGATCATCCTTGAGATGGTTCTACACCTTCATTGGAGTCCAGCTGTGTTTGATTATACTGATTGGACTTGATTAGGAAAGCCACACACCTGTCTATATAAGACCTTACAGCTCACAGTGCATGTCAGAGCAAATGACAATCATGAGGTCAAAGGAACTGCCTGAGGAGCTCAGAGACAGAATTGTGGCAAGGCACAGATCTGGTCAAGGTTACAAAAAAATTTCTGCTGCACTTAAGGTTCCTAAGAGCACAGTGGCCTCCATAATCCTCAAATGGAAGACGTTTGGGACGACCAGAACCCTTCCTAGAGCTGGCCGTCCGGCCAAACTGAGCTATCGGGGGAGAAGAGCCTTGGTGAGAGAGGCAAAGAAGAACCCAATGGTCACTGTGGCTAAGCTCCAGAGATGCAGTCGGGAGATGGGAGAAAGTTGTAGTAAGTCAACCATCACTGCAGCAATCCACCAGTCGGGGCTTTATGGCAGAGTGGCCCGAAGGAAGCCTCTCCTCAGTGCAAGACACATGAAAGCCCGCATGGAGTTTGCTAAAAAACACCTGAAGGACTCCAAGATGGTGATAAATAAAATCCTCTGGTCTGATGAGACCAAGATAGAACTTTTTGGCCTTAATTCTAAGCGGTATGTGTGGAGAAAACCAGGCACTGCTCATCACCTGTCCAATACAGTCCCAACAGTGAAGCATGGTGGTGGCAGCATCATGCTGTGGGGGTGTTTTTCAGCTGCAGGGACAGGACGACTGGTTGCAATCGAGGGAAAGATGAATGCGGCCAAGTACAGGAATATCCTGGACGAAAACCTTTTCCAGAGTGCTCTGGACCTCAGACTGGGCCGAAGGTTTACCTTCCAACAAGACAATGACCCTAAGCACACCGCTAAAATAACGAAGGAGTGGCTTCACAACAACTCCGTGGCTGTTCTTGAATGGCCCAGCCAGAGCCCTGACTTAAACCCAATTGAGCATCTCTGGAGAGACCTGAAAATGACTGTCCACCAACGTTTACCATCCAACCTGACAGAACTGGAGAGGATCTGCAAGGAGGAATGGCAGAGGATACCCAAATCCAGATGTGAAAAACTTGTTGCATCTTTCCCAAAACGACTCATGGCTGTATTAGATCAAAAGGGTGCTTCTACTAAATACTGAACAAAGGGTCTGAATACTTATGACCATGTGATATTTCAGTTTTTGTTTTTTAATAAATTTGCAAAAATTTCTACATTTCTGTTTTTTTCTGTCCAAGATGGGGTGCTGAGTGTACATTACTGAGAAATAAAATGAACTTTTTTGATTTTTGGAAAATGCCTGCAATGAAACAAAGAGTGAAAAATTTAAAGGGGTCTGAATACTTTCCGTACCCACTGTATGTGTGTGTGTAGTTCAGGACTGTGTGTGATAACTAACAAAGTGTGGACACAGAGTGTAAATTGTAATTTCCCCATTGGGGATCAATAAACAGATTAAAATTAAAAATTAAAATTACCACAGAGGACGTGTCAGCTGGATTTAGGAGTTCCTCAAGTGCTCCTTCCACCGCTCTATTACCTCCTCAGTTGAGGTCAACAACGACCCCTTCCTTAACCTACACTGCTTGATTCCCCGCTTCCCCCTTCTGAGGTGACGAACGGTTTTCCAGAAGCACCATGCTTTCTTGAAACTTCTCCCACACCCGCTGCTTTGCTTCTGTCACGGCAGAGGCTGCAGCCCTTCTGGCCCGTCGGTACTTTGCTACTGCCTACGGAGTCCTCCAGGATATACTCTATCCCGGAAAGACTCCTTCAGTCAGACGGCTTCCCTGACCACCGGTGTCCACCAGGGTGTTCGTTGGTTACCGCCCCTTGAGGCACCTAAGACCCTAAGACCACAGCTCCCCGCTGCAGCTTCAGCACTGGAAACTTTGAACATTGTCCACTCAGGTTCAATGCCCCCAGCCTCCACAGGGACCCACAAGCCTCCACAGGGATGCATGAAAAGCTCCGCTGGAGGTGTGAGTTGAATGTCCGTCAGGACAGGGGCATCCTCCAGCCGTTCCAGATTTACCCGCACTATCCGTTTGGGCTTACCAGGTCTGTCCAGAGTCTTGCCCCACCCTCTGACCCAACTCAACACCAGATGGTGATCAGTTGACAGCTCTGCCCCTCTCTTCACCCGAGTGTCCTAAACACACGGCCTCAGATCAGATGAAACAATTATAAAATCGATCATTGACCTGACCTTTGGCCTAGGGTGCTCTGGTACCAAGTACACTTATGAGCATCCCTATGTTCGAACATGGTGTTTGTATTGGACAATCCATGACTAGCACAGAAGTCCAACAACAGACAACCACTCTGGTTCAAGTATCTCCATCATCACCCACGTGTGCGTTGAAGTCTCCCAACAGAACTACGGAGTCCCCTACTAAAGCCCCACACAGGACTCCATTCAAGGTCTCCAAGAAGGCAGAATACTCCGAACTCTTGTTTGGTGCATATGCACAAGCAACAGTCAGAGTTTTCCCCCCATCACCCGCAGGCGTAGGGAGGCGACCCTCTCAACCACCGGGGTAAACTCCAATGCAGCGGCGCTCAGCCGCGTGCTTGTGAGTATCCCCACACCCGACCAGCGCCTCACACCCCGGGCATCTCCGGAGTAGGACAGAGTCCAACCACTATCCAGGAGTACAGTTCCAGAACCGAGACTGTGCGTAGAGGTGAGCCTTACCAGATCTAACTGGTTGCGCTCCATCTCACGCACAAGCTCCAGCTCC
The DNA here is from genome assembly GCA_029931835.1 of Etheostoma nigrum. Lineage (NCBI taxonomy): Eukaryota > Metazoa > Chordata > Actinopteri > Perciformes > Percidae > Etheostoma > Etheostoma nigrum. Next base: position 28,580,893 of record CM057248.1, read on the forward strand.
TTCCCCCACAGAGAGGTGACATTCCACATCCCCAGAGCCAGCCTCTGCCGCCCGGGTCTGGTCCGTCGAAGCCCCTCACCTTTGCTTACACCCATGTGGCAGCGCAATCGACCCCATTGGTTCCTCCCACAGGTGGTGGGCCCATGGGTGGGAGAGAGGAGCCACATAGCTTTTTCGGGCTGTACCCAGCCAGGCTCTGTGGCAAACCCGGCCACCAGGCGCTCGCTGACGAGCCCTCCATCTGGGCCTGGCTCCAGACGGGGGCCCGGGGCTTCATCCGGCAGGGTCCCTCGATACCTTCCTCGCTTTTTCCCAGGATCTTTGAATGATCAAATTCAAAGATTCAAAGATCCTAGGTATTTGTTGTGAAAGAAATACAGTTACATTTTCAAGCATTTTATCCAAGCACTTTTCAAACCTTGAATACACAAAATCAAAATTTAAGTATTTTGAAGGATTTCAGGCACCCTTAATAACCCTGAAATAACAGCGTGGGCCTAAAACGTTTGGACGTTTATGACTTGATGAAATAGATGTTTTCCAAAGTTAATGACGTGCCCCTGACTTAACAACTGGAGAAACAGCTGGACTCTAAAGGGAGTCTGGGAACTTCTTCCCTGGGATCTGATGACGTGGCCCTGACTTAACAACTGGAGAAACAGCTGGACTCTAAAGGGAGTCTGGGAACTTCTTCCCTGGGATCTAACCTTCACTGTTCCGGCTATAGCTACATTTGAACTGTTTACCGTCCATTACATGTCTTTATCATACACAACATGTTACATCATGATGACATCAGCTGGAACACACAGGAGGACACTCATTTCTGCTTGTAATATAAAAACTTTTTGGAGAGAGACAGAGAGAGAGGGGGCCAGAAGTACGTACATTTGTGAAAGTAGCGTCATCAGCGGCGTGGCCAACCTGCAGCAAGTGCACGCTGTGATATTTCAGTTTACGTCCTATTTACCCAACCTGCAGTTCATTGGGTAATCAGCGCCTTTCTCCGCCCACTATACTGTATATTGCGCTCCACCTGTACGGTCCAATCAGAGCATCCGGCTTTTTAAGACTCCAAATGTGGGCTCAATCACCCCCCTCACCTGAAAGTGTGCCCGGTTGTAATTTTGCTGAGCTGCTGTTGTTGGGTTGTGTATTGTTGTGTGTTGGTCATTAGCCATGGTTGTTATTGGTAATGTTGCTGAGCTACTGTTGTTGGGTTGTGTATTGGTCATTAGCCATGGTTGTTGTTGTGTATTGTTGTGTGTAGGTCATTAGCCATGGTTGTTATTTTGTTGTTTATTGTTGTGTGTAGGTCATTAGCCATGGTTGTTATTTTGTTGTGTATTGTTGTGTGTTGGTCATTAGCCATGGTTGTTACTTTGTTGTATATTGTTGTGTGTTGGTCATTAGCCATGGTTGTTATTTTGTTGTGTATTGTTGTGTGTTGGTCATTAGCCATGGTTGTTATTTTGTTGTGTATTGTTGTGTGTTGGTCATTAGCCATGGTTGTTATTTTGTTGTGTATTGTTGTGTGTAGGTCATTAGCCATGGTTGTTATTTTGTTGTGTTTTGTTGTGTATTGGTCATCAGCCGTGGTTGTTACTTTGTTGTGTATTGTTTTGTGTAGGTCATTAGCCATGGTTGTTATTTTGTTGTGTATTGTTGTGTGTAGGTCATTAGCCATGGTTGTTATTTTATTGTGTTTTGTTGTGTATTGGTCATCAGCTGTGGTTGTTACTTTGTTGTGTATTGTTTTGTGTAGGTCATTAGCCATGGTTGTTATTTTGTTGTGTATTGTTGTGTGTAGGTCATTAGCCATGGTTGTTATTTTGTTGTGTTTTGTTGTGTATTGGTCATCAGCCGTGGTTGTTACTTTGTTGTGTATTGTTGTGTGTAGGTCACTAGCCATGGTTGTTATTTTGTTGTGTATTGTTGTGTGTAGGTCATTAGCCATGGTTGTTATTTTGTTGTGTATTGTTGTGTGTAGGTCATTAGCCATGGTTGTTATTTTATTGTGTTTTGTTGTGTATTGGTCATCAGCTGTGGTTGTTACTTTGTTGTGTATTGTTTTGTGTAGGTCATTAGCCATGGTTGTTATTTTGTTGTGTATTGTTGTGTGTAGGTCATTAGCCATGGTTGTTATTTTGTTGTGTTTTGTTGTGTATTGGTCATCAGCCGTGGTTGTTACTTTGTTGTGTATTGTTGTGTGTTGGTCATTAGCCATGGTTGTTGTTGTGTATTGTTGTGTGTAGGTCATCAGTCATGGTTGTTATTTTGTTGTGTATTGTTGTGTGTAGGTTAATAGCCATGGTCGTTATTTTGTTGTGTATTGTTGTGTGTAGGTAATTAGCCATGGTTGTTATTTTGTTGTGTATTGTTGTGTGTAAGTCATTAGCCATGGTTGTTATTTTGTTGTGTATTGTTGTGTGTTGGTCATTAGCCATGGTTGTTATTTTGTTGTGTATTGTTGTGTGTAGGTCATTAGCCATGGTTGTTATTTTGTTGTGTATTGTTGTGTGTAGGTCACTAGCCATGGTTGTTATTTTGTTGTTTATTGTTGTGTGTAGGTCATTAGCCATGGTTGTTATTTTGTTGTGTATTGTTGTGTGTAGGTCACTAGCCATGGTTGTTATTTTGTTGTGTATTGTTGTGTGTAGGTCATTAGCCATGGTTGTTATTTTGTTGTGTATTGTTGTGTGTAGGTCATTAGCCATGGTTGTTATTTCTGCATTAGTGGTAGGGAAATGTCTGTATTGACTAGATGGCTGTAGCCAAGTGTTAAGTCATGGAGCAGTGATGGGGCTGAGTGCAAACTGAGATGTTCCCACTGCTGATGCTATGACAATTGTAGCGAGGAGCTTAACAACTGCTGGAGAGGAATGTGAACACTGAGTCGGAGATTCAATGTCATCTTTGATTTCTTCCAGTAACTAGAGTATTGCACGGCTGCTTAATCTGTAACGCTCAATGATTTCCTGTTCATGCAACTGAAAAATCGGGATCCTTGTGACAAAAATCCTTTCAGCTCGTCTCCTTGTCCTGTCTTCGTCTTGCTCGGCTGACTGCTGCCATTTAACCAGGAAGCGTATGCCAGGAAACCCGCTTCCTGGTTTACACCTGCTTTTAAGAGGCGGAGACTTTTCACCGCAAAATAGAGGCACACTGTCACGGGCGGTTTTTGTACATACCGTACATAATACATAACTAGGCGCACTTTATGCTTCCCCTCCCATCTCTTTATGGGAAACTCCCACTGCCCCCCTCACCCTCCTATGAATTCATATGCAAGACATGGAAAAGCCCAATTTGCCATTTTCAGCTCCAGCAACAGGCAGTCTGTACTGTAACCTCAGTGCGGCCTATTTGTACATACGACTGAAGTGGATGCAAAAGGGTTCATTCATCGGAACTGAACATAGCAGAGAGCAGACCAGATCCATTAGTCATCGTTATCATTAACATCGTTATCATTAGTCTCATAGAAAACAAATGCATTCACAGTGAGAACAGGACTACGGCTGCCGGCGCCACTGCCACAGTATAGGACTGCACGATATTGGAAAAATCTGACATTGCGTTATTTTTTTTCACTGCGATATATATTGCGATATGAAAAAAGAAAAAGTAATTTTTAAAAGATAGCTCTATTTGGAAATAATAAATCATTCTCGACTACTGCGGTGATTTTGTAGGGGAGTGCATCTACATACAAGAAAAAAATGATCTTTTCTAATGTGAACCATTCTTTGTTAAACTTTAATGCTTCAAAATGGAAATGACGTTTAATTCAGACACAGACTTCTGTAGTAGATTAGTGTTACGTTTCCAGCGTTGCAGCTCCGAACCGTAACGTTAGTTGTGACAGACAGACCCCTTTCTTTAGGCTAACTATATTAGCTTTAGCCTGGCTGGTAGCAGCTTTCTGCGGGGGGAAATGGCCGGGAGACGTTGTGATTATGTTGCATTAATCAGGTGATTTAGTTCGTATTTGCAGTGAACATCAAACACTGATTACTGTAGCTTCACTGACTACCCATCAAAACTATGACATCACTGTGTCAGCAGCAGCTGCTGCCTACAGGAATTTTCTACACACGGAGAGCTTCACTTCCCATAACAATAACCCCGTCAGACTAACGTCACACACACACTGCCCACATGGCTACCTGTCTTAAAGGGGAAGGGTTGGCCGGTTACACTCATGTAAAAGGAGAACAGTGGAAGTTTACTTTTCTATCAAGCAGCAAAAAAGTTTTACCGTCAACATCGCAACGTCCTGCGATGTGGCTATCGCGCATGTGCACATCGCGATGTCAATGCTAAAACACAATATTGTTCAGCCCTACCACAATATCATTTACAGAGACCCAACAATTCCCAAGTAATGAGTGGTGGTAATGAAGGCGTCCTTGAGAAAGGTCCTTAACCCCAATTGCTCCACTAAACATTAGATCACTTTCACACACACATATTTTTTTTTTTTTGCACCGCAGGAACTAGGAAAGAGCATTTTGAGTGACTTTTCGAATTTAGTGTTGTACTCTCCCAGCACAAGAGGAACTTAGAGAAATAATTGGTTCAGACGTCAGAGTACGTCTCTAAACGATAACATGAGCCATGCAGCACTGGCAGCTGACATTTAAACCTCTAGATAACTAGTCTGCCTAAAGAGGAGATTAATGCTTCATCCACACAGAAAAGCACATCGCCTTTTGCTAAGCTAAGCTAAACCTATAGTAGACCTTTCACTGTCGAATTGAAACTGATGCCAGGAAAGATGGGAAAAAGGATGTTTCTTAAAACCACAGACAGATATCTGTCCAAACTACATACTATTAACAAAGGGAGTGGGAACAAAACTTCCTACACTAATATCTCCTTTATGTTGATCAGTGTATGTACCTGAGAGTGTCCAGTCTCCAGAGAGGATCCTTCAGTCCCGCTGACAGCAGCTTCACTCCTGAGTCTCCTGGATGATTGTAGCTCAGGTCCAGCTCTCTCAGATGGGAGGGGTTGGAGCTCAGAGCTGAGACCAGAGAAGAACAGCCTTCTTCTGAGATCAGACAGCCTGACAGACTGTAAACACACAGAACAACACACAGGAAGCCTCTGTCAACACGTGGAGCCATGTGGTAGTTCTTTCTTTGTTTGTTGTCCAGGTATATTTTAGTCCAGATTTAGAATAATCTTTAAAATCATCTGCCGTATTTAATTACTCAACAATAAAAGCAAATTAAAAATTGATTACAAATTATGGAAAGAAACTCTGGGTCTAGAAAATAATAATTATATAATTAATAACTACTGCTGAAGTTTATGGTATAAACCGACACAAAGCTACATGTCAGCTGTTTATCAACTAAAGTTAGTCAGAGTTTAAATGGTCATCAGTTGAACGAGTTAATGAATCCTGACCTGAGAGTCTCCAGTGTGCAGTGTGGACTCTTCAGTCCATCAGAGATCAGCTTCCCTCCTGAATCCTGCAGGTTGTTGTTACTCAGGTCCAGCTCTCTCAGACTAGAGGACTGGGAGCTGAGAACTGAGGACAGAGCTTCACAGCTTCTCTCTGACAGATTACAGCCACTCAGCCTGGAGAGACAACAGGAAGTTATTTATTATTAACTCCTGTTATAAAGATAGCAGAGTATTTATTGATGAATAAATCCCATGTACAGAGCTTTGTTGGAGAGACGGTAATGGATAGACACATAACAGACAGATAACATTTGTGTTTGAATGTGAAGTCTGGACGTTTGGTGATAGTAATATGAAATCCATTTTAAATACATGTTAAAACTCTTGCTATTTTAATCTATACAAGTTGGAAAAATTATAATTAATCGTGACTGAATAATATTACACAAGAGGGTTTTATTTACCGTCATTATTGGGACAAAAGTGATGTGGCTAGGGCCGAGGCGCTGGCGCTGAGGTTCATAAACATGACTTAATATATAATAATATGAAATATGATGTTAAATCAACCCTCTCAAGTAATAAAGTGCTTATACAACGGTTACCAACTAAATTAAAGTTATAGTCAACCTGGATTCATACGGGCGCCCATATATATATATACATATATATATATATATATATATATACACACCGCATATAAACACTCCTCAATGCAGCGGGCCCGCGTTTGACACCAACTTGTGACCCTTTGTTGCATCTCATCCCCCCCCCCCCTCTCTCCCCTTTCATTTCTTCATATGTCTAGTCAATAAAGGCCTAAAACTAGCAGAGGATGCAAACAGTAAGTTGACCTGACCTGAGAGTCTCCAGTGTGCAGTGTGGACTCTTCAGTCCATCAGAGATCAGCTTCCCTCCTGAATCCTGCAGGTTGTTGTTACTCAGGTCCAGCTCTCTCAGACTAGAGGACTGGAAGCTGAGAACTGAGGACAGAGCTTCACAGCTTCTCTCTGACAGGTTACACCCACTCAGCCTGGAGAGACAACAGGAAGTTATTTATTATGAACTCCTGTTATAATAAGATATCAGAGTATTTATTGATGAATAAATCCCACGTACAGAGCTTTTTTGGAGGCTTTGACCACTGGCAGCAGCCTCAGAAGAGCCTCCTCTGAAGCAGAGTATTTCTTCAGGTCAAACACGTCCAGATCTTCTTCTGATGACAGTAAGATGAAGCCCAGAGCTGACCACTGAGCAGGAGACAGTTCATCTGTAGAGAGACTTCCTGAACTCAGGGACCATTGGATCAGGTCCACTAGAGAACGATCATTCAGTTCATTCAGACAGTGTAACAGGTTGATGCATCTGTCTGCAGACAGATCCTCATCCATCTTCTTCTTGATGTACTCCACTGTTTCCTGATTGGTCTGTGAGCTACTTCCTGTCTGTGTCAGCAGACCTCGTAGGAGATTCTGATTGGTCTGCAGAGAAAGACCCAGGAGGAAGCGGAGGAACAAGTCCAGGTGTCCATTTGGACTCTGTAAGGCCTTGTCCACAGCACTCTGGTAGAACTGTGTTGATGATGTTTGTTCTTCTGCCAGCAGGTTGACTCCAGACTTGGTGAAGGTCAGATGGACATGAAGAGCAGCCAGAAACTCCTGAACACTCAGATGGACGAAGCAGAAAACCTTGTCCTGGTACAGTCCTCTCTCCTCTTTAAAGATCTGTGTGAACACTCCTGAGACCACTGAGGCTGCTCTGATATCGATGCCACACTCTGTCAGGTCTGATTCATAGAAGATCAGGTTGCCTTTCTGCAGCTGCTCAAAAGCCAGTTTTCCCAGAGACTTGATCATCTCCATGTTCTCTGGACTCCAGGTTGGATCTGTCTCAGATCCTCCATCATACTTGATGTTCTTCACTTTGGACTGAACTACCAGGAAATGGATGTACATCTCAGTCAGGGTCTTGGGCAGCTCTCCTCCCTCTCTGGTCTTCAACATGTCCTCCAGAACTGTAGCAGTGATCCAGCAGAAGACTGGGATGTGGCACATGATGTGGAGGCTTTGTGATCTCTTGATGTGGGAGATGATTCTGCTGGCCTGGTCCTCATCTCTGAATCTCTTCCTGAAGTACTCCTTCTTCTGGGCGTCAGTGAACCCTCTGATCTCTGTCACCATGTCAACACACCCAGGAGGGATCTGATTGGCTGCTGCAGGTCGTGTGGTTATCCAGAGGCGAGCAGAGGGAAGCAGATTCCCCCTGATGAGGTTTGTCAGCAGCACACCCACTGAGGTGGACTTTCTAACATCAGTCAGGATTTTAGTGTTGAGGAAGTCCAGAGGAAGTCGACACTCATCCAGACCGTCAAAGATGAAGACCACCGGGACCTCTTCAACCCTGCAGATTCCTGCTTCTTTGGTTTCACTAAAGAAGTAATCAACAAGTTCCACCAAGCTGAACTTTCTCTCTTTCAGCACATTCAGCTCTCTGAAGGTGAATGGGAATGTGAACTGGATGTCCTGGTTGGCTTTGCCTTCAGCCCAGTCCAGAGTGAACTTCTGTGTTAAGACTGTTTTCCCGATGCCAGCCACTCCCTTTGTCATCACGGTTCTGATTGGATCATCTCTTCCAGGTGGGGTTTTAAAGATGTCTTCTTGTCTGATTGTTGGTTCTGGTCTGTCTGGTTTCCAGGATGCTGTTTCAATCTGTCTGACCTCATGTTCATCATTGACCCCTGCAGCCCCTCCCTTCATGAGGTATATCTCTGTGAACATCTGATCCAGAACGGTTTGGTTTCCTGCTTTAGCAATCCCCTCAAAAACACTCTGGAACTTCCTGTCTAGCGACTTGAGTTTATGCTTACAAACTCCTGCTGGACTTCCTGAATGAATACAGAACAAAGAAGATCAGTAGGTGATTTATAAACAAACAGGAACATACGTTGACCCTTCTCTGGAGACAATAGTAAGTGTCCCATTAGTCCAGCAAGTTAAATCTTTAGAGAAATCCTCTTACTGCTCTGCAGACGGTCAGCCAGCTCGTCCTGCATCATTCTCCTCAGGAAGTGCAGTGTGATCTTCAGAAATGCCTCTCTGCTCCTCCTCTGCTCTTCATCCTCACCCTCCCTCTGACTCTCTGAGCATTCTGGGTAATCTGGTCTCAGAAGCTTCTGGATCTTCTTCAGCTCGTTCTTCACAAAAGTGACGATGTCGTCCTCCAGCAGCTGGAACAGAAGATTATATGAATGACAATCAGACTGAAATCATGGAAGCAACCATCAGATCCATGATGGACAGACTGAGGACCCTCTGGTCTGAACAGTGCAGCATGAAGATGATTGGGAACAAAATAGATGTAAAAGTAGTTGGTGTACATGTACAGACCCTAAAGATGGAGTCCAGGTGGGTTTGATGCTGCTGGGCAGGTTGACCACTGGGACCCTCTGAGCTCTCCTGGTCCACTCTGTGGAGGAATCAGGAAGAATTAGCTCCCATCATGTCTGTCCACACTGAGACACACAAAAGGTAAAGGTCCTGTGACTTAAAGTGTTGATTACAACATAGAATCAGATGGTTTCCCTTGACAGTAAAGAGTTGGTGGTACTGCTGACCATACTGTGAATGTACAGAAAGAACTAAGATGTCAACAAGGGCTCCAGCATGGTCGTCCTGAAGGACTCCTGAAGCCGCAGACTGGGATCATGATGCAGGAGGTCTGCAGCGCCTGTGGTCATGGAAGCAAACATTCATAGGTAGAAGTAGTTTGGGGAGTCATCTGTGAAAAACCTTCTGTTGGCCTCAAAACTATGGAAGGGGCACTATGAGGCCCCCACTTCCCAACCACCCCCCCCCCCCCCCGGTATTCCCAGTTGGAGAAGAACATTCCTGATTTGTAGCCTAGCCGATGGCTATGGGAGATTTAAAATGCTTTTTGATGGGGCTACAACACCAGATCCTATTGGTCCAGACCAGGTCCAATATTAAACTGAGATCTACAGTTGAAGACCGGTCTTCCTGGACAGCTTTCACATGGGAGAATATTAATATATGTGAAGAAGAAAGATAGACTTAGACTTCAGGAAAAGGAGATATAGAAAACAGTTTAAAAATAACAATAAAGAGAACCTTTAGCTATAAAAAATACCCTTTAGCATAAATAATCAGTTAAAAGCAGTTTTCCAGGTATGCATGTAAGTAGAAAATTAATTAGTTAATTGCACAGTGAAACAGTGATGACCAAGAGATGCTGAAAATAAATTCCACAAACTTCTCTAGATTCATAACAGTTGGAACATGACTCAGTAATATTATAATATTATTAACAGCTGACCTCTTTCCAGCAGAGGGTTGATCTCCTTTAAAGTTAATAACGAGACCCTTTGACCAGTCGCTCTTAAAGGACACACAGCTGGGTTCAGGATCAGGATCAGGATCAGGATGGTCTGGTCTCTGATGGGTCCTGACAGAAAAACACATTTATTGAGGGTTATGTTAAGTAGTCAGAAAATGTTTCCTTTAAAAACTATGTAATACGGCCCTTAAATACACTTAATGTTCACTGTTTTGTGAGATGATATTTTAGGCAATGTAGGCAATAAAAATGTTGCTTTTTCCCAAAATTAAACCAAACTAGGGATGCACCGATTACAATTTTTAAGCCGATTTCGATTTTTCATTGAGTCTGACCAATCGATTCCGATTTAGCCAATATGATTTTTATTGACCAATTCTCAGCACACACACAAATATTTATTTTCTATCTTTTCGTTTTTAATAGAAAGTTTTTTTATTTTGCATTGAACATTTTTGACCAGATAATAGATATAAAATATAATAAATATAATATAAACTAGAACTGCAAGCAGTTACAACGGGGTCCAAGCCTCCCCGCGCCAGTCGTCCCCGGCGACCCGGGGAGAGCACAAAAGCGGAACCCAAAGCGAAGCGGCGGGATGGCAGACGTCGGGAAATACGGAGAGGCGCTCGTAACGGTATGGATTAATAGCGCAATGACTCCGAAAAACTCTGGTCTCCTAGGTTGGATACAAAAACCTGGATAAAATGGCCCAAAATTGTCTACGTTGATCATAGCGCCCCCTAATGGCCTATCTTTACCAATGCTGGTACAGAGCCTCCGGGCGGCATGCCAAACAATCGTCACAGGTTTGGTGTCGATAGCATTTATTGTGGCAGAGATATTGCAATTGCAAATTTCCCATTTAAATATTTTGAGTGTTTTGACGAGACCAATAAATGTTGATTATATCGCCCCCTAATGGCTCATCTTTACCAAATTTGGTAAAGAGCATCGGAAAGGCATGATCAACACTGCCCACCAGTGATATGTTGATAGCTTTTAATTTGGCCGAGATATGATATGATATGTGTTTGGTAGCTTACTACAGAAAATGTGTTTGGTCGTCAAATGCACACACATTAACGTAGCATCATTCTTTATACAACTTTTTGTCAGGGCCATCTGGCGATGCTACAAACCAGGTTTCGTGCAGATCTGTTGCACGGCCTAGGACTAGTTTGTAAAAGTTGGTTTTGCACTTGTCGCAATATTGCAAAAATAATTTTAAACAGAAATGGGCGTGGTCTATATCATGTGACTCAGCTTGATGTAGTGAACATGTGGACATCAAGATTTTTAAAGTGTGATGTATAATGTAGGAGTTATAGGCAAAAACACGTTTGACGTCATTGTAGCGCCACCTAGTGTTCCACATGTGTAATATTCGGTAAGTCAGGTCAGCTACCCACTGTACATCTACCCTGTTAATTTCAAGTAATTCACTTTAGTGGAAGTGGTTAATCCAGACATTGGCCCATAGGCCACGCCCACTTAAACCAATCAGTACCCCACTGTAAGGACCACCTCAGGAGTGGGCCTAGATGGTATCCATCAAATTTTGTAAAATTTGGATGAGCGGTTCATAAGATATAAACTTGTTGTATCTGTAGCGCCCCCTAGTGGCCAATCTTTGTGAGATTTGTTTGAGAGCTTCAGAGGGTCATACCAAGGAATATTCTTAAGTTTGGCTTTGATAGCATTTATCTTGGCCGAGATATGGCAAAGACGGTGTTTTTGTAGTTAGCAACACAAATCTGTTTGGGGGTAATATGCGCACTTTTTATTCTTTTAAAAATCTTTATACAACTTTGTGTCATGTCGGTTTGGAGATGCTATGTGCCAAGTTTGGTGCCGATCCATTGTACGGTCTAGGAGGAGTTCGAAAAAGTTGGTTTTTGATAAATTGCGATTTTTCATGCATAAAAGTCTAGGCGGAAATGAGCGTGGCCTATATCACGAGATTCAGTAGGATCCAGGGAACGCGTGGATATAAGGTTTTTAAATATCCGATATACGGTTTGGGAGTTATAGGGCCAAACGCGTTTTTTCTGCTATAGCGCCACCTAGTGGTGGATGTGGGTAAATTTTTTGTCTGAGGTCTTTGCGGAGTTTGGGACCAGTCCCGAAAATGGCGCGTCGCCACCATGTACGGTTTAGGCTGCAGCGGCAGTTTTATGCGGAGAAGAATAATGGAAAAGGAAAGAAAACCTAGCGATTACAATAGGGTTCCACAGCCCTGCTGTGTGAACCGCGTACGCTTTGCGTTACAGCGGTCCACGCATCCTTCGGGCTTGGACCCCTAATTACTCCTGGTGTGGGAAACTCACACACGTCTAAAGTGCAATGTTATGGAAGACCATTTCCTTGTTTTAAAATTTAATATCCAACTAAAAATGTAATGTATTTAGCAAACTAATCTTCTGTATGTATGAAACAGCTAAAACAGGTAATGGCAATAAAATAACATATAAATAACAAATATAAATAACTCTAGCCATGCAGTATAAAGACATTTCTCAATACACACACACAGGCCTGTTTCAACATCAACAGTTTATCAGAAATATATGTGAAGAAGAAAGATGCTGAGAATAAACTCCAAAAACTTCTCTGGAGACATAAAAGTTAAAGCATGACTCAGTAATATTAGAATATTATTAACAGCTGACCTCTTTCCAGCAGAGGGTTGCTCTCCTTTAAAGTTAATGAGGCCTTGATGTGACTGTTCGCTCTTTAAGGACACACAGCTGGGTTCAGTATGAGGATCAGGATCAGGATCAAGTTGCTCTGGTCTCTGATGGGTCCTGGTAGAAAAACACATTAATTGAGGGTCATGTTCAGTAGTCTCTTATAGCCAGACCTTCCTCCTTCACAGCTCTGCAGAAGAAGGTCTGGCTAGTCCTCACAGCGTTCCTGGATGGGAGAACAAGGAGCTCTGGTTCATCAGCATCTCTTTAGACCAATCACAATCACCGTGGGCGGGGCTAAGCTCTGGACGGAGCCACGGTGCCGCTGCTGAATAGTCTCAGGAAGGAAGTTGTTTTGGTGGAACATGAAGTTCAGAAGTAGTTTTAGTTGTCAACAGAAAACTCAGATTGGACAGATAGTCTAGCTGGCTGTCTGGATTTACCCTGCAGAGACCTGAGGACCAGGTAACCATAGTCCTCCGATTGGACAGATAGTCTAGCTGGCTGTCTGGATTTACCCTGCAGAGACCTGAGGACCAGGTAACCATAGTCCTCAGATTGGACAGATAGTCTAGCTGGCTGTCTGGATTTACCCTGCAGAGACCTGAGGACCAGATAACCATAGTCCTCAGATTGGACAGATAGTCTAGCTAGCTGTCTGGATTTACCCTGCAGAGACCTGAGGACCAGGTAACCCTAGTCCTCAGATTGGACAGATAGTCTAGCTAGCTGTCTGGATTTACCCTGCAGAGATCTGAGGACCAGGTAACCATAGTCCTCAGATTGGACAGATAGTCTAGCTAGCTGTCTGGATTTACCCTGCAGAGACCTGAGGACCAGGTAACCATAGTCCTCAGATTGGACAGATAGTCTAGCTAGCTGTCTGGACTTACCCCGCAGAGTACTGAAGACCAGGTTACCATAGTCCTCAGATTGGACAGACAGTCTAGCTATGAAGAAAGCTCGTAAGGGGCGAAGAGAAGAGTCCGGCTGGAGAAAACAACAGAAAGTCTCCAAAGTTTGGAATCAGTTAAAATGTAATTAAAACAAAACGTCTGTACAATGTCTACTGCAAAATCAAACTAGCTTAGCACGATAATAGCACGACGTCAATGCTTCAGCATCTGAACAGAAAACATCGAGTCTAACTTAATCATCCATTCTAAGTGGAGCGACAAAAGTCAATCACAGGGTCGTATGGACAATGGAACTACAACAAACACAACAACTACCAAAATCACAGTAGTGGTGACCACAATCTGAACTAAAGAGCTCTCTCTCTCTCCACAGAGAAACAGCTGATCAACCATCTTATATGTGTAACAGAGCTGTGTGACATAAGAATCAAATATATGAATGAAAATTGATTGAGTAGAACTAATATTAATATAGAAGTATATATACGGATCAGTCTCAAGTTGAAACGTGTAGTTACACAACTTCAGGTCATGTTTCTGGATGTTTAATGTGTGCTGTAGTTTGAGGTTGTTATTGCATTTCAGAAAATGTTTTCTTTAAAAACTATGTAGTATGAAACTTAAACGCACTTAAAATAGTTTTTGAGAGATGATAATGTAAACACTCTTCGCGTCTTCCTTCTGTCCTCCTCCATTTTAATTGGCCTGTCCATTACAGGTCTCCTTGTTTTTAAAGTGGTGGTGTCTCCGTGGACCGGTGGCTCTTCATGGACACACAGCTGGGCTCAGGTTCAGCAGGGTCTGGTCTCTGATGGGTCCTGTTAGAAAGAGAGGAAGATCTCCAGAAACTAGAAGCTATCCAGCAGATAATAAAGAGTGAAGCTGGTGTCTGTATGATTTCTGCTCTCTGCTCATCCTGCTCTGTCCTTCATTATTACATTACATTACATGTCCTTCAGCTGAGGCTTTCATCCAGAGACACTTACAACTGATAGAAATGGCAGAGGTCCCACGCCTCTGGAGACACTAGGGTTACAGGTCTTGCTCAGGGGCACACTAGTTGATGTATGGCAGTGGGAATCGAACCCTGATCTCCCACACCAAAGGCATGTGCTATATCCACAATATCCCCAAACAAGCATGCATGCATTATTAATATCATTCACTTTAGCCTGGATTGATCATTATATGAATTCAATAGTGTTATGTGAGTCAACCAGTGTATTTAACCATCTAATTTCCCTTCTCTTTCTCTTCAGAGGAGTAACGTTAGTCACAGCGCTGACTTCTTCTGGTGTTTGTAAAGCATTAAACAACCCCCCCCCCCCCATTATAATGAAGCTGTTTCTTACCTCCTTTAGAAATGAGGTGACCCTCTCTCTGAAACTCGTGTTGTTTCTCTGCAGCTTTGTGCTCTGAAACTAAAGAACCAGAAGCTGGAGTTCACGAGTCAAATGTTTTAAAAAGTTGAAATAATATTCTGAAAACAATTGTGTTCCCTGCAGCTCATCACATCAGCTGACTAGCCTTCATTAGCATTTCGACTGCCTTAGACTAGCCTTGCTTCTAAAGAAGTGATCAGGTCACATATGGAAAGAAAACGTGTGGAAGGGTAGCTGCTGTTCCCCCCCGTTGTGTTGAGACTAAGTAGAAACAATAGAAATGTTTCTCTCTGTGAGAGTGAAGAGAAATGACCCTCACATGATAGCCTTTGATCACTAGCTATGTTTGTTTTTATCTGAATGAAGTTATATTGAATGAAGAATGCTTTATGGAAACAGTCAAATTAGATGAATTTCATGAATATCGACTTAAAAGAAATACGTTTGGTATCATCGGATTTTATCTTGATCAATATATACGGCTTATGCTTTGATCTGTGTCCGGGAGGAACCCCCACCGTGCATGTTGGAGGTGTGACCTCGTCATCTTAGGCAGCATCGACAGCCACTGAGATGCGCTCTACATGTTACCATGACAACGATGGACCAATGAGAATGGGTCTAATTACACCAGGTGAAAAGGAACCGCCCAGGTGCAGAGAATATAGATGTGAAACGTAGAATGATTCGGGGCCGTTGGACATGTCTCTGACGAGGGACCATGGCGTTCAGTCCGCTGTCAGCTGCAGCGTTGATGGGTTTTTGGGTCTTATTGTCTTTGTCATATTATTTTCATCATGCTGGTTCATTGAACCTTTTTGTTAATTCTTCATTAGACCCTAGCCTCCATCTTCAGAGATTCAACAAACATGCAGGTACATTCTAATAACCCACAGAACCCAACAGGGAAGATCCTGAGGTGCATCATGGGACCCCCAGAGTTGAGAGAAAGACATTGAGATGGCTCAGACAATCTACTGGGTCCAGAGCAGGAGGGATGTTAAAGACTACAGGGAACCAGTGTGTGCTAACCAGCATTAACTAGCACTGGAGCCGGCCTATGAACCACATCCCCATTGCATCCGTTGTCATGGCTAGGCCTGAATATGTCAGACAGTTGCAGACGGCCTCCAGCTCGAGAGGTCACCTCGCTGAAAAGGCCCCCCCCTTGGGGGGGCACGAGGAAGACCTCAACCAATCAGAGAGCTCCTCTGGTGGATCATGGAGTTAGAAGGTTGCCCAGGTAACAGCAACTACTGGCTCGCTTTATAAATACATTAGACTTTTTAAAATCATCTTAACCCTTGTGTTGTCCTCCCGGGTCAAAAAGATTAACACTAATTATTTTTATCATCCTTTTTTCAACATGTGACATTTTCAACACATTATTATTTTTTATTTCACTGACACCACCGTACTAGTTTTACTACGTATTGGAATCCATGGTCAATAACCCTCATTTATATAGAATTATACTTAATATTAGAGTTAATAAAGCAGAAATTATGAATTATTTTGACTACTAGTTAAGATCAGAGGAGCGTATGCTGAGTAGAAGCTGATTTGAAATCATTGAAAGTGATTAATTGTATTTGCTGTGAGCGTTGCATGGACTCCATCCTTTTTTGTGGTAATTTGGTTCTAAAGAATTCCATATTTCTGATATAGACGTTGGTAAAAGGGTCAAATGTGACCCGAGGACAACAGGAGGGTCAACGTCTTTCTGTCCTCTCACATGTTTGGGAAGTCTTTGCATCTCACTGCTGAGGCTCCAGAAAGACATCTGCAGTTTGAGTCACAACATGGCCGCTGTATCTCACACTCACACTCACACTCACACACACACACACACACACACACACACACACACCCTAACATGTGACCAGGTGTTCCCCTGATCAGACAGGTTGGTCCTGTTAGCTGGGTCTCTGAAATTGACCACACACACACACACACACACACACACACACACACACACACACACACACACACACACACACGTGTCAGCCACGTCAGCGCAATGGCGCCTGTGTTTGGTTTCGTCCCGACTCGTTTTGTTTGTTTCCTGCGCTTGAGTTTGATTTTGTGTCGTGGGTATCGCACACACACACACATTAAAATGAGTGTATCTTACCTCCTAACCCCCCCCCCCCCATTAAAATGAGAGTATCTTACCTCCTAACCCCCCCCCCCATTAAAATGAGAGTGTATCTTACCTCCTAACCCCCCCCCCCAATGAAAATGAGAGTGTATCTTACCTCCTAACCCCCCCCCCCATTAAAATGAGAGTGTATCTTACCTCCTACCCCCCCCCCCCCATTAAAATGAGAGTGTATCTTACCTCCTAACCCCCCCCCCCATTAAAATGAGAGTGTATCTTACCTCCTAACCCTTCATCTGGAGCTCCACTCCGAGAGAAAGAACTGCGTCTCAGCCTCACTGGACTGTTTCTTCAACCAGTCCAAAATGTCCACGATCAACAACTCAGGTGAGTTATTTCCTGATGAGTCACAGCCCCACCTGGCAGGAAGTACTTTCACAATAAGAGCTTTAAGGTTCATTATTAACTGATGGAGGAACAACAGTCTAGAAACTAAGACCTCCAGTGGACCAGCCGGGTCGACACAGATGTTCACGCTCACTTCTCTTGGCGCTCATTTCCTTATATTGGTGTTGTGGCTTTTGCATTTCTCTTGACCCGTCTGGGCCACCGTACAATCTGCATCACCAGAGAGAGGTGGCATGAAACTACCAACAGATATCTGACATCCATCTCCAGTCTGTCAAATAAACTGAGATCCCAACACTCTGACCACCATGTCTCCAGGGACAGATGTGCAAACAATGGTCTATTTAGCAGCTAAATAACACAAAAGAATGTAACCTTTATATTACCCAATAGAAACTATTAGGTATTATTCAAATGATTATGGAACCGATGTGTAGAAGTAATGAATGTCATGGATACCAAGTAGCAATTTAATGTAATCAACTAAAAGTGTGATTTTTATTATGAAAGATAGAGAAGTAAGTGTATAAAGGACAGAGGACAGTGGGGCCAGTTCAGGCTGGTCTGTGAGAGGCCTGGACAAGTCTCATTTGGGAGCGAGGGGGGTGCATGACTCAGAGCAAGAGGGGAAGAGAGGAGAGAGAGAGAGGGGCGAGCAAGAGAAGAGGATTGGCCAGAAAACTCAGCCACAAAAAGAATATAAAAAGGAGAGACAGAAAGAAATGGGGGTTATTCTTCGGGGGACCTCGGATGGACTGGACCTAAGGACAGCACAGGACCAGACATCTTAAACTAAGAGATCGGGATTTGAACAGCGAACAGCAAGAGAAGAACTTCAGAAATATTCTTCAGTGGATTTATGAGACAAAGCCCTGGAAGATAATCTCAGCCAAACCACCTCCAGAATCATCAGAGTCTGGATTATTCTGTTTCAACTGATTTGATTTGATTTATTTCATTTTCACAACAAAAGCATTAAGACAGTATTATATGTTTCACAACAAAGATGTGATGGACGATTGCCGAAAAACTCTCAAGGGGCTTAATAAGTGGCAATCTCCATAGAAACAAATTACATTTAACAATTTAAAAACAATTTATATATTATATTAAAAACAAACAAACAAAACAAAAACAAAAACATTTCTTTGTATAAAATTATATTTAGAGCCCAAACCCAAATGGAAAAATCAGAGAACTCTCTGTTTAAACTGTTCTTTAGAAAGCTCAATGAGTGAAGTGGGAAGACTATTCCAGATCTTCGACCCTCTGTACAACACACTAAACTGTGTTTGAGTCGTACGAGAGTAGGGGGGCCTAATAAGACAACTACCACGAGTCGGATACTGATGAAATTCATTATTAAAAGTAAAAATATTACAAAGGTGTTGGGGAAATAACTTTTTTATAGAGCTATAAACAAATGAAGCAATTTGAAGTTGATTCACTTGATAAATACTAAGAATACTTGCCTGAGCAAACAATGATTGAGAGGGGTGTCTATGATTAACACAAAATATTATTCTTAAAGCTCGCTTCTGAAGTCGGAAAATAGATTCCAGTTTAGTTGGGGGGGTGCGAGCCCAAGCAACATTGCAGTAATTGATATATGGATACAACATTGAATAATACAACATGATCACAACTTTTTTTGTCCGACCACTATTTTTGTACTTGTATTGTTAAAGCATAGTGTTTGTTGGACTTGAACCAAGTAGATAACTTGTCAAGTTCTTCATTAACTACTTTTATTAAAATGTCAGGGTTTTTATGGGAGTAAAACACACTTGTATCATCTGCAAATAAAATTTTAGAAAGTTTATCTGAGACATTAGGAAGGTCATTGACATATGATAAAAATAACAAGGGACCCAAGATGGAACCCTGCGGTACGCCACACTGAAGTGGAAGGGGGGGGACTCTGTCCCATTTTAGCTGACAGTTTGAAACTGATCTGAAAGATAACGAACCAGAGTAGTGACTTGTTACGTATACTATAATGTGAGAGTTTTTTTAATAGAATGAAATGATTAACCGTATCAAATGCTTTTGAAAGATCCAGAAAAATACCTCCAGTATTTTCTTTTCTATCTTTTTATTTTGTATATTTCAGTCAAAAAATGGACAAGTGCCATGTAAGTAGAGTGTTGTTTCCTAAAACCATACTGGTGTGCATATAAAATATTATTTTTGTCCAGATGTTGAATTAATCTTGTGTAAACAAGTTTGTCAAGAACCTTGGACAGGGCTGGTAACACAGAAATTGGTCTATAATTGTTAAACATTGCAGGGTCATCTTCTTTATAAACTGGTATAATGTTTGCTAATTTCAACTCTACAGGCACAATTCCTTGAACTAGTGAAAAGATTAAAAATATAAAGTATTGGTTTAATGATATAAGGGTAAATTGCTTTTAATATTTTACTATCAATCATATCATGTACTGGTGAACAGTCTTTTAAATTGACAATTATATCTCTAATCTCATCCTCGGTAACAGATGTGAAGTTGAAATCCTCAGACGTTGGAAGATTCATGTAATCTAGTGGACCAAAATTACTAGATGGAGTTTTAGAAGCTAATGTTGGACCTACATCTGAAAAAAAGGTCTTAAATCATTTGGCAATTTGTTGTGGATCCGAGACAATAGAATCGTCATTCTTAAATTAATTTGGTAACTGTTTTTTAGAATGTTTTTTATTAAAGCCCATGTTGCAAGTTAACCACCACTGTTGATTATTGGGTACAAAAATCACTCAAGATATGTATATCATTTTTAAAAATGTCTCCAAATAGTGTTAAAAGTTAGTTTTTGGTCATTTTTGGTGTTCGCGGGTTTATGAAGTGAATTCGGTGATTACGTCATAGTGGGAAGTTAAGTCTCAGCCTGGCACTAGAACTACGGTGACTGACTGGGAGGAGGAAGAGGAGGAAAGGCCAGCAGCCGAATAATTACGAACCTACCAGACGTGAGAGGGCAAATGAGGAATTGTCAAGATTGTGGGGAAGTCTCCTTCATTTATCTCCTTTATTTTAGCAACGCAGCAGTGCATACAATGACTTTACTTTTTACTGTCAGTGAATAGCACCGAGTGAACGTCAACGTTTTCTTTCGATCTAGTGACAGGGATCCTGTCGTTAGTTCAGATAAGTACTGCTACACTTATCTAGATATAGGAATAGAAGACATCCCCGAGTGTTATTTGTAAGTGTTTACCTCTTCCTCCGGTGAAAACGTGTCGCTGTTTGGCCGGTGCTTGTGTGTGTGGCGGCGAAGCTGCGATGGAGTGCGGGTGCTGTAGGCGAGCGAGCCGGTCGGGGAGCGAGCCCCTCCGGTCGGGAAGCGAGCGTGCCTCCGGTCGGGGAGCGAGCCTCTCCGGTCGGGAAGCGAGCGTGCCTCCGGTCGGGGAGCGAGCCGGTCGGGCAGTGATCCGCCGGTCGGGGAGCGAGCCTCCGGTCGGGGAGCGAGCCTCCGGTCGGGGAGCGAGCCCCGCGATCAGCTGATCTGAAGATGCCTAAATCCGTTTGTGACATTTCAGACAGGATCATGGTCCTCCCCAACCAGTACGCACCAGTATTGTAATTGTTTATATTTCAAACATCACTGCAGGTTGATTGTGGGCGACAACGCGGTCGTGTTAGTTTACCGAAGCTCTACTGCCGAAGTTGCAGGCTGGCTACGCGACGTTAGCTATATCCGTTAGCATCCGTACAGGCTAACTATAGCCAGTTAGCTTTGTGTGTAACGTAACAAACCCCCCCCCCATCTCGTAGGAGCGAAGCTTACTATTTTGTTCAATACAATTATGTGCAACAGGTGCACTAATGCCACATGTATGATGTTGACAACATGGACGCATATATAGGCAACACCAAAGGCAGTCGTAATATTTACCTAGCAGGCTAGGCTAACGCTGTTGTGCTAACGTCCGGTGGCGTAGCGTTAGCTAGCGTTAGCTAGCAGTCTAAACTTGTGAAAAGCCGAACAACACCCCCATCTAAGCTGTGTTTCACTTTCCCTCCAATATTATTATAAATATAATAAAGTCACATGGACTTGATCGAGACCATAGACTGTTAATATTAAAAGACTAGAAGCCACATTAGGCCAGACCAGTGGTAAATACAATGCAGGCTGCTCTGTTATCTCCCTAATGTGACGTCATGCAATGCATTGTAGGGGGAAAATGAAACACTGTAAAATTGTGCCTAATTTTGGTATTATATTCAGTTTTGCGATATCCAACACCATCAAAAACAATGGATAACAGTTCAAATATTTACTACCAACAAGCAAATTGCACAAATTCGTTGTAAAATTAAACCTGCAACATGGACTTTAAGAATACAATTGATGGTTCTCCACAAAGAAGATGGATTGTTTTTATATTCAACTAATTTCACATTATAGTAGTGGATTTTTGCTCCTCTTATGACATGATTTAGTCTGTTTCTGTATTTTTTAAATTGCAACCGATTAAATGGGGTAGGACAAAGAAGATATTTTTTATATAATCTATTTTTGTTTTTCAATGACGTTAGGATAGCTGGAGTTATCCACAATTTGGACAATTTGTGTTTTCAAAGGCACTGATTGGAGAGGACAACATGAGTTGTAAACCTGCGTAACACATTTTATAAACAATAAAAAGGCCTTCTGAGGATCTACTGTTTGATAGATTTCACTCCATGATAATTGACTTAAAGCGTGTCTGAAATTTACCACGTTTTTCACTGAAAATTCGTCTATATTTAATATTTTGCAAAGGGGGGCAAATTTCGCTCTCGTTATTAATGATTAGAAATATGGGACAGTGATCAGCCACATCAATACACAGGACACCGGATTTCATACTCTTGTCATATACATTAGTAAAGATATTATCTATGTGAGTTGCTGAGGTATTAGTCACTCTGGTGGGGATGAAATCATAGGATTAAAGCTATAGAAATACATAGTGTCAGCAATGGCTGAGGAGTACAAGTTTAACTCTGTGAGGTTTGGACAAAGCCTCAAGTTTCTTAAGGTAATGTGGGAAGAAATGGTGTGGAGGGCAAGGTGTAGAACCTGGACCCTGCCAGACTCCCTCGTTAAAGTTGCACCCAGCACTTTTCCACTGTTGTCTTTCCTGTGGTGTAGCGTGTGTTTGCATCGCAGCTCCAGAACCTGGAAGTGGAACATCATCAGTGGTGGAAGCTAAAGGTTCATCTCCCGGAAGGGGCAGATGTGCAGCAGCTTTTGCAGCCATGTCAGCACGTGCGTTACCCCTGGAGACAGCATCAGCTGCACCAGTGGGTGCAGAACATTTCCATATGCCTACTTGTGATGGAGGTAAGATGGCTGTCAAAAGGCAATTGATCAGTGGATGATGCAACATGGGCTTACCATCATATTTCAGGAGGTTTCGGTGTTTCCACACTGCCCCAAAGTCCTGCACTACTCCAAAAGCAGACCTGGAGTCCGTGTAGATAGTTAGGGATGAGCCTGACAGTCTACATGCTTCAGTGAGGGCAAGGAGACCAGCAGCCTGCACAGAGAAGTGTTTGGGAAGAGGTTTAGCAATCAAGGTTTCTGCATCGCACACTACAGCCAACCCTACCTGTCCCTGGCCAGTGTCAGTGTCTTTTCTACTTCTGTCCCTCATGTCTCCAAGTTTTCTAGCGGTTATTTATCTCAGCTGCCAAAGACAACCTGGTGCCGTTGGTCCCGTACAGATAGAAGATGTTCTTGACCCTGAACCCTTATCGATAAACATCGCTCGTCACAACTGTGTCCTTCAGACGTTAAGGCACCGACTTCCAACTGGTGTGATGGTGGAGATCTCAGCTGGGACTCTTCTTCAGGGAGGACACACACAGAATGAATGGAATGAAGTCAGATAACTGAAAAGCATAGTAATGATTCAGATAAATAATGGAGGAATAATACACAAGGATATATAGAATCATGCTTAAATGTAATTTTCCCATTACAATATATAATAAAGTGTATACATATACACAGAAGTACATAAAGTTACATGTAAACACATCTATGAAGGTTATTAAACAGTAAGACAATTACTGCAAATGATCCAGTAGATGGAGCCAATGTTACACACACACACACACACACACACACACACAAATAATAACACAAGGTATTTAGGCGTACCTGGTTAGTAGTTGGACACCTGCTGTCCTCAGACGGGACGCCCAGAACCTGCTGTCCTCAGACGGGACGCCCAGAACCTGCTGTCCTCAGACGGGACGCCCAGGACCAGCTGTCCTCAGATGGGACGCCCAGAACCAGCTTTCCTCAGACGGGACACCCCAGAACCAGCTGTAATCTGAGACCTACATGTTACTCCGTATCCCACAATGCAACATGCTCATGTTTTCCTGGAGGAGAAGAAGAAGTAGAAGCACCTGTGGACACTGAAAAGTAAAAATGGAGCGGGCTTTGGTTTCTAAAGAGCAGAGGTGTCAAAAGTATTCATTACTCAGGTAGAAGTATAGATACTAGGGTTCAAAAAGACTTCTGTAGAAGATGAAACATCAACTCAAGCTTTTTAGTCAGGAAAAAGTGTAAAAGTACAACCATTACAAAAAATTTGTTTGGTGCGACCAGGGATGTAGAAGGGTTGGCCGGTCTTCCTGGCTACCATTCACACACTGATAGGGTAACATCGGGGGCAACTCGATATTCAGTG
Source organism: Etheostoma nigrum (assembly GCA_029931835.1). Classification (NCBI taxonomy): domain Eukaryota; kingdom Metazoa; phylum Chordata; class Actinopteri; order Perciformes; family Percidae; genus Etheostoma; species Etheostoma nigrum. Next base: position 28,604,858 of record CM057248.1, read on the forward strand.
TCTTGCCCAAGGACACTTTGACAGGAACCACCATCACCACCATTGAAGCACCAACCTTCTGATTGGCAGGTTTACCCATAATGCACCTGCAACCTCCATGTAGTTGTGCTGACTAAGAAAGAGTTCAGATCATAGACTGTAAATATTACTATTATATTCATATATACAGTCTCTGGTCTGGATGTTATTAAAAGTAACACTAAAATAATTAGAAATAAATCCTGAATAGCAAACAAGTAGAGAGCACTCGATGACCCCCCCCCCCCCCCATCCTGGAGTTCACTGACTTTAAAAGTTAAACAGAAAGACCACAAAATCTCACAGGAACTTCATGCTTTTATTGTGAAAAGATACAGAACTCAAACATGAGACAAGTCCACGGCGTTTCTACAATTCCAGTTATGTTATTCATAATATATAGTAAAATGTATATGAATGTGCAAAGTAAAGCTATAGAAATAGATCATTAAAACGTACAATAGGCAAGTAGGAGAAAATGAAGATACTCTAGTAGATGTACCTCACCGTTGTACTGAAGTACTGCGTTGTTGTAAAATGGTTGTAAAGCTCTGGAATAAGAAATTCATGTTTAGTTTCAAACTAAGGTTGTCTAAAGAAGATTATAGTGATTAAAACTCAGTATTACAGTATTTACAGTACTTGCTTTACAGCTGATATGTGACGAGGTACACAATATATATATATATATATATATATATATATATATAAAAAAACAGGAATTTAGTTTTCCTGCGAACCGACACAGGAAGTTCTTTTATTTTGAAGTTTTGTGTTGTGTACTCTTGCCAGCTTACTGAGATGAACGTGAGACGCAGAACATGTCCGTCAAGCTGGAGTTGGTCTTTCTAGTTTGGACTGGACAACCGTGTGTGTGTGTGTGTGTGTGTGTGTGTGTGTGTGTGCGCGCGTGTGTGTCTGTGTGTGTCTGTGTGATCCTGTCCAGACAGCTTATCAGCAGTGAGAGACAGGAGGACACTCTCCGTCCTCCACAGGACACAGAGACACTGAGGAGCCTGGAGACCAGATCCCAAACCCAAACCCAGGATAGAGAGTCTGAGTGAATGTGGTGTTGAAGGTGTGGAGGAGGATCAGTGAGTCAGAGGAGACTGTGTAGAAGGACAGAGAGCCAGCAGGACAGTCCACATACACTGCTACTCTACCAGAGACACAGGAGGAGGAGACGGATGTTTGTATCTTATTGTGAAGGACATAGTAACGATCATCATAGCAGACCAGACTCCAGGACTGATCATTACGTCCAAACACACAGTCAACACCTCCTCTCCTCCTGATTCCTCTGTAACTCACTGATATAAGAACATTTCCTCTGGTCTGGACCTCCCAGTAACAACGACCAGTCAGACCATCTCTACACAGCAGCTGAGACCAGGACTCAAACCTCTCTGGATGACCAGGATATGGCTGATCCTCCTCCACTAATGTCACCTTCCTGTTGTTGTGAGACAGTTTGAGTTTCCTGTCCACCGTGTTGGTGTCGACTGTGAGTTCACAGGAATCTGACGGAGAGAACGTGACACAACACAGCTGCAGTTATTAACCAATCAGCTCTTTGGTGATGACATCACAGGGTTGAATGAGTGATGTCACAGTCTGATGAATGAAATTAAAAACACACTTACACTTCCTCAGACCTGGTGTCAACCATCTGACTCCAGCAGGCTCCACCCTGAAAGGAGGAGGGGGGCATTACATCACTCTCTCACACAGCTGGGTTCCCTTTAACCTGTCTCTCTCTCTAACCTGTCTCTCTCTCTCTCTCTAATCTCTCTCTCTCTCAGAGATTTACTCATTTATATTCATATTCGGGCCATCAGTCCATTAAAATATGTAATTCAGACATGAATGACAGATATGTTATAGAGTCCAAATCCAGGGTTCCTGGACCTTTTCCAAGGTCAGATTCAAGCACTTTCCAGGTCCATTTCAGCTTTTTCCAGCACCTTCCAGGCCGGTGAGTTCCAGACCAACACATAGTGGACATTATGATCAGAGCTGTTGTCTCATTAAAAGACAGAATGCTGTAAACAGCCACATTGGGTTTGGCAACAGCAGAAGGACGAGGTCTTTAAGCTGGATCTACTACATGGATCAGAGTCTAAGGGGACTGGAACCTGTCTCTCTCTCTGACTTGTCTCTCTCTCGCTGACCTGTCTCTCTCTCTCTAACCTGTCTCTCTCTCTAAGGGTTTGGTAACAGCAGAAGGACCAGGTCTTTAATCTGGATCTACTACATATAGAGATGTTCTGATTCTGATACCAGTATCGTAAATGCCTCCGATACTGCTGAAAATGATGGCATCGGTATTGGCGAGTACTGGAATCCAGGCACCGATCCGATACCACGTAAATTATTAGAAATAGTAATCTATTTCCTGGTTAGCTCCGTTAGCTCGGACACAGTTCTTCTTCGCTGCTCTTAAAATAGTTGCCTGCTGTTTTAGAGGGGCGAAGAAGAATTGATCACCTAACGCCTCCTTAAAAGACGCTAACATGTTGGCAGTTTGCTAGCACTCTACGGTGGATGTTCCCACCGGTAAGACGGCGACATGCAACATATGCAGAGAAGCAGTTTCGAGGGGCGGCACGAGTGTTGCAAATTTCAACACCAGCAACGTAATTAAACATTTGAAGACGCGTCACGCTAAAGAGCTAAACGAATTTACAAAAGCTAAAGGACGAACTGCAGCAGCAAACTCTGGAAACGGCCTTCCACAACGAGATAAATCCCCCAAAGAAGAGCCAATAAGCAACAAGGATAACCAACAGCCAATAAGCAACAAGAATAACCAACAACGTCTTGGAGTTTATTGTCCTGGATGACCAACCCGTCTGGCGTCGATAATGTGCGATTTTGCCGCTTAATGGAGCATTTGGAGCTGAGGTACCGTTGGCCAGGTCGAAAATATATCTCCGAAACTGCGCTACCCAAATTATATGAGACGGTTAGGGAACACAGGAAATCCTGCAGGAGCATGATGAGGAAAGAAACTGATGCCAGGAAAGATGGAAAAAGGATGTTTCTTAAAACCACAGACAACAAATATCTGTCCAAACTACAAACTATTAACAAAGGGAGTGGGAACAAAACTTCCTACACTAATATCTCCTTCTTGTTGATCAGTGTGTGTACCTGAGAGTGTCCAGTCTCCAGAGAGGATCCTTCAGTCCCGCTGACAGCAGCTTCACTCCTGAATCTCCTGGATGATTGTAGCTCAGGTCCAGCTCTCTCAGATGGGAGGGGTTGGAGCTCAGAGCTGAGACCAGAGAAGAACAGCCTTCCTCTGAGATCAGACAGCCTGACAGTCTGCAAACACACAGAAAAACACAAAGGAAGCCTTTGTCAACACGTGGAGCCATGTGGTAGTTCTTTCTTTATTTGTTGTCCAGTTACATTTAGTCCAGATTTAGAATAATCTTCAAAATCATCTGCCGTATTTAATTACTCAACAACAAAAGCTAATTAAAAATTGATTAAAAATCCTCATGGAAAGTAACCCTAGATCTAGAAAATATTACATAATTAATAACTACTGCTGACGTCTATCGTATAAACAAAGCTACACGTCAGCTGTTTATCAACTAAAGTTAGTCAGAGTTTAAATGGTCATCAGTTGAACGAGTTAATGAATCCTGACCTGAGAGTCTCCAGTGTGCAGTGTGGACTCTTCAGTCCATCAGATATCAGCTTCCCTCCTGAATCCTGCAGGTTGTTGTTACTCAGGTCCAGCTCTCTCAGACTAGAGGACTGGGAGCTGAGAACTGAGGACAGAGCTTCACAGCTTCTCTCTGACAGGTTACAGCCACTCAGCCTGGAGAGACAACAGGAAGTTATTTATTATTAACTCCTGTTATATAAAGATAGCAGAGTATTTATTGATGAATAAATCCCACGTACAGAGCTTTGTTGGAGGGACGATAATGAAGAAGACAGATAACATTTGTGTTTGTATGTTAAGTCTGGACGTTTGGTGATAGAGAATATGAAATCCATTTTAAACACATGTTAAAACTCTTGCTATGTTATTCTAAACAACTCGAAAAATGATAATTAACCGTGACTGAATTAAGCAATATTACATAAGAGGGTTTGATTTACCGTAATTATTGGGACGACAGTGATGCGGCTAGGACCAAGGCGCTGAGGTTCATAAACATGACTTAATATATAATAATATGACGTTAAATCAACCCTCTCGTGTAATAAAGCGCTTATACAACAACGGTTACCAACTAAATAAAAGTTATAATCAAACTGGATTCATACGGGCGCCCATATATATATATCTATATATACACTACCGGTCAAAAGTTTGGGGTCCCTTCTACATTTCCATACCACTCCATTATAGACAGAATACCTGCTAATTTGGGTGGGGGGGCTGATCTTTAATGCAATATCTACATTGCCCATTATCAGCAACCATTCATCCAATGTTCCAAAGGCACATTCTGTGTACTAATCTATCATTTAAAAATAAAAAACTAGAAAAACATTGGAGAACCATTTTACTATTATGTAAGCACATAATGTAATCTGATTACTGCCCTGGTTAAAAAAACAATGCAACTGATCTCAGCTGGCATTCTGTCTACAATGGAGTGCAATGGGAATTTCTATGTGACCCCAAACTTTTGACCGGTAGTGTAGATAGATGTATTATAGTATTATAGATGTATTATAGATTGTATAATAATATATATCTATATATATATATATAGATATATATATCTATATCTATATATAGATATATATACACTCCTCGAGGCAGAGGGCCCGCGTTCGACACCAACTTGTGGCCTTTTGCTGCATGTCATGCCCCCCCCTCTCTCCCCTTTCATTTCTTCAACTGTCCTGTCCATAAAGGCCTAAAAACGCCCAGAAATAGTCTTAAAAACAGCTGAATTCATATTGTGGGGCAATACGCTCTCAAAATAAAGTAAAACAGAGGATTTGTAGTCCCTCCATGTTAAACGTTAGCCAGCCAGTCATCTTATGCTAACGTTAGCATTGTAACGTAGAGATCGCGGAATTTTCCAAAACGTAATAACTGCGGCACATATAAACACCAAACTGCTCGGCTAACTTAATCTGGTTATAACTAAAATATCTACTGGACAAGACATAGTTTCATTGATAGATTTAACTTCTATAGATTTAGATAATATACGTCCACAAACGTCATTATTGACGTGTCAGTGGAACAGCTGATGTGGTCCAAACAGCTGATGTGGTCCACACAGCTGATGTGATCAAACAGCTGATGTGGTCCAAACAGCCGATGTGGTCCAAACAGCTGATGTGATCCTAAAAGCTGATGTGATCCTAACAGCTGATGTGATCCTAACAGCTGATGTGATCCTAAAAGCTGATGTGATCCTAACAGCTGATGTGGTCCAAACAGCTGATGTGGTCCAAACAGCTGAATCTGATTTAGGTATGTTCTAAACTGTCTTGTCAGATTTACTTGTAGTATAATCAGGAATAAACAAACGTTCAGTAATCAAAGTCAGATAATATTAAAATATGAATTATTTCTGGATGTCAGCCACAGTTCATATTTCATTCTTTATGAAGTGATTCTAAATCTGAATAAAATACTTTGGAAACATGAATGTTTTTTGAATGTTTCCAAAGTATTTTTCAGTTGTGTGTTTTAAAAGATTATTTTTGTTGGTCTGACCTGAGAGTCTCCAGTGTGCAGTGTGGACTCTTCAGTCCATCAGAGATCAGCTTCCCTCCTGAATCCTGCAGGTTGTTGTTACTCAGGTCCAGCTCTCTCAGACTAGAGGACTGGGAGCTGAGAACTGAGGACAGAGCTTCACAGCTTCTCTCTGACAGGTTACAGCCACTCAACCTGGAGAGACAACAAGAAGTTATTTATTATTAACTCCTGTTATAAAGATAGCAGAGTATTTATTGATGAATAAATCCCACGTACAGAGCTTTGTTGGAGGCTTTGACCACTGGCAGCAGCCTCAGAAGAGCCTCCTCTGAAGCAGAGTATTTCTTCAGGTCAAACACGTCCAGATCTTCTTCTGATGACAGTAAGATGAAGACCAGAGCTGACCAGTGAGCAGGAGACAGTTTATCTGTGGAGAGACGTCCTGATCTCAGGGCCTGTTGGATCTGCTCCACTAGAGAACCATCATTCAGTTCATTCAGACAGTGGAACAGATTGATGCTTCTGTCTGCACACAGATTCTCACTGATCTTCTTCTTGATGTACTCTACTGTTTCCTTATTGGTCTCTGAGCTACTTCCTGTCTGTGTCATCAGACCTCGTAGGAGATGCTGATTGGTCTGCAGAGAAAGACCCAGGAGGAAGCGGAGGAACAAGTCCAGGTGTCCATTTGGACTCTGTAAGGCCTTGTCCACAGCACTCTGGTAGAACTTTGTTGATGATGTTTGTTCTTCTGCCAGCAGGTTGACTCCAGAGTTGGTGAAGGTCAGATGGACATGAAGAGCAGCCAGAAACTCCTGAACACTCAGATGGACGAAGCTGAACACCTTGTTTTGGTACAGTCCACTCTCCTCTTTAAAGATCTGTGTGAACACTCCTGAGACCACTGAGGCTGCTCTGATATCAATGCCACACTCTGTCAGGTCTGATTCATAGAAGATCAGGTTGCCTTTCTGCAGCTGCTCAAAAGCCAGTTTTCCCAGAGAATCCATCATCTCCTTGCTCTCTGGACTCCAGGTTGGATCCGTTTCAGCTCCTCCATCATACTTGATGTTCTTCACTTTGGACTGAACCACCAGGAAGTGGATGTACATCTCAGTTAGGGTCTTGGGCAGCTCGCCTCCCTCTCTGGTCTTCAACACGTCCTCCAGAACTGTAGCAGTGATCCAGCAGAAGACTGGGATGTGGCACATGATGTGGAGGCTTCGGGATCTCTTGATGTGGGAGATGATTCTGCTGGCCTGCTCCTTCTCTAAGAATCTCTTCCTGAAGTACTCCTCCTTCTGGGCGTCAGTAAACCCTCTGATCTCTGTCACCATGTCAACACACCCAGGGGGTATCTGATTGGCTGCTGCAGGTCGTGTGGTTATCCAGAGGCGAGCAGAGGGAAGCAGATTTCCCCTGATGAGGTTTGTCAGCAGCACACCCACTGAGGTGGACTTTGTAACATCAGTCAGGATTTTAGTATTGAGGAAGTCCAGTGGAAGTCGACACTCATCCAGACCGTCAAAGATGAAGAGAACCTGGACCTCTTCAAACCTGCAGATTCCTGCTTCTTTGGTTTCACTAAAGAAGTAATCAACAAGTTCCACCAAGCTGAACTTTCTCTCTTTCAGCACATTCAGCTCTCTGAAGGTGAATGGGAATGTGAACTGGATGTCCTGGTTGGCTTTGCCTTCAGCCCAGTCCAGAGTGAACTTCTGTGTTAAGACTGTTTTCCCGATGCCAGCCACTCCCGTTGTCATCACTGCTCTGATTGGTTCATCTCTTCCAGGTGGGGTTTTAAAGATGTCTTCTTGTCTGATTATTGTTTCTGGTTTGTCTGGTTTCCTGGATGCTGTTTCAATCTGTCTGACCTCATGTTCATCATTGACCCCTGCAGCCCCTCCCTCCATGAGGTAGATCTCTGTGAACATCTGATTCAGAACGGTTTGGTTTCCTGCTTTAGCAATCCCCTCAAACACACGCTGGAACTTCCTGTCTAGCTTAGATTTGAGTTTACGCTTAGAAACTCCTGCTGGACTTCCTGAATGAATACAGAACAAAGAAGATCAGTAAGTGATTTATAAAGAAACAGGAACATACTTTGACCCTTCTCTGGAGACATTAGTAAATGTCCCATTAGTCCAGCAAGTTAAATCTTTAGAGAAATCCTCTTACTGCTCTGCAGACGGTCAGCCAGCTCGTCCTGCTTCATTCTCCTCAGGAAGTGCAGTGTGATCTTCAGAAATGCCTCTCTGCTCCTCCTCTGCTCTTCATCCTCATCGTCCCTCTGACTCTCTGAGCATTCTGGGTAATCTAGTCTCAAATGCTTCTGGCTCTTCTTCAGCTCGTTCTTCACAAAAGTAACGATGTTGTCCTCCAGCAGCTGGAACAGAAGATTATATGAATGACAATCAGACTAAAATCATGGAAGCAGATCAGATCCATGATGGACAGACTGAGGACCCTCTGGTCTGAACAGGGCAGCATGGAGATGATTGGGAACAGAATAGATGTAAAAATAGTTGGTGTACATGTACAGACCCTAAAGATGGAGTCCAGGTGGGTTTGATGCTGCTGGGCAGGCTGACCACTGGGACCCTCTGAGCTCTCCTGGTCCTCTCTGTGGAGGAATCAGGAAGAATTAGTTCCCATCATGTCTGTCCACACAGAGACACATACAGTGGGTACGGAAAGTATTCAGACCCCTTTAAATTTTTCACTCTTTGTTTCATTGCAGCCATTTTCCAAAAATCAAAAAAGTTCATTTTATTTCTCAGTAATGTACACTCAGCACCCCATCTTGGACAGAAAAAAACAGAAATGTAGAAATTTTTGCAAATTTATTAAAAAACAAAAACTGAAATATCACATGGTCATAAGTATTCAGACCCTTTGCCGTGACCCTCATATGTAACTCAGGTGCTGTCTATTTCTTCTGATCATCCTTGAGATGGTTCTACACCTTCATTGGAGTCCAGCTGTGTTTGATTATACTGATTGGACTTGATTAGGAAAGCCACACACCTGTCTATATAAGACCTTACAGCTCACAGTGCATGTCAGAGCAAATGACAATCATGAGGTCAAAGGAACTGCCTGAGGAGCTCAGAGACAGAATTGTGGCAAGGCACAGATCTGGTCAAGGTTACAAAAAAATTTCTGCTGCACTTAAGGTTCCTAAGAGCACAGTGGCCTCCATAATCCTCAAATGGAAGACGTTTGGGACGACCAGAACCCTTCCTAGAGCTGGCCGTCCGGCCAAACTGAGCTATCGGGGGAGAAGAGCCTTGGTGAGAGAGGCAAAGAAGAACCCAATGGTCACTGTGGCTAAGCTCCAGAGATGCAGTCGGGAGATGGGAGAAAGTTGTAGTAAGTCAACCATCACTGCAGCAATCCACCAGTCGGGGCTTTATGGCAGAGTGGCCCGAAGGAAGCCTCTCCTCAGTGCAAGACACATGAAAGCCCGCATGGAGTTTGCTAAAAAACACCTGAAGGACTCCAAGATGGTGATAAATAAAATCCTCTGGTCTGATGAGACCAAGATAGAACTTTTTGGCCTTAATTCTAAGCGGTATGTGTGGAGAAAACCAGGCACTGCTCATCACCTGTCCAATACAGTCCCAACAGTGAAGCATGGTGGTGGCAGCATCATGCTGTGGGGGTGTTTTTCAGCTGCAGGGACAGGACGACTGGTTGCAATCGAGGGAAAGATGAATGCGGCCAAGTACAGGGATATCCTGGACGAAAACCTTTTCCAGAGTGCTCTGGACCTCAGACTGGGCCGAAGGTTTACCTTCCAACAAGACAATGACCCTAAGCACACCGCTAAAATAACGAAGGAGTGGCTTCACAACAACTCCGTGGCTGTTCTTGAATGGCCCAGCCAGAGCCCTGACTTAAACCCAATTGAGCATCTCTGGAGAGACCTGAAAATGACTGTCCACCAACGTTTACCATCCAACCTGACAGAACTGGAGAGGATCTGCAAGGAGGAATGGCAGAGGATACCCAAATCCAGATGTGAAAAACTTGTTGCATCTTTCCCAAAACGACTCATGGCTGTATTAGATCAAAAGGGTGCTTCTACTAAATACTGAACAAAGGGTCTGAATACTTATGACCATGTGATATTTCAGTTTTTGTTTTTTAATAAATTTGCAAAAATTTCTACATTTCTGTTTTTTTCTGTCCAAGATGGGGTGCTGAGTGTACATTACTGAGAAATAAAATTAACTTTTTTGATTTTTGGAAAATGCCTGCAATGAAACAAAGAGTGAAAAATTTAAAGGGGTCTGAATACTTTCCGTACCCACTGTACAAGGTAAAGGTCCTGTGACTTAAAGTGTTGATTACAACATAGAATAAGATGGTTTCCCCTGACAGTAAAGAGTTGGTGGTACTGCAGACCATACTGTGAATGTACAGAAAGAACTAAGAAATCAACAAGGGCTCCAACATGGTTGTCCTGAAGGACTCCTGAAGCAGCAGACTGGGATCATGATGCAGGAGGTCTGCAGCTTCTGTGGTCATGGAAGCAAACATTTGTTGGGAGAAGAAGTTTGGGGAGTCAACAGTGAAAAACCTTCTGTTGGCCTCAAAACGATTATGGCAAACCATCAGCCGAGCAAAGGGGGTGGGGGGGGGGCGGGCAGAGCTTAGATGGCCTGTCTGTATTTGAGGAGAACTGCTGACCTGGACTGAGGCTAATGTTGGAGGCTGGTTGCCTTTTATTTGCTACCCCTTACTGACGTCTGATCTGACATCCAACTGGCAGACCCACATCCAACACTTGGGAATTTTGCGTTTTGACCAATTGGGTGGGTGGGGGTGGGGCAATCTTTTTTTTGATGAAGTTACTTACAGTGACGAAAATAAGTATTTGAACACCCTGCTATTTTGCAAGTTCTCCCCCTTAGAAATCATGGAGGGGTCTGAAATTGTCATTGTAGGTGCATGTCCACTGTGAGAGACAGAATCTAAAAAAAAATATCCAGAAATCACAATGTATGATTTTTTAACAATTTTTTGCATGATACAGCTGCAAATAAGTATTTGAACACCTGAGAAAATCAATGTTAATATTTGGTATAGTAGCCTTTGTTTGCAGTTCCAGAGGTCAAACTTTTCCTGTAGTTTTTCACCAGGTTTGACACACTGCAGAAGGGATTTTGGCCCACTCCTCCACACAGATCTTCTCTAGATCAGTCAGCTTTCTGGGCTGTCGCTGAGAAACACGGAGTTTGAGCTCCCTCCAAAGATTCTCTATTGGGTTTAGGTCTGGAGACTGGCTAGGCCACGCCGGAACCTTGATCTGCTTCTTCCAGAGCCCTCCTTGGTTCTCCTGACTGTGTGCTTCGGGTCATTGTCATGTTAGAAGACCCAGCCTCGACCGATCTTCAATAACTGAGGGAAGGAGGTTGTTCCCCAAAATCTCCCAATACATGGCCCCGGTCCTCCTCTCCTTAATACAGTGCAGTCGCCTTGTCCCATATGCAGAAAAACACCCCCAAAGCATGATGCTACCACCCCCATGCTTCACAGTAGGGATGGTGTTCTTGGGATGGTCCTCATCATTCTTCTTCCTCCAAACACGGTTAGTTGAATTATGACCAAAAAGTTCTATTTTGGTTTCATCTGACCACATGAGTTTCTCCCATGACTCCTCTGGATCATTTTCTAATGACTTCTCCAACAGTGGACCTTTTTTCACCAAGCTGCTTGGACATGTCCCCGTAGCCCTTTCCAGCCTTGTGGAGGTGGACAATTTAGTCTCTAGTGTCTGTGGACAGCTCTTTGGTCTTGGCCATGTTAGTAGTTGGATTCTTATTGATTGTATGGGGTGGACAGGTGTCTTTATGCAGCTAACAACCTCAAACAGGTGCATCTAATTTAGGATAATAAATGGAGTGGAGGTGGACATTTTGAAGGCAGACTAACAGGTCTTTGAGGGTCAGAATTCTAGCTGATAGACAGGTGTTCAAATACTTATTTACAGCTGTATCATCCAAATAAATAGTTAAAAAACCATTCATTGTGATTTCTGGATTTTTTTTTTAGATTATGTCTCTCACAGTGGACATGCACCTACGATGACAATTTCAGACCCCTCCAGGATTTCTAAGTGGGAGAACTTGCAAAAGAGTAGGGTGTTCAAGTACTTATTTTCCTCACTGTACTTAGCCACTCACTGAAACTTGGCCTGTCCATACTCAAGCGGCAATAGTTTTCTCATGCCAAATATTGTCCTGACCCAGGTGACACAAACACTTAGCAAGGGTCGCTGGTTCTCCAGAGGGGGAAAAGTTGGGGGTGGGGGTGCACATGGTATTACCCTGGAAGAAGCACTCTGAGGCACACACATCCCAACCCCCCCCCCCCCCCCCTCCCCCCACCCAGGAATTCCCAGTTGGAGAAGAACATTCCTGATTTGTAGCCTAGCCGATGGCTATGGGAGATTTAAAATGCTTTTCGATGGGGCTACAACACCAGATCCTATTGGTCCAGACCAGGTCCAATATTAAACTGAGATTTACAGTTGAAGACCGGTCATCCTGGACAGCTTTCACATGTGAGAATATTAATATATGTGAAGAAGAAAGATGCTGAGCTGATGCTGAACAAACTCCAAAAACTTCTCTGAAGACATAAATGTTAAAGCATGACTCAGTAATATTATAATATCATTAACAGCTGACCTCTTTCCAGCAAAAGGTTGCTCTCCTTTAAAGTCAATGAAGAATGGATTTGACCGGTCGCTCTTGAAGGACACACAGCTGGGTTCAGGTCCAGCAGAGTCTGGTCTCTGATGGATCCTGTTACAAAGAGAGTAAGACCAACAAGGATGGAAATCCACTTTTTAATATTCAGATAAATAAAACTGCTGGAGACACAAGCAGCAACTAAAACAAGACTAACTCAAAGAAGTTCAATGAACTCTACAAAAAACTGGATTCAAAAGCTCAAACACCAGAGAATATACAGGACCAGACCAGATCCAGTATTTACCTAAACTCAAGAGGTGAAGACTGGTTAACTGGACAGCTTTCAGATGGAGAATATAAATATATGTGAAGAAGAAAGATGCTGAGAATAAACTCCAAAAACTTCTCTGGAGACATAAAAGTTAAAGCATGACTCAGTAATATTATAATATTATTAACAGCTGACCTCTTTCCAGCAGAGGGTTGTTGATCTTTAAAGTCAATGAAGCGATCATTTGACCAGTCGCTGTTAAAGGACACACAGCTGGGTTCAGGATCAGGATCAGGTTGGTCTGGTCTCTGATGGGTCCTGATAGAAAAACACATGTATTGAGGGTCATGTTCAGTAGTCTCTTACAGCCAGACCTTCCTCCTCCACAGCTCTGCAGAGGAAGGTCTGGCTAGTCCTCCCAGCATTCCTGGATGGGACAACAAGGAGCTCTGGTTCATCAGTAGGGATGGGCATGATTAACCAACCATCGATAACTGATCATTAAGAATTTCGTCGACCACGTTAATGTCCTATTGATTAAACTAATGCAGGCTGCGTTGTGTCAGTCTTGAAGTAATTAAATTAATTTCACTGTGTGGCAGAAATTAGACATTTTACCACCCGGGGGCAAATATCTGACGCCGTACTTCGTTACCTGCGAGTTTCCATTTTGATTTCAGAAGTGATCATGAAGGGATCACGGCGAGGGAAGTGTGGTGTGGGACCATTTAGATGGTGGGGGGGCTATCCCACAGCCTGGGGGAGACCAGTAGGGGGGCTATCCCACGGCCTGGGCGAGACCAGTAGGGGGGCTATCCCACGGCCTGGGGGAGACCAGTAGGGGGGCTATCCCACAGCCTGGGGGAGACCAGTAGGGGGGCTATCCCACGGCCTGGGGGAGACCAGTAGGGGGGCTATCCCACGGCCTGGGGGAGACGAGGTGGTCTGACACGGACGAGGGGAGACCAGGTACCCGTCCGCATCCCGGCAACGCCCGTCCCCTCAGAGCAACTGCTGGCGGTCGGGTCTAACCCCAGATCAGGTCAACGTGCTTATAATATCTCAACATATGTTATAGTTATGTTAAGTTGTCTAATTAATTGTTAGGGATGTTGTAATGAACTGAGATAGAAGCCATGACGTAACAGTCAAATGTGTAGAGAATAAATCAGTAATTGTTTTGGCTTTTTGTCTGAGCTTAAAATCTAAAAAATGTCCTTTCAATCTCACCTTCTCTCTCCACTCCGTGCCTTACATTGATCCCCTATGGGGAAATTAGATATAATAATAATAATAATAATAATAATAATAATAATAACAATGTGTACTGTATTTATCCAACAAGGGGAAATAATACAATTTACACTCTGTTACTACACACATTACACTGGGGGGGGGGGCACCTGCTCAGGTCCTATACATGCACTAGTTAGTTAAATAAATGATCCATCCCCCCATCCATCTTCATCCTCTTATCCGGTATCAGGTCTCGGGGGCAGCAGCTCCAGCAGGGAGCCCCTAACTTCCCTTCCCCGAGCCACATCAACCAGCTCCAACTGGGGGATCCCGAGGCGTTCCCAGGCCAGGTTGGAGATATAATCCCTCCACCTAGTCCCGGGTCTTCCCCGAGGCCTCCTCCCAGCTGGACGTCCCTGGACCACCTCCCACCTCAACTGGCTCCTTTCGACGCGAAGGAGCAGCGGCTCTACTCCGAGCTCCTCTCGGATGACTGAGCTTCTCACCCGATCTCTAAGGGAGACGCCAGCCACCGTCCTGAGGAAACGCTTTTCAGCCGCTTGTACCCTTGATGATGAACATTAATATAAAAATATGAATGATTAATCAATAGTCGATTGTTAATTCTCCAACGATCAACTTAAGGAAATGTAATTGAATGCCCATCCCTATTTATCAGCATCTCTTTAGACCAATCACAATCATTGTGGGCGGGGCTAAGCTCCAGACGGAGCCACGGTGCCGCTGCTGAATAGTCTCAGGAAGGACCGGCTGGAGTGTGGAGAGTTCACCTGGACGACAGGCTACAGTGGGCCGGATACACAGAGACCCTCTACAAGAAGACCCCCCCCCCATGAGACAACAGGACTTCTAGTTGTTGGAGGTTTCAGAACAACTCACCTCTGTCTTTGGCTTTCAATCTGGTCCTCCCCGTCCTTCTGTCTTTGCCTCTTCCTTCTCTCCTCCTCCATTTTAATTGGCCTGTCCATTACAGGTCTCCTTGTTTTTAAAGTGGTGGTGTCTCCATGGACCGGTGGCTCAGGTTCAGCAGGGTCTGGTCTCTGATGGGTCCTGTTAGAAAGAGAGGAAGATCTCCAGAAACTAGAAGCTATCCAGCAGATAATAAAGAGTGAAGCTGGTGTCTGTATGATTTCTGCTCTCTGCTCATCCTGCTCTGTCCTTCATTATTACATTACATTACATGTCCTTCAGCTGACGCTTTCATCCAGAGACACTTACAACTGATAGAAATGGCAGAGGTCCCACGCCTCTGGAGACACTAGGGTTACAGGTCTTGTTCAGGGACACATTGGCTGATGTATGGCAGTGGGAATCGAACCCTGATCTCCCACACCAAAGACATGTGTCTTATCCACTTAATCTTTCTGTCCTCTAATGGAGACAAGACTCCATTAAGACTCAGTCTCAGCTTCCTGTCCTGGGCCTCGTCCTCCACACAGCACTACAACAGTAACAGAGGCATTTTATTCTGAAAGGCTCCAGAGGAAACAGTAGAGTCCTGTTGGGTCTTACTTCACGCTGGTGGAGACGACGGTTGGATTTCTGACAGCACCCCCCCCCCCCTCAAAAAGACTCAAACAGCAAGTTGTTTCTTGATGAGTCACAACCCCACCTGACAGGAAGCAGACACACACACACACACTAGAGTGCGGATCGGGCCGGATTTTTCTGTCCGAGCCCGACAGTTAAAATCTCATTTGTTTCTCATACTAATGACACATGTACGTTTGTTTGTGTGAAAGCCGCTTTTATTAAGCAATTGTAGGAAGGCATTGGGAAATGTCAACAGATGAGCATCAATGCACAGCTGACTTTCCTTCGTCTTCAATAGTTTAAAATCTCCTGCGGCCAACTTCTTTTTAACATCTTCCGTCGTTGCGCTGCCACATGGAGCTTAATACGCACGTCTTTGGTTGTCACAGCAACAGGAAGACGGATGTTAGGGTAATATTTCTTACCTCCTTTAGAAATGAGCTGAACCTCTCTCTGAAACTAAAGAACCACAGCTTGAGTTCCAGACAGACGATCAGAGACCAGAGACCAGAGACCAGAGACCAGATAGCGAATCAGCTGGAGATCCACGCCGAGAGAAAGAACTGAGACACGGACTCTGGAAAGTGAAAGAAACTAGAAACAGGAAGTAAGAGGACCCGCCCAGAGAGGCTCAGCATTAGCACACTCCCTTCAGACAGTTGACATGCAATAACACACACACACACACACACACACACACACACACACACACAGACCGGGGTGAAGCTAAGGCAAAGACACAAGGAGACCAAACAGGAAAAAATAAACCCAAACAACCTTAACAGAATATAAACAGAATATAAACAGAATATAAACAGAATATAAACAGAATATAAACAGAATATAAACAGAATATAAACAGAATATAAACAGAATATAAACAGAATATAAACAGAATATAAACAGAATATAAACAGAATATAAACAGAATTTCTGATATAGACGTTGGTAAAAGGGTCATATGTGAACCGAGGACAACAGGACACCCCCCCCCCCATTAAAATGAGAGTGTATCTTACCTCCTAACCCCCCCCCCCATTAAAATGAGAGTGTATCTTACCTCCTAACCCCCCCCCCCCATTAAAATGAGAGTGTATCTTACCTCCTAACCCCCCCCCCCATTAAAATGAGAGTGTATCTTACCTCCTAACCCCCCCCCCCCATTAAAATGAGAGTGTATCTTACCTCCTAACCCCCCCCCATTAAAATGAGAGTGTATCTTACCTCCTAACCCCCCCCCCATTAAAATGAGAGTGTATCTTACCTCCTAACCCCCCCCCCATTAAAATGAGAGTGTATCTTACCTCCTAACCCCCCCCCCCCCCCATTAAAATGAGAGTGTATCTTACCTCCTAACCCCCCCCCCATTAAAATGAGAGTGTATCTTACCTCCTAACCCCCCCCCCCCCATTAAAATGAGAGTGTATCTTACCTCCTAACCCCCCCCCCCCCCATTAAAATGAGAGTGTATCTTACCTCCTAACCCCCCCCCCCATTAAAATGAGAGTGTATCTTACCTCCTAACCCCCCCCCCCCCCATTAAAATGAGAGTGTATCTTACCTCCTAACCCCCCCCCCATTAAAATGAGAGTGTATCTTACCTCCTAACCCTTCATCTGGAGCTCCACTCCGAGAGAAAGAACTGCGTCTCAGCCTCACTGGACTGTTTCTTCAACCAGTCCAAAATGTCCCGATCAACAACTCAGGTGAGTTATTTCCTGATGAGTCACAGCCCCACCTGGCAGGAAGTACTTTCACAAGAGCTTTAAGTGTGTCTTTAAGAGAGCTGGTTGTTGATTTAAATCAGCTGTTGATGCAGAGATGCTCTAACACATGCAGAGTCTGCAGCACCGTGCCTGATCAGAAACACAGCGGGTGTGTGGCCGGGGTGGTTCAGTGGGTAGAGCAGGCGCACATGTACATTCAGGTTTATGCCTCAAGGGTTCAAATCCGCCCTGTGACGATTTCCTGCATCTCTCCGCCCTCTCTCACCTAACTGTCCTGTCAAAAACCAAAGATGGAAAAAAATTATCTTAAAAAAAAAGAAATACAGAAGTACCGCAGGGAGGAGACTACCTTCAGTTCAGCAGACGTTTCCTAAAAAGAAGGATTCTTCACAAGTCCCGCCCCTCGAGTCCAGTCTGAACCCGTGAGTTGTCTTCCCGTCAACCATGAACAACATCGACAATATTATCACTTTTTCCGACATTGTTGTAACTTTTTCAATGTTGTGGGTGCTTTTTTTTCATGTTTTTTGATATTTTTAATGTTGATATTTTCAGCGCTTATTTCAACGGCCCATTTTTTGTGCAACTGAAAACGGGTCAACTTTGACCCAAGGACAACACGAGGGGTAAGGCAACCCCCTAACAAGGATTCACAAGGGGGGCTGGTGCCTCTCTGTGCTTAGACCATGGGGCGTCCCCTGGGTCGTGAAGGCATTCAGGTCTCTGTTGATCCTTGGTAAATATACAGAGTGCAGGGCCCAAAATGTCATTATCAGGGTTATATAAATATATATTATACATACTATATATATAATAATATATATGGTCATGGTAACCATTGGTTATTCCACGCTAGTGATGCCAAATGAAGCTCTGTGAACCAGTTTCTGAGCCACTAGAGGGCGCTCTTTGGTCAATAAGGGTTGAGAATACACTGGATCACGACGCCTTAGGCCTTTCTATTAAACCCAAGACCGCCATCTAGTGGGCTCAGAACATAAAGACACTGGTTCACGATGCTTCACTTGTCCCCCCAGAGTCTTTCAATTTGTTTCTTATGTTTTCCTCTTGTGCAATGAAGAGTGCAAAGTATGCAGGAATAAGTTATAATTTTGATAGTTATTATTTTAATTATGCAGCATGGTACAAAGGATGCTGGAATAAATAGTATTATGTTATTATATACAGTGGGTACGGAAAGTATTCAGACCCCTTTAAATTTTTCACTCTTTGTTTCATTGCAGCCATTTTCCAAAAATCAAAAAAGTTCATTTTATTTCTCAGTAATGTACACTCAGCACCCCATCTTGGACAGAAAAAAACAGAAATGTAGAAATTTTTGCAAATTTATTAAAAAACAAAAACTGAAATATCACATGGTCATAAGTATTCAGACCCTTTGCCGTGACCCTCATATGTAACTCAGGTGCTGTCTATTTCTTCTGATCATCCTTGAGATGGTTCTACACCTTCATTGGAGTCCAGCTGTGTTTGATTATACTGATTGGACTTGATTAGGAAAGCCACACACCTGTCTATATAAGACCTTACAGCTCACAGTGCATGTCAGAGCAAATGACAATCATGAGGTCAAAGGAACTGCCTGAGGAGCTCAGAGACAGAATTGTGGCAAGGCACAGATCTGGTCAAGGTTACAAAAAAATTTCTGCTGCACTTAAGGTTCCTAAGAGCACAGTGGCCTCCATAATCCTCAAATGGAAGACGTTTGGGACGACCAGAACCCTTCCTAGAGCTGGCCGTCCGGCCAAACTGAGCTATCGGGGGAGAAGAGCCTTGGTGAGAGAGGCAAAGAAGAACCCAATGGTCACTGTGGCTAAGCTCCAGAGATGCAGTCGGGAGATGGGAGAAAGTTGTAGTAAGTCAACCATCACTGCAGCAATCCACCAGTCGGGGCTTTATGGCAGAGTGGCCCGAAGGAAGCCTCTCCTCAGTGCAAGACACATGAAAGCCCGCATGGAGTTTGCTAAAAAACACCTGAAGGACTCCAAGATGGTGATAAATAAAATCCTCTGGTCTGATGAGACCAAGATAGAACTTTTTGGCCTTAATTCTAAGCGGTATGTGTGGAGAAAACCAGGCACTGCTCATCACCTGTCCAATACAGTCCCAACAGTGAAGCATGGTGGTGGCAGCATCATGCTGTGGGGGTGTTTTTCAGCTGCAGGGACAGGACGACTGGTTGCAATCGAGGGAAAGATGAATGCGGCCAAGTACAGGAATATCCTGGACGAAAACCTTTTCCAGAGTGCTCTGGACCTCAGACTGGGCCGAAGGTTTACCTTCCAACAAGACAATGACCCTAAGCACACCGCTAAAATAACGAAGGAGTGGCTTCACAACAACTCCGTGGCTGTTCTTGAATGGCCCAGCCAGAGCCCTGACTTAAACCCAATTGAGCATCTCTGGAGAGACCTGAAAATGACTGTCCACCAACGTTTACCATCCAACCTGACAGAACTGGAGAGGATCTGCAAGGAGGAATGGCAGAGGATACCCAAATCCAGATGTGAAAAACTTGTTGCATCTTTCCCAAAACGACTCATGGCTGTATTAGATCAAAAGGGTGCTTCTACTAAATACTGAACAAAGGGTCTGAATACTTATGACCATGTGATATTTCAGTTTTTGTTTTTTAATAAATTTGCAAAAATTTCTACATTTCTGTTTTTTTCTGTCCAAGATGGGGTGCTGAGTGTACATTACTGAGAAATAAAATGAACTTTTTTGATTTTTGGAAAATGCCTGCAATGAAACAAAGAGTGAAAAATTTAAAGGGGTCTGAATACTTTCCGTAACCACTGTAAGTCTTATATTACAATATGAACATCTCTGAAGTAGAGAATGATGAATAGACAATAAGTGGAACCAGTACCAGGCTGATTAGAGACCGCG
>CM057248.1:28635063-28652563 GCA_029931835.1 Etheostoma nigrum
TGCAGGGTCCTGCAGGTTGGACTCTGGAGGTCTGCAGGGTCCTGCAGGTTGGACTCTGGAGGTCTGCAGGGTCCTGCAGGTTGGACTCTGTGGAGGTTTGCAGGGTCCTGCAGGTTGGACTCTGTGGAGGTCTGCAGGGTCCTGCCGGTTGGAGTCTGGAGGTCTGCAGGGTCTGATTATTCTGTGATTTGTGGCTTTCTTACCAAAGTACATGTTGTATGTTGAGTGAGGTGTGATGTCATCAAAGGAAACAGGTGAGATGGGAATCAGCTGACTTGTGAGGAATGAGGGAGAGTCTTTCTGCTCCGACAGCCTGAATACTTTTACTCTCTGACTGAAACCTGATCAGCTGTTCACTCTCTCCAGAAAAAAGAGACTTTTAATGAGACCTGATTTAAAGTTAAACCATGATGTGATCCAGAGATCTTCAACAGGGGGCCACCAACGTATTGGGAGGTTTTTATTAAAATGTCTGAACATGATTTCAACATATTTGCAGATATAAATCAGCCTCTTAGTGAAGAAGAAGATTAGAGTTAGAATGAGTGGGCGGTAGGTAAGGTAGCCATCCACAGATCCAGTTCATAAGGACTCACTGGGCTATGATCAACATTCAAATATACACTTATTATTTAAATGGCTTAGTATTATATTGATTAAAAAGGTCTGTATAAAGGCTTTAGGCCCCCCTTCATGTTACTGCAGGCCCAGTTTAATATGCAACCTGATTATATCTAATATATGTAGTCTCTCTCTCCTGATTTAATCCAGTTCAACATGAGTCCTTGTTGTCAGCCTTTGAGAAACATGGCAGTGAGAATGAAGTCTTCGTGTCTGTTGAGCTCAGTCTGAAGCTCACAGGAACCAGTAGTTGGGACTAGGATCAGTACCAGAGACCCAGCTAACAAGACCTGTCTAATCAGGGGGACCTGCACACCTGGTCACGTGTTAGGGTGTGTGTGTGTGTGTGTGTGATCAGTAACAGAGACCCAGCTAACAGGATCAACCTGTCTTATCAGGGGACCCAGCACACCTGGTCACGTGTTAGACGCCTACACAGTCTCCGCTGTCTCAAACAGATAGGCCTCCATTTTAGTCCTCCAGTGTGCGTGTGTGTGTCATACAGCGGCCATGTTGGGACTCAAACTGCAGATGTCTTTCTGGAGCCTCAGCAGTGAGACGCAAAGACGTCCCAAACATGTGAGAGGACAGAAAGACTTTGACCCTCCTGTTGTCCTCGGGTCACATTTGACCCTTTTACCAACGTCTATATCAGAAATATGGAATTCTTTTGAACCAAATTACCACAAAAAGGATGGAGTCCATCCATAAAATGCAGGGCCCTAAATGCCTCTGTTACTGTTGTAGTGCTGTGTGGAGGAGGAGGCCCAGGACAGGAAGCTGAGACTGGGTCTTCATCAGGCCTGGAGGTCTAAGTTTCTAGACTGTTGTTCCTCCATCAGTTAATAATCAACCTGTTGTTGTGCTTCTTCTTCTTCTTCTTGTTGTGTGGATGCCGGGTCCTGCAGGTTGGACTCTGTGGAGGTCTGCCAGGGTCCTTCAGGTTGGACTCTGTGGAGGTCTGCAGGGTCCTTCAGGTTGGACTCTGTGGAGGTCTGCAGGGTCCTGCAGGTTGGACTGTGTGGAGGTCTGCAGTGTCCTGCAAGTTGGACTCTGGAAGTCTGCAAGGTCCTGCAGGTTGGACTATGTGGAGGTCTGCAGGGTACTGCAGGTTGGAATCTATGGAGGTCTGCAGGGTCTTGCAGGTTGGACTCTGGAGGTCTGCAAGGTCCTGCAGGTTGGACTCTGTGGAGGTCTGCAGGGTCCTGCAGGTTGGACTCTGGAGGTCTGCAGGGTCCTGCAGGTTAGACTCTGGAGGTCTGCAGGGTCCTGCAGGTTGGACTCTGTGGAGGTTTGCAGGGTCCTGCAGGTTGGACTCTGTGGAGGTCTGCAGGGTCCTGCAGGTTGGAGTCTGGAGGTCTGCAGGGTCTGATTATTCTGTGATTTGTGGCTTTCTTACCAAAGTACATGTAGTATGTTGAGTGAGGTGTGATGTCATCAAAGGAAACAGGTGAGATGGGAATCAGCTGACTTGTGAGGAATGAGGGAGTGTCTTTCTGCTCCGACAGCCTGAATACTTTTACTCTCTGACTGAAACCTGATCAGCTGTTCACTCTCTCCAGAAAAAAGAGACTTTTAATGACACCTGATTTAAAGTTAAACCATGATGTGATCCAGAGATCTTCAACAGGGGGCCACCAACGTATTGGGAGGTTTTTATTAAAATGTCTGAACATGATTTCAACATATTAGCAGATATAAATCAGCCTCTTAGTGAAGAAGAAGATTAGAGTTAGAATGAGTGGGCGGTAGGTAAGGTAGCCATCCACAGATCCAGTTCATAAGGACTCACTGGGCTGTGATCAACATTCAAATATACACTTATTATTTAAATGGCTTAGTATTGTATTGATTAAACAAGTCTGTATAAAGGCTTTAGGCCCCCCTTCATGTTACTGCAGGCCCAGTTTAATATGCAACCTGATTATATCTAATATATGTAGTCTCTCTCTCCTGATTTAATCCAGTTCAACATGAGTCCTTGTTGTCAGCCTTTGAGAAACATGGCAGTGAGAGTGAATTCTTCCTGTCTGTTGAGCTCAGTCTGAAGCTCACAGGAACCAGTAGTTGAGACTAGGATCAGTACCAGAGACCCAGCTAACAGGACCTGTCTAATCAAGGGGACCAGCACACCTGGTCACGTGTTAGGGTGTGTGTGTGTGTGATCAGTAACAGAGACCCAGCTAACAGGATCAACGTGTCTAATTAGGGGGACCAGCACACCTGGTCACATGTTAGTGTGTGTGTGTGTGTGTGTGTGATCAGTAACAGAGACCCAGCTAACAGGATCAACCTGTCTGATCAGGGGACCCAGCACACCTGGTCACGTGTTAGACGCCTACACAGTCTCCGCTGTCTCAAACAGATAGGCCTCCATTTTAATGTGTGTGTGTGCATATGTGTGTCTGTGTGTGTGTGTGCATATGTGTGTGTGTGTGTGTGTGTGTGTGTGTGTGCATATGTGTGTCTGTGTGTGTGTGTGTGTGTGTGTGTGTGTGTGTGTGTGTGTGTGTGTGTGTGTGTGTGTGTGTGTGTGTGTGTGTGTGTGTGTGTGTGTCTGTGTGTGTGTGTGTGTCCGTGTGTGTGTGTGTGTGTGTGTGTGTGTGTGTGTGTGAGACTCCATCAGAGCTCTGACTGACGGAGCTGTTGGAACGCTGCCAGCTGCTTCTGACTGGCAGAGCTCCACCTCCGACCGCCCTCTGCTCCACCTCACCCTCCCAGTTCTGGTTCAGGATTTAAAGGTGGAGGAAGTGATGAACACAGACAGCAGCAGCGTCTGTCAGCGTCTGTAGACGGAGGACCACGTCTCTCTGTCCTCACCTGGACGGGACTTTAACAGGTGAGCAATGTTTTTTTTTACATAACATTCTAACAAACAAAACACCTTTTACTTTATACACAAAACTATCCTTTAGTACTGCTACACATCAGTATCCAGCGAGGAGCAGGAGGAGTATTATTCATTTATTTTACCTAAAGGGGAAACTAAATCAATTCAACGTTCAGTTAGGTACAGAGCAATGTTTTAATGGAACTCTGTGTGTGTGTGTGTGTGTGTGTGTGTGTGTGTGTGTGTGTGTGTGTGTGTGTGTGTAACTCTCTCCCAACAACTATCAAACACAACTCTCAGTATGGTTTTAAAAAATCACTTAAGACATATTTATTTCAAAGGAATGAAATATTTAATAAAAGATTAGTTTGTTAAAGGGCTTTTGTTTTATTTCTTGTAATAATTGCGTTAACTGTAAGATTTACTTATGATTTGTTTTTTCAAATGTATGTGTGTAAAATGTCATAATGAGTATTGTAGGACCCCAGGTAGAATAGCTTTTAGTGTATACATCACACACCTCTGATGGAGGAACTCTCTCCTTATATTTGGGGATTCCTAATCTACGTCAGCGCTGGAGATTACTGCTGGAGATCTGAAAACTCACTCAGTACTTTACTGATTATTCTGGGATTTGTGGCTTTCTTACCAAAGTATATGTTCTATGTTGAGTGCAGTGCAGAGACGGAAAAAGTACTCACTGCCCGTACTCAAGTAGAAGTACAGATAATTGTGTTAAAAATACTCTGGTAAAAGTAGAAGTACTGATTTAACTTCTTTACTCAAGTAAAAGTAACAAAGTACAGGCTTGGCAATGTACTTAAAGTATAAAGTAAAAGTAGCATTATGAATGCCAAAGCTCCCTGGACCAGACCGATGTTACTAGAGAGACGCTGAGACACTACAGGGGACATGGAGGACATGGAGGACAGGCTCTTTATTCTTTATTCTTTGGTCTTTATTCTTCATTCTTTATTCTTTGTTCTTTTTTATTTACTCTTTATATGTCATTACCTACATTTTAAATGGCTGTCTGCCAATACGCCTAAAACATATATAAACATATGTAGAACATATATAAACATACATAAACATATATAAAACATACATAAACATATATAAACATATGTAAAACATATATAAAACATAGATAAACATATATAAAACATATATAAACATGTATAAACATACAGCCTGTTTATATGGACAGAGACTGGGACTCCAGGTTAATAAGATTCTGACCGAGTAGCGAGATATGAATCCAGTTGTGATTTTGGGAGAAGTCTGTGTATGTTCCCATCCAATCAGATTCAGTTTGGTAACTCCAGTGAAATAAGTTTAAACTTAATGAGGACTAGATGAGGACTGGATTTAGATCTGGTTCTGGTTTCCAACCTGGGCCCAGGTGTGTCTGTTACAACACGGACGGAGACAACTTATCTCTGTTGATGCTTCATTACAATCAAGCATCAGGATAAACATGGGGGGGAGCTCTGCTCTGGCTGTGTGTGTGTGTGTGTGTGTGTGTGTGTGTGTGTGTGTGTATGTGTGTGTGTGTGTGATCAGTAACAGAGACCCAGCTAACAGGACCTACCTGTCTGATCAGGGGAACCAGCACACCTGGTCACATGTTAGACGCCTACACAGTCTCCGCTGTCTCAAACAGATAGGCCTCCATTTTAATGTGTGTGTGTGCATATATATGTGTGTGTGTGTGTGTGTGTGTGTGTGTGTGTGTGTGTGTGTGTGTGTGTGCATATATGTGTGTGTGTCTGTGTGTGTGTGTGTGTGTGTGTGTGTGTGTGTGTGTGTGTGTGATACAGCGGCCATGTTGGGACTCAAACTGCAGATGTCTTTCTGGAGCCTCAGCAGTGAGACGCAAAGACGTCCCAAACATGTGAGAGGACAGAAAGACTTTGACCCTCCTGTTGTCTTCGGGTCACATTTGACCCTTTTACCAACGTCTATATCAGAAATATGGAATTCTTTTGAACCAAATTATCATATAGAACGTAGTGGTAGACTAAGACCTCCTGTGGTAATCTGACTGGTAGGGTTATGGAGGGTAGTGGTAGACTAAGACCTCCTGTGGTAATCTGACTGGTAGGGTTATAGAGCGTAGTGGTAGACTAAGACCTCCTGTGGTAATCTGACTGGTAGGGTTATGGAGGGTAGTGGTAGACTAAGACCTCCTGTGGTAATCTGACTGGTAGGGTTATGGAGGGTAGTGGTAGACTAAGACCTCCTGTGGTAATCTGACTGGTAGGGTTATGGAGGGTAGTGGTAGACTAAGACCTCCTGTGGTAATCTGACTGGTAGGGTTATGGAGGGTAGTGGTAGATTAAGACCTCCTGTGGTAATCTGACTGGTAGGGTTATGGAGCGTAGTGGTAGACTAAGACCTCCTGTGGTAATCTGACTGGTAGGGTTATGGAGCGTAGTGGTAGATTAAGACCTCCTGTGGTAGTAGTAGTAGTGTATTTGTTGTATTGTGTTTATTCTCTAGATTTTATGGGTATGATGGTGGGTGTGAGTACTGTAATTTCCATTTTTATGGATGAAATAAACTTGACTTGACAATAGACAGTCTGGGCCATCTCAGGGTCTTTCACTCATGGGGGTCCCATGATGCACCTCAGGATCTTCCCTGGTGAGTTCTGTGGGTACAACCACTTGCCATCTTTGCTCTCCGGTGGCTGGCTCACGCCCTCACTTCAGTTCCCATCCCTCCCTAGAAATCCAGTTGGGGTCAAGTGCTTCACACCACCACAGCATGGCCAGTGTTCCCATGGTGACTGTGATGAGTAGGCCTGAGTCGAGCAGGGCCAGTAACATGAGACCTTTTAAAGGACTTGGTCCAAGGTTTGGTGTCAGCATTTGGACCCCTTACAAGTAACTCAGGGAGGTCTTACTAAGGCAGAGCTACAGAGGACTGCAGTAGTTAAAACAGGAGGAAATTAACACATCAGTTATTATTTGATGTGTTTTATGTTGCACCATAGTGTAGCTCACATGTTTGTTCTATCTACTTACTATGACACTAAAGTCACGTCTGATTCTGTGGAGGTATCTTTTAAATGACTTCTTATTTGACCCAGAGAAACCAGAGCTGAGTGTATGAAGCTAACAGCATCGGACTCAGGACAGAACCTTGAGATGTAGATTTAGATGACGAGCTCAGTAATGACCAATACCTGAGAAGCTCCTGTCTGAAAGGTAAGAAGGTGATCCAATCATGTCCATCTACTGCCTGAGCCTCTCAAATAAAACACTGCTGTCTACTTAATGAATGCAGAATCCTTACTTTGGTTTAATAATTACCATTATGTAATGATCCATGAATGAATCTTCAATCATCATCATAACATAATCTACTAAACTGGTCTGTAATTTAAATATCCCAAAACATTTCTGTTAAGTGGTGTGTGTTCTTTTTGGTATGTTTTAGATCTTTGCAGGGACAAAAGATGGAAAAGGCTAAACTAGTCGTCTTCAGAACTTTAGAAGACTTGGGAGCTGAGGACTTTAACAAATTTAAGTGGCACCTGCAGGGACCCCTCACCACCTTCCGAGCAATCCCAAAGAGTAAACTGGAGAATGCCAACAGGCATGAAACAGTGGATAGGATGTTCGAGATCCACAGTGAAAAGATTATTGATGTGACCAGAATAGTTTTAAAGGAGCTTGGTCTAAATGATCTGGTGGAGAAGTTACCGTGTCATGGAGAAGTCAACACCCCAGAAGGTGCAGGTAAGTCATATTCATTATAAATTTAAAAAATGGATGTAACAAAGATCAAACTTGTATATCCCAGTCTTCAACAACCATTAGCTGTGTTACCTATGTCTCCTTCTTATCTACAAAGATACATATGTTGTGTTGACAAGAAGAGAACGAGCTCACAATCCTCCACCAGAGAAAGTGCATTTAAAGGGTCTCTGACAACAAAACATGATGAAACCCAGTCAGACTGTTTTGGTAACTCTGCTGGTTAGAGTTGGCCCACTCTGATGTCACTGGAAGATACTGCTTGGGCAATATTAATTCCCTCTGTAATGAAGTCATATACCTTCTGGTTTATTTGGACGATGAAGAGTTCATAGACGTATGACTGAGACTCAGTATAGCAGTAACAAGAGGAGAAACTCAACAGAACGCACCCATGACCGAGCTGCAGCTCCGCCATCTTGGACTGAACCCACACAACGTTCTCTAGAGTTTGGCCTCTTGTTACTTCTATACTTTTTGACTGAGACACCCAACATATCAGTTGTTCTTGTGAATAGATTTGATGAATACAGAAATGTGCCCACTCACATTCACCAGAACAAACCCTCATTGACATCATTGTTTTATTCATTCAGAGATTCGTGCTGAGTGTCGGCAAAAACTCAAATCTAAGCTAGACACGACGTTCCAGTGTGTGTTTGAGGGGATTGCTAAAGCAGGAAACCAAACCGTTCTGAATCAGATGTTCACAGAGATCTACCTCATGAAGGGAGGGGCTGCAGGGGTCAATGATGAACATGAGGTCAGACAGATTGAAACAGCATCCTGGAAACCAGACACAGCAGAAACAACAATCAGACAAGAAGACATCTTTAAAACCCCACCTGGAAGTAATAAACCAATCAGAACAGTGATGACAAAGGGAGTGGCTGGCATCGGGAAAACAGTCTTAACACAGAAGTTCACTCTGGACTGGGCTGAAGGCAAAGCCAACCAGGACATCCAGTTCACATTCCCATTCACCTTCAGAGAGCTGAATGGGCTGAAAGAGATCAAGTTCAGCTTGGTGGAACTTGTTGATAACTTCTTTAGTGAAACCAAAGAAGCAGGACTCAGCAGGTTTGAAGAGGTTGTGTTCATCTTTGACGGTCTGGATGAGTGTCGACTTCCTTTGGACTTCCTCAACACTAAAATCCTTACTGATGTTACAAAGTCCACCTCAGTGGGTGTGCTGCTGACAAACCTCATCAAGGGGAAACTGCTTCCCTCTGCTCGCCTCTGGATAACCACACGACCTGCAGCAGCCAATCAGATCCCCCCTGAATGTGTTGACACGGTAACAGAGGTCAGAGGGTTCACTGACCCTCAGAAGGAGGAGTACTTCAGGAAGAGATTCAGAGATGAGGAGCAGGCCAGCAGAATCATCTCCCACATCAAGACATCACGAAGCCTCCACATCATGTGCCACATCCCAGTCTTCTGCTGGATCACTGCTACAGTTCTGGAGAAGGTGTTGAAAACCAGAGAGGGAGTAGAGCTGCCCAAGACCCTGACTGAGATGTACATCCACTTCCTGGTGGTTCAGGCCAAACGGAAGAACGTTAAGTATGATGGAGGAGCTGAGACAGATCAAACCTGGAGTCCAGAGAACAGGAAGATGATAGAGTCTCTGGGAAAACTGGCTTTTGAGCAGCTGGAGAAAGGCAACCTGATCTTCTATGAATCAGACCTGACAGAGTGTGGCATTGATATCAGAGCAGCCTCAAAGGTCTCAGGAGTGTTCACACAGATCTTTAAAGAGGGGAGTGGACTGTACCAGGACAAGGTGTTCTGCTTTGTCCATCTGAGTGTTCAGGAGTTTCTGGCTGCTCTTCATGTCGATCTGACCTTCACCAACTCTGGATTCAACCTGCTGGCAGAAAAACAAACATCACCATCACAGTTCTACCAGAGTGCTGTGGACAAGGCCTTACAGAGTCCAAATGGACACCTAGACTTGTTCCTCCGCTTCCTCCTGGGTCTTTCTCTGCAGACCAATCAGAATCTCCTACGAGGTCTGCTGACACAGACAGGAAGTAGCTCACAGACCAATCAGAAGACAGTTGAGTACATCAAGATGAAGATCAGTGAGAATCTGTCTGCAGAGAGAAGCATCAATCTGTTCCACTGTCTGAATGAACTGAATGATCATTCTCTAGTGGAGCAGATCCAACAGTCCCTGAGATCAGGACGTCTCTCCAGCTATAAACTGTCTCCTTCTGAGTGGTCAGCTCTGGTCTTCATCTTACTGTCATCAGAAGAAGATCTGAATGTGTTTGACCTGAAGAAATACTCTGGTTCAGAGGAGGCTCTTCTGAGGCTGCTGCCAGTGGTCAAAGCCTCCAAAAAAGCTCTGTACGTGGGATTTATTCATCAATAAATACTCTGCTATCTTTTTATAACATGAGTTAATAATGAATAACTTCCTGTTGTCTCTCCAGGCTGAGTGGCTGTGACCTGTCAGAGAGAAGCTGTGAAGCTCTGTCCTCAGTTCTCAGCTCCCAGTCCTCTAGTCTGAGAGAGCTGGACCTGAGTAACAACAACCTGCAGGATTCAGGAGGGAAGCTGATCTCTGATGGACTGAAGAGTCCACACTGCACACTGGAGACTCTCGGGTCAGACCAACAACAATAATCTTTGAAAAAAGAATTGAAAAATACTTTGGAGACAATCAAGAAGAAATTAATGTTTCCAAAGTATTTTCTTCTGATTTAAAATCATTTCATAAAGAATGAAATAAGAACTGTGGCTGACATCCAGAAATAATTCATATTTTAATATTATCTGACTTTGATTACTGGACGTTTGTTTATTCCTGATTATACAACAAGTAAATCAGACCAGACAATCCGATTGGTCAACTAGACATTTAGAACATACTCAAATCAGCATCAGCTGTTAGGACCACATCAGCTGTTCGGACCACATCAGCTGTTTGGACCACATCAGCTGTTTGGACCACATCAGCTGTTTGGACCACATCAGCTGTTCCACTGACACGTCCATAATGACGTTTGTGGACGTATATTATCTAAATCTATAGAAGTTAAATCTATCAATGAAACTATGTCTTGCCCAGTAGATATTTTAGTTATAACCAGATTAAGTTAGCCAAGCAGTTTGGTGTTTATATGTGTGGTTGTGATTACGTTTTGGAAAATTCCACGATCTCTACGTTACAATGCTAACGTTAGCTTAAGATGACTGTCTGATTAACATTTAACATGGAGGGACTACAAATCTTCTGTTTTTCTTTATTTTGAGAGCATACTGCTCCACAATATGAATTCAGCTGTTTTTAAGATTATTTTGGGACATTTTTAGGCCTTTATTGACAGGACAGTTGTAGAAATGAAAGTGGGGAGGGGGGGATGATATATATATATATATACTGTGTGTGTATGTATATACTCCATCCGTATGACTCCAGTTTGATTATAACTTTAATTTATTTGGAAACCGTTGTTGATTTAACGTCATATTATTATATATTAAGTCATGTTTACAAACCTCAGTGCCACCGCCTCGGTTCTAGCCGCATCACTGTTGTCCCAATAATGACGGTAAATCAAACCCTCTTGTGTAATATTGCTTAATTCAGTCATGATTAATTATCATTTTTCGAGTTGTTTAGAATAACATAGCAAGAGTTTTAACATGTGTTTAAAATGGATTTCATATTTTCTATCACCAAATGTCCAGCCTCCACATACAAACACAAATGTTATCTGTCTTCTTAATTACTGTTACTCCAACAAAGCTCTGTACCTGGGATTTATTCATCAATAAATACTCTGCTATCTTTCTAGCAGGAGTTAATAATGAATAACTTCCTGTTGTCTCTCCAGGCTGAGTGGCTGTTACCTGTCAGAGAGAAGCTGTGAAGCTCTGTCCTCAGTTCTCAGCTCCCAGTCCTCTAGTCTGAGAGAGCTGGACCTGAGTAACAACAACCTGCAGGATTCAGGAGGGAAGCTGATCTCTGATGGATTGAAGAGTCCACACTGCACACTGGATACTCTCAGGTCAGACCAACAACAATAATCTTTGAAAACACAAAGTTGAAAAATACTTTGGAAATATTCAAGAATAATTCATGTTTCCAAAGTGTATTACTGGATGTTTGTTTATTCCTGATTATACGACAAGTAAATCTGACCAGACAATCTGATTGGTCAACTAGACATTTAGAACATACTCAAATCAGCATCAGCTGTTAGGACCACATCAGCTGTTTGGACCAGACAATCTGATTGGTCAACTAGACATTTAGAATAGATATATATATATATGTATGTATGTATGTATGTATGTATGTATGTATGTGTGTATATATACATAAATACATACTGTGTATATATATACATACTATATATATATATTTATGTGTGTATATATATATATATATATATATATATATACACATGTATATATATCAGTATATATGTATATATAGTAACCGTTGTTGTATAAGTATGTTTATTACACAAGAGGGTTGATTTAATGTCATATTATCTCTTAAGTCATGTTTACGAACCTCAGTGCCAGCGCCTCGGTCCTAGCCGCATCACTGTCATCCCAATAATGACGGTAAATCAAACCCTCTTGTGTAATATTGCTTAACCCTTGCGTTGTCCTCGGGTCAAATTTGACCCATTTTGAAAAATAAAATCTATATCAGAAAAGTGTCTTTCAACCAACATTTCAGAAAAATAACGCGGATTGTTCCACACATAGATCAGCCCACTGCTTTCTTTAAATTTGGATGTCTTGTTCTATTTTATAGCATTCAAAAAAACATTTTTATGAAAGACCATTGAAATAAGTGACTAAAATGTACAAAAAAGCTTCAAAAACATGGTGGCAAAAAAAACACAAACGTCAAAAGGCACAGAAAAAATTGACAAAAACATTGAGGAAAGCAACAAAGGTTTTGAAAAAGACAGTCAAAAGGTTTAAATTTTGACGTAGAAAAATGAAAAGTTGCATGGGAAGACAACACAAGGGTTAATTCAGTCACGATTAATTATCATTTTTCGAGTTGTTTAGAATAACATAGCAACAGTTTTAAAATGTGTTTAAAATAGATTAAATATTCTCTATCACCAAAAGTCCAGCCTTCACATACAAACACAAATGTTATCTGTCTTCTTCATTACTGTTGCTCCAACAAAGCTCTGTACGTGGGATTTATTCATCAATAAATACTCTGCTATCTTTTTATAACAGGAGTTAATAAT
Source organism: Etheostoma nigrum (assembly GCA_029931835.1). NCBI lineage: Eukaryota > Metazoa > Chordata > Actinopteri > Perciformes > Percidae > Etheostoma > Etheostoma nigrum. Next base: position 28,647,519 of record CM057248.1, read on the forward strand.
AAATAACTTCCTGTTGTCTCTCCAGGCTGAGTCTCTGTAACCTGTCAGAGAGAAGCTGTGAAGCTCTGTCCTCAGTTCTCAGCTCCCAGTCCTCTAGTCTGAGAGAGCTGGACCTGAGTAACAACAACCTGCAGGATTCAGGAGGGAAGCTGATCTCTGATGGACTGAAGAGTCCACACTGCACACTGGAGACTCTCAAGTCAGGATTCATTAACCCGTTCAACTGATGACCATTTAAACTCTGACTAACTTTAGTTGATAAACAGCTGACATGTAGCTTTGTGTCTGTTTATACGATAGACTTCAGCAGTAGTTGTAAATTATCTAATATTTTATAGACCCAGGGTCTATGAGAATTTGTAATCAATTTTTAATTGGCTTTTGTTGTTGAATAATTACATACTGCAGAGGATTTTGAAGATTATTCTAAATCTGGACTAAAATGCACCTGGACAACAAACAAAGAAAGAACTAGCACATGGCTCCACGTGTTGACAGAGGCTTCCTGTGTGTTGTTCTGTGTGTTTCCAGTCTGTCAGGCTGTCTGATCTCAGAGGAAGGCTGTACTTCTCTGGTCTCAGCTCTGAGCTCCAACCCTTCCCATCTGAGAGAGCTGGACCTGAGCTACAATCATCCAGGAGACTCAGGAGTGAAGCTGCTGTCAGCGGGACTGAAGGATCCTCTCTGGAGACTGGACACTCTCAGGTACACACACTGATCAACATAAAGGAGATATTAGTGTAGGACATTTTAAAGGAGAACATCTCCAGGAACTAAATTCATAACTCCCTTTGTTAATAGTTGATGTAGTTTGGACAGATATCTGTCTGTGGTTTTAAGAAACATCCTTTTTCCCCTCTTTCCTGGGATCAAATCAGTTTCAACTACACAAAGAGAGGTCCAGGACAGGGGTAGCCTAGCTTAGCACAAGGCGATGTGCTTTCCTGTGTGGATGAAGGTTAATCTCCTCTTTAGGCAGACTAGTTATCTAGGTTTAAATGTCAGCTGCCGGTGCTGCATGGCTCATGTTATCGTTTAGAGTCGTACTCTGACGTCTGGACCAAGACAGGACTGGACAGAAAGGGTTAGTACAGTGAGGAAAATAAGTATTTGAACACACTGCTATTTTGCAAGTTCAGTACTCCTGATGCACATTCTAGCCTAAGTTCAATAGAGATTGTGTATGTATTGTGTAGAGGGGGTCAGTACAGCATTACCATGTAATGTAGAGGGGGTCAGTACAGCATTACCATGTAATGTAGAGGGGGTCAGTACAGCATTACCATGTAACGTAGAGGGGGTCAGTACATCATTACCATGTAATGTAGAGGGGGTCAGTACAGCATTACCATGTAACGTAGAGGGGGTCAGTACATCATTACCATGTAATGTAGAGGGGGTCAGTACATCATTACCATGTAATGTAGAGGGGGTCAGTACATCATTACCATGTAATGTAGAGGGGGTCAGTACATCATTACCATGTAATGTAGAGGGGGTCAGTACAGCATTACCATGTAATGTAGAGGGGGTCAGTACATCATTACCATGTAATGTAGAGGGGGTCAGTACAGCATTACCATGTAACGTAGAGGGGGTCAGTACATCATTACCATGTAACGTAGAGGGGGTCAGTACAGCATTACCATGTAACGTAGAGGGGGTCAGTACAGCATTACCATGTAACGTAGAGGGGGTCAGTACATCATTACCATGTAATGTAGAGGGGGTCAGTACAGCATTACCATGTAATGTAGAGGGGGTCAGTACAGCATTACCATGTAACGTAGAGGGGGTCAGTACAGCATTACCATGTAACGTAGAGGGGGTCAGTACAGCATTACCATGTAATGTAGAGGGGGTCAGTACATCATTACCATGTAATGTAGAGGGGGTCAGTACAGCATTACCATGTAACGTAGAGGGGGTCAGTACAGCATTACCATGTAACATAGAGGGGGTCAGTACAGCATTACCATGTAACGTAGAGGGGGTCAGTACAGCATTACCATGTAACGTAGAGGGGGTCAGTACAGCATTACCATGTAACGTAGAGGGGGTCAGTACAGCATTACCATGTATCGTAGAGGGGGTCAGTACAGCATTACCATGTAACGTAGAGGGGGTCAGTACAGCATTACCATGTATCGTAGAGGGGGTCAGTACAGCATTACCATGTATCGTAGAGGGGGTCAGTACAGCATTACCATGTAACGTAGAGGGGGTCAGTACATCATTAAAATGTAACGTAGAGGGGGTCAGTACAGCATTACCATGTAACGTAGAGGGGGTCAGTACATCATTACCATGTAACGTAGAGGGGGTCAGTACAGCATTACCATGTAACGTAGAGGGGGTCAGTACAGCATTACCATGTAACGTAGAGGGGGTCAGTACAGCATTACCATGTAACGTAGAGGGGGTCAGTACAGCATTACCATGTAACGTAGAGGGGGTCAGTACAGCATTACCATGTAACGTAGAGGGGGTCAGTACAGCATTACCATGTAACGTAGAGGGGGTCAGTACAGCATTACCATGTATCGTAGAGGGGGTCAGTACAGCATTACCATGTAACGTAGAGGGGGTCAGTACATCATTACCATGTAACGTAGAGGGGTCTCTGGGGCTGAGAACATAGCAGAGTTGTGGAGGCAACATTACTTCGACCTATTTAATTGTGTTAAAAGTGAACCGTATGAAGTTGGCCATGTCGTCAATAGTGTAACAGTAGGAATTACAGCCAATGAGATCTATCTAGCTTTTACACAGCTAGCTGATGGTAAAGCTAGCGGATCAGATCATATTACTGCAGAGCACCTGAAATGGGCCGGCCCGAAGGTTGCAGTTCTCCTTGCCATTTGTTTTACTGGCTTTATGTCTCCTGGGGTGTTACCAGACTCTCTGTTGTCCATTGCTTTGGTGCCTGTCATTAAGGTGGGGAGTGTGGATAAATATAGACCTATTGCTTTAGCTAGTGTATTATCAAAAGTCCTGGAAAGAGTTTTATTAGATAGGTTGTGTGTTTATTTGTATAGTTCAGATAACCAGTTTGGTTTAAAGGCCAAACATAGTACTGATCTATGTATCTATGCACTTAAGGAAATGGTAGAAACCTACAGAAGACACAAATCATCTGTTTTTATTGGTTTTATTGATGCCTCCAAGGCTTTTTGACCGAGTTAACCACCACAAGCTGTTTTTAAAATTGAGCCGAAGAGGAGTACCAAATAGTATAATCAGGATCCTGGCTTTTTGGTATCGAATCAGAGCATTCAGATCAAATGGGGGGATGTGTTCTCTACTCCGTTTGGTGTTGGTAATGGCGTCCATCAGGGGGGATACTATCACCGGCCCTCTTTAATATTTCCATGGATGACCTGTCTGACCAGCTGAGACAGTGTAAGACAGGATGCATGATGGGTAACATGCTAGTGAACCATCTTATGTATGCAGATGACTTGGCTGTTGTCTCTCCTAGCGGTGCAGGGTTTCAGGAGCTGTTGAATATATGCTCAAATGATGGTGTTGAATATGATGTGAAATATAATGCCAAAAAGAGTTTGGTTATGATCTGTAGAGTGAAAGAGGATAAGGACCTTATTTTTCCATCTTTCCATCTTGCGGGGCAAGTGCTAACGGTTGGTTGCAAAATTAAGTATTTGGGTCACATCTTGACAGATCAAATGTCAGATGATGAGGACATGTATAGGCAGCGTCGCATGTTATATATGCACGCTAACAGGCTAACATGCTAACATGCTAACACGCTAACATGCTAACATGCTTGCCAGGAAGTTCTCCTGGTGTTCTGATACTGTCAAGATAAACCTCTTTAAGGCATACTGTACTGCTTTTTACACTGGCCCCTTGTGGGTCAAGTTCAAAAAGGCAAGCTTCAAAAAAGCTGCGGGTCGCTTATAATGATTGTTTGTTCTTTCTACTCAGGAACCCTAGGTGGTGTAGTGCAGGTGAAATGTTCTGTCAGGCAGGAGTTATTACATGCTCTGCTTTACTGAGGAATCTGATGTAGAGATGTATCAGTCGCTTGAATTCTTCTTGTAACTCTGTCATTTCCCATCTGATTGACCCGAGGTCCCAGTCCCCCTTATGGGACTACTGGTATAGCTGTCTTATTTAATTGGTGTCTGTCTTGTGTATTTGTATTTTTGTTGTTGTTGTTGTTGATGTATTTTATGGACCGTGAGACTAATAATAAAGGCTAGCTAACCCAGCGATAATGGAGCTGTGAGAGAAAGCATGCAGGGCGTTCTATGCAATAAAAAGTCAAATCTACATTAAAATCCCAATCAGAATCTGGCTCAAATTATTAGAATCTGTACTAGAACCAGTCGTCCTCTACGGTAGTGAGGTGGGGGGTCCTATAGACCCAGTCCTCCTCTATGGTAGTGAATTGGGGGGTCCTATAGAGCCAGTCCTCCTCTACAGTAGTGAGGTGGGGGGTCCTATAGAGCCAGTCCTCCTCTACAGTAGTGAATTGGGGGGTCCAGCGCGTCATTAACGAGACCCGACTCCACCACAACGTTAGCCTTGTCCACGCTGTCCACAAACACAACATCCCGAGCACGGGAACCCCGGACACACTCTGAACCCGTGCTTACGGCTCAGTGTGGTGAACGCCATGAGAGAGACAGGTTAGAGAGAGAGAGACAGGTTAGAGAGAGAGAGACAGGTTAGAGAGAGAGAGACAGGTTAGAGAGAGAGACAGGTTAGAGGGAGAGACAGGTTAGAGAGAGAGAGACAGGTTAGAGAGAGAGAGACAGGTTAGAGAGAGAGACAGGTTAGAGAGAGAGACAGGTTAGAGGGAGAGACAGGTTAGAGAGAGAGAGACAGGTTAGAGAGAGAGAGACAGGTTAGAGAGAGAGAGACAGGTTAGAGAGAGAGACAGGTTAGAGAGAGAGACAGGTTAGAGAGGGAGACAGGTTAGAGAGAGAGACAGGTTAGAGAGAGAGACAGGTTAAAGGGAACCCAGCTGTGTGAGAGAGTGATGTAATGCCCCCTCCTCCTTTCAGGGTGGAGCCTGC
>CM057248.1:28657276-28678859 GCA_029931835.1 Etheostoma nigrum
TATAGAGTGGTCTAGACCTGCTCTATCTGTAGATTCTGGAGTGGTCTAGACCTGCTCTATCTGTAAATTATAGAGTGGTCTAGACCTGCTCTATCTGTAAATTATAGAGGGGTCTAGACCTGCTCTATCTGTAAATTATAGAGCGGTCTAGACCTGCTCTATCTGTAAATTCTGGAGTGGTCTAGACCTGCTCTATCTGTAAATTATAGAGTGGTCTAGACCTGCTCTATCTGTAGATTCTGGAGTGGTCTAGACCTGCTCTATCTGTAAATTATAGAGTGGTCTAGACCTGCTCTATCTGTAAATTATAGAGGGGTCTAGACCTGCTCTATCTGTAAATTATAGAGCGGTCTAGACCTGCTCTATCTGTAAATTATAGAGTGGTCTAGACCTGCTCTATCTGTAGATTCTGGAGTGGTCTAGACCTGCTCTATCTGTAAATTATAGAGTGGTCTAGACCTGCTCTATCTGTAAATTATAGAGGGGTCTAGACCTGCTCTATCTGTAAATTATAGAGCGGTCTAGACCTGCTCTATCTGTAAATTCTGGAGTGGTCTAGACCTGCTCTGTCTGTAAATTATAGAGTGGTCTAGACCTGCTCTATCTGTAGATTCTGGAGTGGTCTAGACCTGCTCTATCTGTAAATTATAGAGTGGTCTAGACCTGCTCTATCTGTAAATTCTGGAGTGGTCTAGACCTGCTCTATCTGTAAATTATAGAGCGGTCTAGACCTGCTCTATCTGTAAATTATAGAGCGGTCTAGACCTGCTCTATCTGTAAATTATAGAGAGGTCTAGACCTGCTCTATCTGTAAATTATAGAGTGGTCTAGACCTGCTCTATCTGTAGATTCTGGAGTGGTCTAGACCTGCTCTATCTGTAAATTATAGAGAGGTCTAGACCTGCTCTATCTGTAAATTATAGAGTGGTCTAGACCTGCTCTATCTGTAGATTCTGGAGTGGTCTAGACCTGCTCTATCTGTAAATTATAGAGAGGTCTAGACCTGCTCTATCTGTAAATTATAGAGTGGTCTAGACCTGCTCTATCTGTAGATTCTGGAGTGGTCTAGACCTGCTCTATCTGTAAATTATAGAGTGGTCTAGACCTGCTCTATCTGTAAATTATAGAGGGGTCTAGACCTGCTCTATCTGTAAATTATAGAGCGGTCTAGACCTGCTCTATCTGTAAATTCTGGAGTGGTCTAGACCTGCTCTATCTGTAAATTATAGAGTGGTCTAGACCTGCTCTATCTGTAGATTCTGGAGTGGTCTAGACCTGCTCTATCTGTAAATTATAGAGTGGTCTAGACCTGCTCTATCTGTAAATTATAGAGGGGTCTAGACCTGCTCTATCTGTAAATTATAGAGCGGTCTAGACCTGCTCTATCTGTAAATTATAGAGTGGTCTAGACCTGCTCTATCTGTAGATTCTGGAGTGGTCTAGACCTGCTCTATCTGTAAATTATAGAGTGGTCTAGACCTGCTCTATCTGTAAATTATAGAGGGGTCTAGACCTGCTCTATCTGTAAATTATAGAGCGGTCTAGACCTGCTCTATCTGTAAATTCTGGAGTGGTCTAGACCTGCTCTATCTGTAAATTATAGAGTGGTCTAGACCTGCTCTATCTGTAGATTCTGGAGTGGTCTAGACCTGCTCTATCTGTAAATTATAGAGTGGTCTAGACCTGCTCTATCTGTAAATTATAGAGGGGTCTAGACCTGCTCTATCTGTAAATTATAGAGCGGTCTAGACCTGCTCTATCTGTAAATTATAGAGTGGTCTAGACCTGCTCTATCTGTAGATTCTGGAGTGGTCTAGACCTGCTCTATCTGTAAATTATAGAGTGGTCTAGACCTGCTCTATCTGTAAATTATAGAGTGGTCTAGACCTGCTCTATCTGTAGATTCTGGAGTAGTTTAGACCTGCTCTATCTGTAAAGGGTCTCCAGATAACTCTTGTTATGAATTGCTACTATAAATAAAGCTAAAAACAAAGATCGCCACGGTAACGTCTGACTACTATGTACAGATAGAAGTTGGATGTGTAATAAAGTGTGTACTTATACACAAAGTACATAAAGTTACATGGAAACACATCTATGAAGGTTATTAAACAGTAAGGCAATTACTGCAAATGATCCAGTAGATGGAGCCAATGTTCAATCAATGTTAGAGTTACACACACACACACACATTAATACACACACACACACACACATTAATACACACACACACATTAATACACACACACACACATTAATACACACACACACACACATTAATACACACACACACATTAATACACACACACATACATAAATACACACACACACATTAATACATACACACACATACATTAATACACACACACACACACATTAATACACACACACACACACTAATACACACACACACATTAATACACACACACACACAATACACACACACACACACATTAATACACACACACACACATTAATACACACACACACACATTAATACATACACACACACAGGTGTACCTGGTGTGGTCAGCTGTCTTCAGAAGGGACGCCCAGAACCAGCTGTCTTCAGACGGGACGCCCAGAACCAGCTGTCCTCAGACGGGACACCCAGAACCTGCTGTCTTCAGACGGGACGGCCAGAACCAGCTGTCTTCAGACGGGACGCCCAGAACCAGCTGTCTTCAGACGGGACGCCCAGAACCAGCTGTCTTCAGACGGGACTTCCAGAACCAGCTGTCTTCAGACGGGACGTCCAGAACCAGCTGTCCTCAGACGGGACAGCCAGAACCAGCTGTCCTCAGACGGGACAGCCAGAACCAGCTGTCCTCAGACGGGACAGCCAGAACCAGCTGTCTTCAGATGGGACAGCCAGAACCATCTGTCTTCAGACGGGACGCCCAGAACCAGCTGTCCTCAGACGGGACGTCCAGAACCAGCTGTCCTCAGACGGGACGCCCAGAACCAGCTGTCCTCAGACGGGACGCCCAGAACCAGCTGTCCTCAGACGGGACGCCCAGAACCAGCTGTCCTCAGACGGGACGCCCAGAACCTGCTGTCCTCAGACGGGACACCCAGAACCTGCTGTCCTCAGACGGGACGCCCAGAACCAGCTGTAATCTGAGCCCTACATGTTACTCCGTATCCCACAATGCAACATGCTCATGTTTTCCTGGAGGAGAAGAAGAAGTAGAAGCACCCGCGGACACTGCAAAGGTCATATACAGTCTCTGGTCTGGATGTTATTAAAGTAACACTAAAATAATTAGAACTAAATCCTGATCAGCAAACAAGTCCTCAATGACCCCCCCCCCCCCCCATGCTGGAGTCCACGGACTTTAAAAGTTAAACAGGAAGACCACAAACTGTGACGAAGGACGACCTCTGCAGGCAGGTAAAACTGGCTGCTGAAAATCAGCCAATCAGGAGCGGTACTGCGCGCTGCTGCTCGCCGAAGAAGACAGCTTAAGTTTCTGTTTCGGGTAAAGTTTGGAAGAGAGCTGGCGTCGAAAGACTGTGCAGATATATATATATATATATATAGATAAAGTAATACAGTGTTGCTGTAATTATCGCTAAGTTCTTATATTGTGTGCGTGCAACTACTAGTAAGTAATACTGATGTTGTTACTCGTTTCTTACCTGTGTCTTAGTGTGTTTATTGCACGGCAATAATGTTGCAGCACGTTGCTGTTTGTATCATGGCGGAGCCTCATACAGCCCGTGTGTTTGTTTAGAACGCTGCACATTAAGGGAGGTGTTGCATTGCAAGCCTTACATTTTCTATTGAACTCTTTATGTTCTCACACAATGTGTAACGTTTGTTAAGGAGGAATTCTGCAGCTCATAATTAGGTGTTAAGCTGAATTTAGCATGCTATGTATGGTTGCAGCTATGTGTAGCAAATTAAGCTTTAAGGTATATAGTGTACTATTATATTTCTAAGTTTTGCATTTAGTAATAAGCCTTTATTGTGACATTATAATTTAACATCTTGATTGTGTTTGTTTATTATACTTGCTAGGCATATACTATATAATCTACATTTACTGATGTATGCTTGTATTTCTGTTTCAGAACCACACACATTCAAACCATCCTTTATTACAATAAAACGCCTAAAAGGAACACCTTGTCTGCATTCTAATCGATGCCCCCCTGGTGGCCACACCTTCTAAATACCAGCAAATATACAGTCCTTCCCAATCACCAAAACACAAACTCTCACAGGAACTTCATGCTTTTATTGTGAAAAGAGACAGAACTCCACACTAACATGAGACAAGTCCATGTAGTATAGTATAGAGTACTAGTACCTGTCATTCAGAGTAATTATACTACAACATTACTGTCTCTAAACTGGGATGCGTTCCACTTCCTTTGAGTTACTTTCAAAATAAAAGCGGAGCTTTGACTCAGCAGTTAGCGTGAGTTCCACCACCGGATCAATAAAGTCTCTTTATCCCCTTTAATACATCGGAGATTACTCATAATATATAGTCAAATGCATATGAATATGCAAAGTTAAGCTGTACAAATACATCATTAACACGTACAAGTGTTTGGAAGTAATTGCGATAAAAGTTGCGATGTTTTTAGTATGTTTGTTCGTCCGGTTTCATAAAGACGTATTGGACTTAACTCATCATCGGCCTTCAAGAACCAGCAGGCCTCACACCTGAGAGGGTGTGTGTGTGTGTGTGTCTGTGTGTGTGAGTGTGTGAGTGTGTGTGTGTGTGTGTGTGGGGTTGTGTGTGTGTTTATGTGTGGGTCTGTGTGTGTGTGTATGGTTGTGTGTGTGTATGGTTGTGTGTGTGTGTGTGGGGTTGTGTGTGTGTTTATGTGTGGATCTGTCTGTGTGTGTATGGTTGTGTGTGTGTATGGTTGTGTGTGTGTGTGTGTGTGTGTGTGTGTGTGGGGTTGTGTGTGTGTTTATGTGTGTGTCTGTCTGTGTGTGTATGGGGTTGTGTGTGTGTTTATGTGTGGGTCTGTGTGTGTGTGTGTGTGTGTGTGTGAGAGATATTCGAGTTACACTCGTCTCGTCTTCAGATCAGAAACCAGGAAATGAATTTGGCGACGGTCGCTGTGATTGGTTGAACTGGGACGACATCCTGGAGGGACTGGTCCATACAACGTTCATTCATTGGTTCATAACAATAAGCTGACATAGTCCTGGAAGGGGGGTCCTGTCCAGACTCAGCTGATCAGCAGTGAGAGACAGGAGGAGACTCTCCGTCCTACACAGGACACAGAGACACTGAGGAGCCCCGAGACCAGACCCCAAACCCAGGATAGAGGGTCTGAGTGAAGGAGGTGTTGAAGGTGTGGAGGAGGATCAGTGAGTCAGAGGAGACTGTGTAGAAGGACAGAGAGCCAGCAGGACAGTCCACATACACTGCTACTCTACCAGAGACAGGGGGGACGGAGACGGATGAGTCTCTGTCATTGTGCCAGACAGAGTAACGATCATCAGAGCAGACCAGACTCCAGGACTGATCATTACGTCCAAACACACAGTCTTCACTGACTCCTCTCCTGCTGATTCCTCTGTAACTCACTGATATATCAACCCGTCCTTTGGTCTGGACCTCCCAGTAACAGCGACCAGTCAGACCATCTCTACACAGCAGCTGAGGACAGGACTCAAACCTCTCTGGATGACCAGGATATGGCTGATCCTCCTTCACACATGTCACCGTCCTGTTGTTGTCAGACAGTTTGAGTCTCCTGTCCACCGTGTTGGTGTCGACTGTGAGTTCACAGGAATCTGACGGAGAGAACGAGACACAACACAGCTGCAGTTATTAACCAATCAGCTCTTTGGTGATGACATCACAGGGTTGAATGAGTGATGTCACAGTCTGAAGAATGAAATTAAAAACACACTTACACTTCCTCAGACCTGGTGTCAACCATCTGACTCCAGCAGGCTCCACCCTGAAAGGAGGAGGGGGGCATTACATCACTCTCTCACACAGCTGGGTTCCCTTTAACCTGTCTCTCTCTCTCTAACCTGTCTCTCTCTCTCTAACCTGTCTCTCTCTCTCTAACCTGTCTCTCTCTCTAACCTGTCTCTCTCTCTCTAACCTGTCTCTCTCTCTCTAACCTGTCTCTCTCTCTCTAACCTGTCTCTCTCTCTGACCTGTCTCTCTCTCTAACCTCTCTCTCTCTAACCTGTCTCTCTCTCTAACCTCTCTCTCTCTCTCTCTCTAACCTCTCTCTCTCTCTCTCTAACCTGTCTCTCTCTCTAACCTGTCTCTCTCTCTAAACTGTCTCTCTCTCTCTAACCTGTCTCTCTCTCTCTAACCTGTCTCTCTCTCTAACCTGTCTCTCTCTCTCTAACCTGTCTCTCTCTCTCTAACCTGTCTCTCTCTCTCTAACCTGTCTCTCTCTCTGACCTGTCTCTCTCTCTAACCTCTCTCTCTCTAACCTGTCTCTCTCTCTAACCTCTCTCTCTCTCTCTCTCTAACCTCTCTCTCTCTCTCTCTAACCTGTCTCTCTCTCTAACCTCTCTTTCTCTAACCTGTCTCTCTCTCTAACCTCTCTTTCTCTAACCTGTCTCTCTCTCTAACCTCTCTCTCTCTAACCTGTCTCTCTCTCTAACCTCTCTCTCTCTGACCTGTCTCTCTCTCTCTAACCTGTCTCTCTCTAACCTGTCTCTCTCCCTCTAAACTCTCTTTCTCTCTCTAACCTGTCTCTCTCTCTCTAACCTGTCTCTCTCTCTAACCTGTCTCTCTCTCTCTAACCTGTCTCTCTCTCTCTCTACCCTGTCTCTCTCTCTAACCTGTCTCTCTCTCTAACCTGTCTCTCTCTCTCTGTAACCAGTACGTCTCTAAACGATAACATGAGTCATGCAGTACCGCCAGCTGACATTTAAACCTCTAGATAACTAGTCTGCCTGAAGAGGAGATTAAGCTTCATCCACACAGGAAAGCACATCGCCTTGTGCTAAGCTAGGCTAACCCTGTCCTGGACCTCTCTTTGTGTAGTTGAAACTGATTTGATCCCAGGAAAGAGGGGAAAAGGATGTTTCTTAAAACCACGGACAGATATCTGTCCAAACTACATCAACTATTAACAAAGGGAGTTATGATTTTAGTTCCTGGAGATGTTCTCCTTTAAAACTTCCTACACTAATATCTCCTTCTTGTTGATCAGTGTGTGTACCTGAGAGTGTCCAGTCTCCAGAGAGGATCCTTCAGTCCCGCTGACAGCAGCTTCACTCCTGAGTCTCCTGGATGATTGTAGCTCAGGTCCAGCTCTCTCAGATGGGAGGGGTTGGAGCTCAGAGCTGAGACCAGAGAAGAACAGCCTTCCTCTGAGATCAGACAGCCTGACAGACTGGAAACAAACAGAACAACACACAGGAAGCCTCTGTCAACACGTGGAGCCATGTGGTAGTTCTTTCTTTGTTTGTTGTCCAGGTACATTTTAGTCCAGATTTAGAATAATCTTCAAAATCATCTGCAGTATTTAATTAGTCAACAACAGCAAATTAAAAATTGTTTAAAAATTCTCATAGACCCTGGGTCTAGAAAATGTTATATAATTAACAACTACTGCTGAAGTCTATCATATAAAAAAACACAAAGCTACACGTCAGCTGTTTATCAACTAAAGTTAGTCAGAGTTTAAATGGTCATCAGTTGAACGGGTTAATGAATCCTGACCTGAGAGTCTCCAGTGTGCAGTGTGGACTCTTCAGTCCATCAGAGATCAGCTTCCCTCCTGAATCCTGCAGGTTGTTGTTACTCAGGTCCAGCTCTCTCAGACTAGAGGACTGGGAGCTGAGAACTGAGGACAAAGCTTCACAGCTTCTCTCTGACAGGTTACAGCCACTCAGCCTGGAGAGACAACAGGAAGTTATTCATTATTAACTCCTGCTATAAAAAGATAGCAGAGTATTTATTGATGAATAAATCCCACGTACGACACAATAATGAAGAAGACAGGTAACATTTGTGTTTGTATGTTAAGTCTGGACTTTTGGTGATAGAGAATATGAAATCCATTTTAAACACATGTTAAAACTCTTGCTATGTTATTCTAAACAACTCAAAAAATGATAATTAATCGTGACTGAATTAAGTAATATTACACAAGAGGTTTTGATTTAACGTCATTATTGGGACGACAGTGATGCGGCTAGGACCGAGGCGCTGGCGCTGGGGTTCATAAACATGACTTAATATATAATAATATGACGTTAAATCAACCCTCTCGTGTAATAAAGCGCTCTCGATGCAGAGGGCCTGTGTTTAACACCAACTTGTGACCTTTTGCTGCATGTCATCCCCCCTCTCTCTCCCCCTTTCATTTCTTCAACTGTCCTGTCAATAAAGGCCTAAAATGCCCCAAAATAATCTTAAAAACAGCTGAATTCATATTGTGGAGCAGTATGCTCTCAAAATAAAGAACAGAGGATTTGTAGTCCGTCCATGTTAGACGTTAGCCAACCAGTCATCTTAAGCTAACGTTAGCATTGTAACGTAGAGATGGTGGAAGTTTCTAAAACGTAATAACTACGGCACATATAAACACCAAACTGCTCGGCTAACTTAATCTGGTTATAACTAAAATATCTACTGGACAAGACATAGTTTCATTGATAGATTTAACTTCTATAGATTTAGATAATATACGTCCACAAACGTCATTATTGACGTGTCAGTGGCACAGCTGATGTGGTCCAAACAGCTGATGTGGTCCAAACAGCTGATGTGGTCCAAACAGCTGATGTGGTCCTAACTGCTGATGTGGTCCTAACAGCTGATGTGGTCCTAACAGCTGATGTGGTCCAAACAGCTGATGTGGTCCTAACAGCTGATGTGGTCCAAACAGCTGATGTGGTCCAAACAGCTGATGTGGTCCAAACAGCTGATGCTGATTTGAGTATGTTCTCAATGTCTCGTTGACCAATCAGATTGTATGGTCAGATTTACTTGTTGTATAATCAGGAATAAACAAACGTCCAGTAATCAATCCATCCATCCATCTTCATCCGCTTATCCGGAGTCGGGTCGCGGGGGCAGCAGCTCCAGTAAGGGACCCCAAACTTCCCTTTCCCGAGCCACATCAACCAGCTCCGACTGGGGGATCCCGAGGCGTTCCCAGGCCAGGTTGGAGATATAATCTTTCCACCTAGTCCTGGGTCTTCCCCGAGGCCTCCTCCCAGCTGGACGTGCCTGGAACACCTCCCTAGGGAGGCGCCCAGGAGGCATCCTTACCAGATGCCTGAACCACCTCAACTGGCTCCTTACGACGCGAAGGAGCAGCGGCTCTACTCCGAGCTCCTCTCGGATGACTGAGCTTCTCACCCTATCTCTAAGGGAGACGCCAGCCACCCTCCTGAGGAAACCCATTTCGGCCGCTTGTACCCTGGATCTCGTTCTTTCGGTCATGACCCAGCCTTCATGACCATAGGTGAGGGTAGGAACGAAAATTGCCCGGTAGATCGAGAGCTTTGCCTTCTGGCTCAGCTCCCTTTTCGTCACAACGGTGCGATAAACAGAATGTAATACCGCACCAGCTGCTCCGATTCTCCGACCAATCTCACGCTCCATGGTCCCCTCACTCGCGAACAAGACCCCAAGGTACTTAAACTCCTTCACTTGGGGTAAGGACTCACTCCCTACCTGAAGAAAGCACTCCATCGGTTTCCTGCTGAGAACCATGGCCTCAGATTTAGAGGTGCTGATCCTCATCCCAGCCGCTTCACACTCGGCGGCGAACCGATCCAGTGAGTGCTGAAGGTCACAGACCGATGACGCCATCAGGACCACATCATCTGCAAAAAGCAGCGACAAGATCCCGAGCCCACCGAACTGCAACCCTTCCCCGCCCCGACTACGCCTCGATATCCTGTCCATAAATATTACAAACAGGATTGGTGACAAAGCGCAGCCCTGGCGGAGGCCAACCCTCACCTGGAACGAGTCCGACTTACTGCCGAGAACCCGGACACAGCTCTCGCTTTGGTCATACAGAGATTGGATGGCCCTGAGAAGGGACCCCCTCACCCCATACTCCCGCAGCACCTCCCACAATTTCTCCCAGGGGACCCGGTCATACGCCTTCTCCAGATCCACAAAACACATGCAGACTGGTTGGGCATACTCCCAGGCCCCCTCCAAGATCCTTGCGAGAGTGAAGATCTGATCCGTTGTTCCACGGCCAGGACGGAATCCGCATTGTTCCTCTTCAATCCGAGGTTCGACTATTGGCCGAACCCTCCTTTCCAGTACCTTGGAGTAGACTTTACCAGGGAAGCTGAGAAGTGTGATACCCCTGTAATTGGCACACACCCTCTGGTCCCCCTTTTTAAAGAGCGGAACCACCACCCCGGTCTGCCACTCCTTAGGCACCGTACCAGACTTCCACGCAATGTTGAAGAGGCGTGTCAACCAAGACATCCCCTCCACACCCAGAGCTTTCAGCATTTCTGGACGGATCTCATCAATCCCTGGGGCTTTGCCGCTGTGGAGTTGTTTTACTACCTCAGCGACTTCCACCAGGGAAATTGACGACAATCCCCCATCATCCTCCAGCTCTGCCTCTACCACAGAGGGCGTGCCAGCTGGATTTAGGAGTTCCTCAAAGTGCTCCTTCCACCGCTCTATTACCTCCCCAGTTGAAGTCAACAACGTCCCATCCTTACTGTAAACAGCTTGGATGATTCCTCGCTTCCCCCTCCTGAGGTGGCGAACGGTTTTCCAGAAGCACCTTGGTGCCGACCGAAAGTCCTTCTCCATGTCTTCTCCGAACTTCTCCCACACCCGCTGCTTTGCCTCTGTCACGGCAGAGGCTGCAGCCCTTCGGGCCCGTCGGTACCTTGCAACTGCCTCCGGAGTCCTCCGGGATAACATATCTCGGAAGGACTCCTTCTTCAGTCGGACGGCTTCCCTGACCACCGGTGTCCACCAGGGTGTTCGTGGGTTACCGCCCCTTGAGGCACCTAAGACCCTAAGACCACAGCTCACCGCCGCAGCTTCAGCAATGGAAACTTTGAACATTGTCCACTCAGGTTCAATGCCCCCAGCCTCCACAGGGATGCACGAAAAGCTCCGCCGGAGGTGTGAGTTGAAAGTCCGTCGGACAGGGGCCTCCTCCAGACGTTCCCAGTTTACCCGCACTACTCGTTTGGGCTTACCAGGTCGGTCCAGAGTCCTCCCCCATCCCTTGACCCAGCTCACCACCAGATGGTGATCAGTTGACAGCTCTGCCCCTCTCTTCACCCGAGTGTCCAAAACATACGGCCTCAGATCAAATGAGACAATTATAAAATCGATCATTGATCTTTGGCCTAGGGTGCTCTGGTACCACGTACACTTATGAGCATCCCTATGTTCGAACATGGTGTTTGTTATGGACAATCCATGACTAGCACAGAAGTCCAACAACAAACAACCACTCTGGTTCAGATCAGGGAGGCCGTTCCTCCCAATCACGCCTCTCCAAGTATCTCCATCATTGCCCACGTGTGCGTTGAAGTCCCCCAGCAGAACTATGGAGTCCCCTACTGGAGCCCCATACAGGACTCCATTCAAGGTCTCCAAGAAAGCCGAATACTCCGAACTCCTGTTTGGTGCATATGCACAAACAACAGTCAGAGTTTTCCCCCCATCACCCGCAGGCGTAGGGAGGCGACCCTCTCGTCCACCGGGGTAAACTCCAACGCAGCGGCGCTCAGCCGGGGGCTTGTGAGTATCCCCACACCCGCCCGGCGCCTCACACCCTGGGCAACTCCGGAGTAGGACAGAGTCCAACCCCTATCCAGGAGTACGGTTCCAGAACCGAGACTGTGAGTAGAAGTAAGCCCCACCAGATCTAACTGGTAGCGCTCCACCTCCCGCACAAGTTCCGGCTCCTTCCCCCACAGAGAGGTGACGTTCCACGTCCCCAGAGCCAGCCTCTGCCGCCCGGGTCTGGTTCGTCGAGGTCCCTGACCTTCGCCGCCACCCATGTGGCTGCGCACCCGACCCCAGCGGTTCCTCCCACAGGTGGTGGGCCCATGGGATGGAGATAGGGGGGCCACGTAGCTTCTTTGGGCTGTGCCCGACCGGGCTCCGTGGCAAACCCGGCCACCAGGCGCTCGCTGACGAGCCCTCCGTCCGGGCCTGGCTCCAGACGGGGGACCCGGGCCTCCTCCGGGCAGGGTCACTCCCTCTCTTCCTCGATTTTGCATAAGGTTTTTGAACCATTCTTTGTCTGGCCCCTCACCTGAGACCACTTTGCCATGGGAGACCCTACCAGGAGCACACAGCTCCAGACAACACAGCCCTCAGGTTCATAGGGACACACAAACCTCTCCACCATGATAAGGTGATGGTTCCCGGAGAGGGTGATGGTTCCCGGAGAGGTAATCAATGTCAGATAATATTAAAATAGGAATTATTTCTGGATGTCAGCCACAGTTCATATTTCATTCTTTATGAAGTGATTCTAAATCTGAATAAAATACTTTGTAAACATTCATTTTTCTTGAATATTTCCAAAGTATTTTTCAATTGTGTGTTTTGTAATGGGAAAATTACATTCAACCAATGATTTTCATATTAATTTATTCATAATAGGATCTCCAATGCCTCTCAGAGTATATGACTTCTGTATCTGTCATCTGTGTGTTTCTCCTTGAGGGAGACAACTGGGTTTGTTATGACTCCACACCATTTCCTTAAAGAAATCAAAATTACATAGACAATGATTTTCTTTCAGTAATTCATTCATTAATAAGTGATTATTAATTTTAAGTAAATCATTCAAATAGGCCTCCGAAACATGTGTCATTCCTAAAGATATCTCCTAAAAGTAAGTCCTCCAGTGTTGAAGACAGCTGAACATGTTATGACTCTGCATTTCACTACTGTAAGCAAATGGTAACAAAACACAGGCGCCTCCAGAGATAGGCAAAGGGCAGCTTGCCCAAACCTAAGGTTGGAGTCTGAACCAATCTATAGACGAGCTAAATCTCTGACTTCTAAGATTGAATGACAACTACAGTCATTTTGTGACGCATTAGACAGATGTATAGGGACAGCTCTGGCTCCTAGAAGTCTGAAGAAGTAGATGAAGTGTATTGTTTAATATTAGAATGTTTTCCAAACATGGCCTGGTTTCTGCTGGGGCAAAAGAGATATAAGGAAGTGTCATATGTTACGCGAGACACAGAACTGTTGTCACTTTGTAACTCTGATTCATTGTGAATGCTGTTCTTGTCATTTTGATTGTTCTCTCGAGAAAATAATTAAACCCTTCCACCGAATACCTAAACTTTTAATCCAGTTTGCAGCCTGTCTTTATTTTGTTTCTACAAGGTCTCTTCTTCACTCAAATTCCTCCCTCGCTGTACAGAAACTTCCACCACAGTTTTCAAAGATTATTGTTGTTGGTCTGACCTGAGAGTCTCCAGAGTGCAGTGTGGACTCTTCAGTCCATCAGAGATCAGGTTCCCTCCTGAATCCTGCAGGTTGTTGTTACTCAGGTCCAGCTCTCTCAGACTAGAGGACTGGGAGCTGAGAACTGAGGACAGAGCTTCACAGCTTCTCTCTGACAGGTTACAGCCACTCAGCCTGGAGAGACAACAGGAAGTTATTTATTATTAACTCCTGTTATAAAAAGATAGCAGAGTATTTATTGATGAATAAATCCCACGTACAGAGCTTTGTTGGAGGCTTTGACCACTGGCAGCAGCCTCAGAAGAGCCTTCTCTGAAGCAGAGTATTTCTTCAGGTCAAACACGTCCAGATCTTCTTCTGATGACAGTAAGATGAAGACCAGAGCTGACCACTGAGCAGGAGACAGTTCATCTGTGGAGAGATGTCCTGAACTCAGGGACCGTTGGATCTGCTCCACTAGAGAACGATCACTCAGTTCATTCAGACAGTGGAACAGGTTGATGCTTCTCTCTGCAGATAGGTCCTTATCCATCTTCTTCTTTATGTACTCCACTGTTTCCTGATTGGTCTCTGAGCTACTTCCTGTCTGTGTCATCAGATCTCGTAGGAGATTCTGATTGGTCTGCAGAGAAAGACCCAGCAGGAAGCGGAGGAACAAGTCTAGGTGTCCATTTGGACTCTGTAAGGCCTTGTCCACAGCACTCTGGTAGAACTGTTTTGATGATTTTGTTTTTTTCTGGTGGGTATGTTTTAGTCCGACTCTGAAGACTTTAGACAGCCATGATGATGTTTGTTCTTCTGCCAGCAGGTTGACTCCAGAGTTGGTGAAGGTCAGATGGACATGAAGAGCAGCTAGAAACTCCTGAACACTCAGATGGACGAAGCAGAACACCTTGTCCTGGTATAGTCCACTCTCCTCTTTAAAGATCTGTGTGAACACTCCTGAGACCACTGAGGCTGCTCTGATATCGATGCCACACTCTGTCAGGTCTGATTCATAGAAGATCAGGTTGCCTTTCTGCAGCTGCTCAAAAGCCAGTTTTCCCAGAGACTTCATCATCGTCCTGCTCTCTGGACTCCAGGTTGAATCTGTCTCAGCTCCTCCCTCATACTTGACAGTCTTCCGTTTGGACTGAACCACCAGGAAGTGGATGTACATCTCAGTTAGGGTCTTGGGCAGCTCTCCTCCCTCTCTGGTCTTCAACACCTTCTCCAGAACTGTAGCAGTGATCCAGCAGAAGACTGGGATGTGGCACATGATGTGGAGGCTTCGTGATGCAGGAGATGTGATGTGGGAGATGATTCTGCTGGCCTGCTTCTCATCTCTGAATCTCTTCCTGAAGTACTCCTCCTTCTGGGAGTCAGTGAACCCTCTGACCTCTGTTACCATGTCAACATACTCAGCAGGGATCTGATTGGCTGCTGCAGGTCGTGTGGTTATCCAGAGGCGAGCAGAGGGAAGCAGATCCCCCCTGATGAGGTTTGTCAGCAGCACACCCACTGAGGTGGACTCTGTAACATCAGTCAGGATCTCAGTTTTGAGGAAGTTCAGAGGAAGTCGACACTCATCCAGACCGTCAAAGATGAAGAGAACCAGGACCTCTTCAAACCTGCTGAGTCCTGCTTCTTTTGTTTCACTAAAGAAGTAATCAACAAGTTCCACCAAGCTGAACTTTCTCTCTTTCAGCACATTCAGCTCTCTGAAGGTGAATGGGAATGTGAACTGGATGTCCTGGTTGGCTTTGCCTTCAGCCCAGTCCAGAGTGAACTTCTGTGTTAAGACTGTTTTCCCGATGCCAGCCACTCCCGTTGTCATCACTGCTCTGATTGGTTCATCTCCTCCATGTGGGGTTTTAAAGATGTCTTCTTGTCTGATTGTTGTTTCTGGTGTGTCTGGTTTCCTGGATGCTGTTTCAATCTGTCTGACCTCATGTTCATCATTGACCCCTGCAGCCCCTCCCTTCATGAGGTAGATCTCTGTGAACATCTGATCCAGAACATTTTTTTTTCCTGCTTTAGCAATCCCCTCAAACACACACTGGAACTTCCTGTCTAGCTTAGATTTGAGTTTTTGCTGACACGCAGCACGAATCTCTGAATGAATAAAACAATGATGTCAATGAGGGTTTGTTCTGGTGAATGTGAATGTGCACATTTCTGTATTCATCAAATCTATTCACAAAAACACCTGATATGTTGGGCGTCTCAGTCAAAAAGTATAGAAGTAACAAGAGGCCAAACTCTAGAGAACGTTGTGTGGGTTCAGTCCAAGATGGCGGAGCTGCAACTCAGTCATGGGTGCGTTCTGTTGAGTTTCTCCTCTTGTTACTGCTATACTGTGTCTCAGTCATACTATGAACTCTTCATTGTCCAATAAACCAGAAGGTATATAACTTAATAACAGAGGGAATTAATATTGCCCAAGCAGTATCTTCCAGTGACATCAGAGTGTGCCAACTCTAACCAGCAGAGTTACCAAAACAGTCTGACTGGGTTTCATCATGTTTTGTTGTCAGAGACCCTTTAAATGTACTTTCTCTGGTGGAGGATTGGGAGCTTGTTCTCTTCTTGTCAACTCAACATATGTATCTTTGTAGATAAGAGGGAGACATAGGTAACACAGCTAATGGTTGTTGAAGACTGGGATATACAAGTTTGATCTTTGTTACATCCATTTTTTAAATTTATAATGAATATGACTTACTTGCACATTCTGGGGTGTTGACTTCTCCATGACACGGTAACTTCTTCACCAGATCATTTAGATTCATCTTCACTAAAACTATTCTGGTCAGATCAAAAATCTTTATGCTGTAGGTCTGGAGCATCATATCCACGGTGTTAAGCCGGGTTTCTTTCTCCAGTTTATACTTTGGGATTGCTGGGAAGTCGTTGAGGGCTCCTTCCTGCTGCAGGTGCCAATTAAAACTTTCAAACTCCTTGGGTCCTAAGGCTTCTAAGATTCTTAAGACGACTTCTTGAGGCGTCTCCATCTTTTGTCCCTGCAAAGATCTAAAACATACCAAAAAGAACACCCGCCACTTAACAGAAATGTTTTGGGATATTTAATTACAGACCAGTTTAGTAGATTATGTTATGATGATGATTCAAGATTCATTCATGGATCATTACATAATGGTAATTATTAAACCAAAGTAAGGGTTCTGCATTCATTAAGTAGACAGCAGTGTTTTATTTGAGAGGCTCAGGCAGTAGATCTGAAATGAAATGGAAATTACAGGACTCACATCCACCATCATACCCATAAAATCTAGAGAATAAACACAATACAACAAATACACTAAAACAAAATACTACTACTACTACCACAGGAGGTCTTAGTCTACCACTACGCTCCATAACCCTACCAGTCAGATTACCACAGGAGGTCTTAGTCTACCACTACGCTCCATAACCCTACCAGTCAGATTACCACAGGAGGTCTTAGTCTACCACTACGCTCCATAACCCTACCAGTCAGATTACCACAGGAGGTCTTAGTCTACCACTACGCTCCATAACCCTACCAGTCAGATTACCACAGGAGGTCTTAGTCTACAACTACCCTCCATAACCCTACCAGTCAGATTACCACAGGAGGTCTTAGTCTACCACTACGCTCTATGACCCTACCAGTCAGATTACCACAGGAGGTCTTAGTCTACTACTACGCTCCATAACCCTACCAGTCAGATTACCACAGGAGGTCTTAGTCTACTACTACGCTCCATAACCCTACCAGTCAGATTACCACAGGAGGTCTTAGTCTACTACTACGCTCCATAACCCTACCAGTCAGATTACCACAGGAGGTCTTAGTCTACCACTACGCTCTATGACCCTACCAGTCAGATTACCACAAGAGGTCTTAGTCTACCACTACGCTCTATAACCCTACCAGTCAGATTACCACAGGAGGTCTTAGTCTACCACTACGCTCCATAACCCTACCAGTCAGATTACCACAAGAGGTCTTAGTCTACCACTACGCTCTATAACCCTACCAGTCAGATTACCACAGGAGGTCTTAGTCTACCACTACGCTCTATAACCCTACCAGTCAGATTACCACAGGAGGTCTCAGTCTACCACTAAGCTCCATAACCAGTCAGAAGAGGGTGACCCGGGTCCCTTGTTATTTTCTGTGTCATTTTTACCAGATGATCATCATATACCTGATCCACGTTATTTAACCTTCCCATCATTTTCCCAAACCAGTGTGTGCTCATCAATATTAACACACACACACACTAACATGTAACCAGGTGTGCTGGTTCCCCTGATCAGACAGGTTGGTCCTGTTAGCTGGGTCTCTGGTACTGATCCTAGTCCCAACTACTGGTTCCTGTGAGCTTCAGACTGAGCTCAACAGACAGGAAGACTTCATTCTCACTGCCATGTTTCTCAAAGGCTGACAACAAGGACTCATGTTGAACTGGATTAAATCAGGAGAGAGTGACTACATATATTAGATATAATCAGGTTGCATATTAAACTGGGCCTGCAGTAACATGAAGGGCAGCCTAAAGCCTTTATACAGACCTTTTTAATCAATATAATACTAAGCCATTTAAATAATAAGTGTATATTTGAATGTTGATCATAGCCCAGTGAGTCCTTATGAACTGGATCTGTGGATGGCTACCTTACCTACCGCCCACTCATTCTAACTCTAATCTTCTTCTTCACTAAGAGGCTGATTTATATCTGCTAATATGTTGAAATCATGTTCAGACATGTTAATAAAAACCTCCCAATACGTTGGTGGCCCCCTGTTGAAGATCTCTAGATCACATCATGGTTTAACTTTAAATCAGGTGTCATTAAAAGTCTCTTTTTTCTGGAGAGAGTGAACAGCTGATCAGGTTTCAGTCAGAGAGTAAAAGTATTCAGGCTGTCGGAGCAGAAAGACACTCCCTCATTCCTCACAAGTCAGCTGATTCCCATCTCACCTGTTTCCTTTGATTACATCACACCTCACTCAACATACAACATATACTTTGGTAAGAAAGCCACAAATCAGAATAATCAGACCCTGCAGACCTCCAGAGTCCAACCTGCAGGACCCTGCAGACTTCCAGAGTCCAACCTGCAGGACCCTGCAGACCTCCACAGAGTCCAACCTGCAGGACCCAGCAACCCTCCAAAGAGTCCAACCTGAAGGACCCTGCAGACCTCCAGAGTCCAACCTGCAGGACCCTGCAGACCTCCAAAGTCCAACCTGCAGGACCCTGCAGACCTCTACAGAGTCCAACCTGCAGGACCCTGCAGCCCTCCACAGAGTCCAACCTGCAGGACCCTGCAGCCCTCCACAGAGTCCAACCTGCAGGACCCTGCAGCCCTCCACAGAGTCCAACCAACAGGACCCTGCAGAACTCCAAAGAGTCCAATCTGCAGGACCCTGCAGCCCTCCACAGAGTCCAACCTGCAGGACCCTGCAGACCTCCACAGAGTCCAACCTGCAGGACCCTGCAGATCTCCACATAGTCCAACCTGCAGGACCCTGCAGCCCTCCACAGAGTCCAACCTGCAGGACCCTGCAGCCCTCCACAGAGTCCAACCTGAATGACCCTGCAGACTTCCACAGAGTCCAACCTGCAGGACCCTGAAGACCTCCACAGAGTCCAACCTGCAGGACCCTGCAGCCCCACAAGAAGAAGAAGAAGAAGCACAACAACAGGTTGATTATTAACTGATGGAGGAACAACAGTCTAGAAACTAAGACCTCCAGGCCTGATGAAGACCCAGTCTCAGCTTCCTGTCCTGGGCCTCCTCCTCCACACAGCACTACAACAGTAACAGAGGCATTTTATTCTGAAAGGCTCCAGAGGAAACAGTAGAGTCCTGTTGGGTCTGACTTCACGCTGGTGGAGACGACGGTCTGATTTCTGACAGCACCCCCCCCCCCCCCCAACATTAGATTTAACACGTCCCCCCCACAAGAAGAGAAGTAGAAACATTAGATGAGGTAGCCCAGGTGTTGATGCTATCCTACTAGCTGCAGTAAAACCATGTTTCCCAGTGTTAGTTCTAGGAGCTTCCCTCCTCCCCCGGTGAAGATGTGGTGCAGATGCTCGGCAGGTGCTCGGCAGGTGCCCGGCTGGTGCTTGGCAGGGGCTCGGCAGGTGCGTGGGTATTTGGTGCTGAAACGGCGGTGGTGAAACTTGACCTTTGACCCTAACGTGGAAGGTACTGTACTCTACCTTTGTTTTATCTCCTTACTTACCTGGCGGATCAAGAAGGTGGTTCACCCTGGGGGGGGGGGGGGGTTGGAGAGGCGCTCCGGCTGAGCTGAACTCCCCAGATGTCGGGATCTTCCCGGCATCGTTTGTGGTAGTGGGGGGGCAGTAGCTCAGTCTGTAGGGAGTTGGGTTGGGAACCGGAGGGTCGCTGGCTCAAATATGGTGGTGGACTGGTAGGGGCGCCTTTCCATGGGCAGACCCCCCACTCTGACATCTCTCCATTAGTGCATGCATAGGACCGGAGCATGTAATGTATGTATTGCAGCCAGTGGGGGGGGGGGGGGGGGGTCGGGGTATTGCAGCCAGTGGCACAGGGAACATTTCACGAGTAGAAGGAAAAATGGATTCATTAACATTTCAGCAGATTTTGGAGCTAACTTGATGCATCTGTGAACAAGCTGAAGTTAAAGAGAGGATGGCTTCTCCAAATGGATAATGATCCTAAACACACCCCAAAATCCACGCTGGATTACATCAAGAGGCGTAAACTGCAGGTTTTGCCATGGCCTTCACAATCTCCTGACCTCAACATAATGTAAATCTATGATAGACCTTAAAGGAGCAGAAACCTCAGAGAACTGGAGGACTTCTGGAAGAAGAATGGGCGAAGATAACGCCAACAAGAATTAAAGACTCTTGGCTGGCTACAAGAAGGGGGGGGGGGGGGTACAAGGTATTAACTCTGCAGGGGGCCCAAAGTTTTGCAAATGCCATTTTTTTTGGTTATTTTCAAAGTGTAAATGATGGAAATAAAATCTAACTTTTTGTGACATATTATACGAATGTCTAAGCTGTCATTTGATCCTATTGGAGATTTTTCATCTTTTCTTCTTCTGTATGAACATTAATACACATTTTTACCTGGGGGGCCCAAAACCTCGGAACCCCACTGTATAGGACCTGAGCATGTGTGTAATGTGTGTAATAACAGAGTGTAAATTGTAATTTCTCCTTTCCTTTCATCCCTTGTGGGATTAATAAAGTATACATTATTATTATTATTATTATTATTACATAAAATCTAGTCATTATGGCACAGTTGTACTTATATAAAATATATATATAATATAAACATACATATAAAATCCATCCATCCATCTTCGTCCGCTTATCTGGTATCGGGTTGCGGGGGGCAGCAGCTCCAGCAGGAGACCCCAAACTTCCCTTTCCCGAGCCACATCAACCAGCTCCGACTGCAGAACCATGGCCTCAGATTTAGAGGTGCTGATCCTCATCGCAGCAGCAAACCGATCCAGTGAGTGCTGAAGGTCACAGACCGATGACGCCATCAGGACCACATCATCTGCAAAAAGCAGCGATGAGATCCTGAGCCCACCGAACTGCAACCCCTCCCCGCCCCGACTACGCCTCGATATCCTGTCCATAAATATTACAAACAGGATTGGTGACAAAGTGAAGCCCTGGCGGATGCCAACCCTCCAGAACCTGGCACGAGTCTGACTTACTGCTGAGAACCAGGATTCAGCTCTCGCTTTGGTCATACAGACATCGGATGGCTCTGAGAAGGGACCCCTCACCCCATACTCCCGCAGCACCTCCCACAGTGTCTCCCGGGGGACCCGGTCATACGCCTTCTCCAGATCCACAAACATCATCCTCCAGCTCTGCCTCTACCACAGAGGGCGTGTCAGCTGGATTTAGGAGTTCCTCAAAGTGTTCCTTCCACCGCTCTATTACCTCCCCAGTTGAGGTCAACAACATCCCATCCTTACTGTATACAGCTTGGATGATTCCCCGCTTCCCCCTCCTGAGGTGGCAAACTGTTTTCCAGAAGCACCTTGGTGCCGACCGAAAGTCCTTCTCCAGGTCTTCTCCCACACCCGCTGCTTTGCCTCTGTCACATCAGAGGCTGCAGCCCTTCGGGCCCGTCGGTGCCTTGCCACTGCCTCCGGAGTCCTCCGGGATAACATATCCTGGAAAGACTCC
>CM057248.1:28679359-28738842 GCA_029931835.1 Etheostoma nigrum
CTGTAAGTCCAGCCTGTCTCTCTCTGACCTGTCTCTCTCTCAGGCCTGGTGTCCAGCTGTAAGTCCAGCCTGTCTCACCTCTGCAGTCGTCCTGGGGGGGGAGCGTTGCCGTGCTGGCGGTGGGCGGAGCTCCGGAGGCTCTGGACGCTCGACCTGGAGCCCTGAAGCTGCAGGTACACACACACACACACACACACACACACACACAGACACAGACATAGACACACACACACACACACACAGACACACACACATACACACATACACAAACGCACACACACAGACATACAGACACACACACACAAACACACACACACACATACATATATATATATATATATGTATGTATGTATGTATGTATGTATGTATGTATGTATGTATGTGTGTTTTATATATATAAACACACACACACACACAATTTAACATTTATTTTGTTTTTGGTTTCAGATCCGAAACAGGAAGGGTTTCATCAAACTGGCTCTGAAACACGGGTGGGTGGAGCTGCATGGGGGCGGGGCTTAGTGGGCGGGGCTTAGTGGGGACACACCTGGAACACCTGGAGGATGACTCTCTCTCTCTCTCTCTCTCTCTCTCTCTCTCTCTCTCTCTCTCTCTCTCTGTATGTGTGAAGAGCTCAGCTAGTTCCAGTCTTTTCTTTCGGAGAGAACGAGTTGTTTGATCAGATGGAAAATCCTACTGGCTCCTCACTCAGGAAGTTGCAGGTCAGAACACACACACACAGACCCACACACCAAACACACACACAGACAGGAAGTTCATATCTTATATATAATATAAAACTGATGGTTTTAATAATAATCAGTTGTGGAGATTGATGCCATCAAGAAATCCAGAAATCACAATGTATGCAGCTAACTTAGAGCTAGTTTATTTGTATGAGCTACAGCATGCAGTTCTAGACCCTACAGAGAGAAACCATGTTAGTGCTAGACCATATAGCGATAAATGCGTATAGAGCTAGGGTTCCCTTTAGAGCTACCAGCCTAGGTATCCCAGAACACCCTGCTATGTTGCAGAGTTCTCCCGCTTAGACATCATGGAGGGGTCTGAAATTGTCCTCGTACGGTGCATAGTTCCACTGTGAGAGACATCAGCCTAAAAAAAGGATCCCAGAAACTCACACGTTGTATGAGTTCCCGTTAACTATTTATTTGTATGATACAGCTGCAAGTAAGCACTCGAACACCTGTCTATCAGCTAGAATTCCTGTTAACCCTCAAAGACCTGTGAGTCCCAGAACCTCAACATGCGTTGCAGGGTTCCCGTTAACACCAGCCTGGATCCCAGAACCTCACACGTTGCAGAGTTCCAGTTAACATCAGCCTGGATCCCAGAACCTCACACGTTGCAGAGTTCCTGTTAACACCAGCCTGGATCCCAGAACCTCACACGTTGCAGAGTTCCCGTTAACACCAGCCTGGATCCCAGAACCTCACACGTTGCAGAGTTCCTGTTAACACCAGCCTGGATCCCAGAACCTCACACGTTGCAGAGTTCCAGTTAACATCAGCCTGGATCCCAGAACCTCACACGTTGCAGAGTTCCCGTTAACACCAGCCTGGATCCCAGAACCTCACACGTTGCAGAGTTCCTGTTAACACCAGCCTGGATCCCAGAACCTCACACGTTGCAGAGTTCCAGTTAACATCAGCCTGGATCCCAGAACCTCACACGTTGCAGAGTTCCCGTTAACACCAGCCTGGATCCCAGAACCTCACGCGTTGCTCATGTTCTCCCGGTTCTTCACCGTTGTCTTCATCAACTAAATAATATCCGCAATGCTGCTCAATGAATGTTTTTCCAAATTATTTGCAGCTTCTGAGTTTGTCCATTAACTTCTGTCCCAGAGTTTTCAAGGTCTCTGATGTCCTCTGAGTGTCTCTAGTGTCTTATGTCCCCCTGTCCATTGGGTTAGGGTTAGGGATGAACTGCAATCTGGGAGTAGACAGCACCATTTCCTGGGTTTGTGTTTGGAGCCCAGAGGATTCTCAACATCATTGTAATAACTGGATAACATGTTTAGGGGGGGGGGGGCTAACCATGGGACATGCAGAGGGGGCCCTAAACACGGACATGGGACATGTTTGGGGGGGGCCCTAACCAAGGGACATGTTTAGGGGCCCTACCCATGGGGCATGTTTGGGGGGGAGGGGGCCTAACGATGGGACATGTTTAGGGGGGCCCTGGGCTGAGCATATCCACGTAAACGATAGGTTTTTTGTTGTTGTGTCTTCTCAGAACCGGCTGCAAAGCATTATGGGAGTAGCGATGCCTCTGTTTCACGCCAGAGGAGTTTTCCAGTACAGCTTTGGTCTGATGCCCTACAGGAAGCCCATTCACACCGTCGGTACGCTAGTCCAGCGTTAGTCTAGCTTTGGCCTGTGGTAGTCCAGCGTTAGCCTAGCATTGTCCTAGTGGTAGCCTAGCATTAGCCTAGCATTGGCCTAGTGGTAGCCTAGCGTTAGCCTAGTATTGGTCTAGTGGTAGCCCAGTGTTAGCATAGCATTAGCCTAGCATTGGTCTAGTGTTAGCCCAGCATTGGTCTTGGGTTAGCCTCGCATTAGCCTAGGGATAGCATAGGGTTAGTCTAGCATTGGCCTAGTGTTAGCCTAGGGTTAACCTGGTATTGATCTAGTGCTAGCCTAGTGTTAGTCTAGCATTAACCTAGCGTTAGCCTAGCATTAGCCAAGCATTAGTCTAGCATTAGCCTAGTGTTAGCCTAGCATTACAGTTCTAATATGTTAAAATGGAAAATAGTCTAAACAGGTAGCTCGCTACAAGTAATAGTTAGCACGACTACTGACGTGTGTGTCTGTCTTGTCTGTCTTGTCTGTCTGTCTGTCTCCAGTTGGGTCTCCGGTCCCGGTGGTCCAGACTCCGTCTCCTAGCAACGAGGACATTGAGCGTCTCCATGAAGTTTATCTGCAGAGTCTGACTGAACTGTTCGAGACGCACAAACACCGCTATGGCCTGGAGGAGCACCAGCACCTCAGCTTCACATGATGCTAACAATGCTAGCAGGATGCTAATGGGAGGCTAGCAGGAGGCAACAGGGGTGCTGAGAGTTTGTTCTGTTGGTTCATCTGATCATTTCATTCAGGAAATACATAAATAATAAAATGTATTTAACATAAACGTCCCAGTCAGCTGATTTTTTTTTATTTTTTTATTCACATCCTCCAAAACTACAGGGGCCGCGGGCCGGTCACATGACAGCTTAGCTTAGCCGACGGGGACGACTGTTAGGGTAAAACCACCAGGTAAACACAGGGTTGGTAACATTTTACTATGTAACACTTTTTATATATGTTTAGCTAGCAGCTAGCATTGGGCGAAACGACCCAACATGTATCTTATGTTTCTTATACATGACTGGGCCTTTATATTTTCTACTCTAGAGAAAATATATATATACAGTGGGTACGGAAAGTATTCAGACCCCTTTAAATTTTTCACTCTTTGTTTCATTGCAGCCATTTTCCAAAAATCAAAAAAGTTCATTTTATTTCTCAGTAATGTACACTCAGCACCCCATCTTGGACAGAAAAAAACAGAAATGTAGAAATTTTTGCAAATTTATTAAAAAACAAAAACTGAAATATCACATGGTCATAAGTATTCAGACCCTTTGCCGTGACCCTCATATGTAACTCAGGTGCTGTCTATTTCTTCTGATCATCCTTGAGATGGTTCTACACCTTCATTGGAGTCCAGCTGTGTTTGATTATACTGATTGGACTTGATTAGGAAAGCCACACACCTGTCTATATAAGACCTTACAGCTCACAGTGCATGTCAGAGCAAATGACAATCATGAGGTCAAAGGAACTGCCTGAGGAGCTCAGAGACAGAATTGTGGCAAGGCACAGATCTGGTCAAGGTTACAAAAAAATTTCTGCTGCTCTTAAGGTTCCTAAGAGCACAGTGGCCTCCATAATCCTCAAATGGAAGACGTTTGGGACGACCAGAACCCTTCCTAGAGCTGGCCGTCCGGCCAAACTGAGCTATCGGGGGAGAAGAGCCTTGGTGAGAGAGGCAAAGAAGAACCCAATGGTCACTGTGGCTAAGCTCCAGAGATGCAGTCGGGAGATGGGAGAAAGTTGTAGTAAGTCAACCATCACTGCAGCAATCCACCAGTCGGGGCTTTATGGCAGAGTGGCCCGAAGGAAGCCTCTCCTCAGTGCAAGACACATGAAAGCCCGCATGGAGTTTGCTAAAAAACACCTGAAGGACTCCAAGATGGTGATAAATAAAATCCTCTGGTCTGATGAGACCAAGATAGAACTTTTTGGCCTTAATTCTAAGCGGTATGTGTGGAGAAAACCAGGCACTGCTCATCACCTGTCCAATACAGTCCCAACAGTGAAGCATGGTGGTGGCAGCATCATGCTGTGGGGGTGTTTTTCAGCTGCAGGGACAGGACGACTGGTTGCAATCGAGGGAAAGATGAATGCGGCCAAGTACAGGGATATCCTGGACGAAAACCTTTTCCAGAGTGCTCTGGACCTCAGACTGGGCCGAAGGTTTACCTTCCAACAAGACAATGACCCTAAGCACACCGCTAAAATAACGAAGGAGTGGCTTCACAACAACTCCGTGGCTGTTCTTGAATGGCCCAGCCAGAGCCCTGACTTAAACCCAATTGAGCATCTCTGGAGAGACCTGAAAATGACTGTCCACCAACGTTTACCATCCAACCTGACAGAACTGGAGAGGATCTGCAAGGAGGAATGGCAGAGGATACCCAAATCCAGATGTGAAAAACTTGTTGCATCTTTCCCAAAACGACTCATGGCTGTATTAGATCAAAAGGGTGCTTCTACTAAATACTGAACAAAGGGTCTGAATACTTATGACCATGTGATATTTCAGTTTTTGTTTTTTAATAAAGTTGCAAAAATTTCTACATTTCTGTTTTTTTCTGTCCAAGATGGGGTGCTGAGTGTACATTACTGAGAAATAAAATGAACTTTTTTGATTTTTGGAAAATGCCTGCAATGAAACAAAGAGTGAAAAATTTAAAGGGGTCTGAATACTTTCCGTACCCACTGTATATATATATACACATACATATAGTGAGGAAAATAAGTATTTGAACACCCTGCTATTTTGCAAGTTCTCCCACTTAGAAATCATGGAGGGGTCTGAAATTGTCATCGTAGGTGCATGTCCACTGTGAGAGACATAATCTAAAAAAAACATCCAGAAATCACAATGTATGATTTTTTAACTATTTGTATGATACAGCTGCAAATAAGTATTTGAACACGTGAGAAAATCAATGTTAATATTTGGTACAGTAGCCTTTGTCTGCAGTTCCAGAGGTCAAACGTTTCCTGTAGTTTTTCACCAGGTTTGACACACTGCAGAAGGGATTTTGGCTCACTCCTCCACACAGATCTTCTCTAGATCAGTCAGGTTTCTGGGCTGTCGCTGAGAAACACGGAGTTTGAGCTCCCTCCAAAGATTCACTATTGGGTTTAGGTCTGGAGACTGGCTAGGCCACGCCAGAACCTTGATCTGCTTCTTCCAGAGCCACTCCTTGGTTCTCCTGGCTGTGTGCTTCGGGTCATTGTCATGTTGGAAGACCCAGCCTCGACCCATCTTCAATGCTCTAACTGAGGGAAGGAGGTTGTTCCCCAAAATCTCACTTTTAAAAATTACAACAAACCCTATTTCCAAACAGACAAATGATTTCCAATAGTTTTACTGACCAGAATAATTGTATTTATAATAAAAAAAAAAAACATCTCATGCTTTTTGGAAAACATCCCAACCCAATGAGTTTGTAGCTATCTATTGCTAGTTTCTCCAACATTACCTACCCCATGTATATGTAATGATGGAGCGGTCCCTTATTTACCTGTCGGACGGGTCCGTTATCTACCTGGTTCGTTATCTACCTGTCGGAGGGGTCCCTTATCTACCTGTTGGACAGGTCCGTTATCTACCTGTCGGACGGGTTCGTTATCTACCTGTCGGACAGGTCCGTTATCTACCTATCGGACGGGTTTGTTATCTACCAGTCAGTCAGGCGTCAGTCAGTCAGACAGACGTCTGTCAGGTGTCAGTCAGACATCAGTCTGTTTTTCTGATTATTTTCTGATGTTTTTCTGACATTTTGACTGTTTTTTTATGTGATAATTAACTCTAACCCAAATTCTTTGTGCAGAACCTGGTGAAGAGTCACCTGATGCTGGCGGTCCGAGAGGAGGTGGAGCTCCCCAGGGACCAGATAAGAGACCTGCAGGAGATGAACCAGCAGCTGCAGAGAGAAACCACATCCTGAGAACTCTTACACGCAATCTACACAACACATAACACACAAACACAATCTACACAACACATAACACACACAATCTACACAACACATACACACACAACACAAAACACAACCCACACAATCTACACACTCACACCCCCCTCACTTGAGAGTGAACGAATTTAACAGCTGATGATCAGACTAATAAGGACTCTGGAAACCATGGCAACAAACTGTCAATGGAGAAGTTCTACATAGAGATGAAGATGATTGGTCCAAACCCACCGACTGTTCGGTCCTAACTGTTAGATATCTGAACAATCTGAAACATCTTTCATACTGCACAGGCATCAACACTAAAACAGCAGTCAATAGACGTTACAACGTATTTATATTTTACAGACACTCCTGGTTGCTGATGTTAATAATTTCATCCACATTACGGATCTAGCTAGAGTCCGAGTCAAGCCTCAGGTCTCTGAGCTAGAGTCCGAGTCAGGTCTCAGGTCTCTGAGCTAGAGTCCGAGTCAAGTCTCAGGTCTCTGAGCTAGAGTCTGAGTCAGGTCTCAGGTCTCTGAGCTAGAGTCCGAGTCAAGTCTCAGGTCTCTGAGCTAGAGTCCAAATCAAGTTTCAGGTCTCTGAGCTAGGGTCCGAGTCAGGTCTCAGGTCTCTGAGCTAGAGTCTGAGTCAGGTCTCAGGTCTCTGAGCTAGCTCAACATATTCTGTATTCAGATCTTCTTTTGTTTGGGCCTTGTCTGGAGGTTTTAAGCCAAACAGGAATCTTAAAGCGTTGACTCTGGGACGTACGCTCATGTTGACATCGACACGTGGATCTGGTGCGATCCAGCACCTACAGTCCCCCCCCCCCCCACAGGTTTGTCTATGGAGCCTCACACCTACAGGTTTCATCCCCCTACAGCTCTCTCCAAGAAGCCCCCCCTACAAGTTTCTCCTTAGAGCCCCCCACAGGTTTCTATATGGAGCCCCCCTACAAGTTTTTCTATAGAGCTCCCCTACAGGTTTCTCCATAGAGCCCCCCTACAGGTTTTTCTATAGTGCCCCCCTACAGGTTTCTCCATAGAGCCCCCCACAGGTTTCTCTATAGACCCCCCCTACAGGTTTTTCTATAGAGTCCTCCTACAGGTTTCTCTATAGAGCCCCCCCTCCCTACCGGTTTCTCTATAAACTCCCCTACAGGTTTCTTCATAGAGCCCCAACCCTACAGGTTTTTCTATTTACACTCACACGGCATACAATCCATAGACATATAAAGAGTAGACGCCGCATTGGCTGCTGAGTGCGAGAAATCCAGCCGCCATCTTGGACCGGTCATACTCGTTACTTGGCAGCAGAAGATACAAGATGCCAGAGCACTGTGCAGCATATTCCTGCTCAGATCGGCGGATTTTTTTATCTTATATCTTTAACTCTGGGTTCTGTGAAGCATTTTGTAGGCCTATCTGTGTCTTTGTTAGGGGTGCAAGATATATCAACGCAATATCGTTACACAGCAGATCGTTATATAAGTGAGTAGGCTATGACCTATACATTATTCTGGGAGTCCAAAAGCAGCACTAATGTATGCTTGTGTTGTTATTACATTGGGATTGTCTCTGGTTTAGTTGGGATTTGTTTGATAAGACTTGCACGTTACAGTATCTTAGCTGTTATATATATATATATATATATATATATATATATATATATATATATATATATATATATATATATATATATTATATAGCCTTTTCAATAGCAATGTGCTTGAGTACAGAGTCAACACAACATAAAAGAGGTGTATCTGTCCAAATACTTATGTAATAAGAGCTGAGACAACTAGTCATTTATCAAATATATCGAAAGTTGCAATAAGTATGCAATATTTAGTTTATTTTGTGGAGCTGTCCTGTTAACTTTATTTATGTATTTTATACTGTCCAACCAGTAGAACCCGTCCTGTTCTGTAGACATGGTCTTTAGTTATCTATATTATAACTTTATTTATACACTCACCGGCCACTTTATTAGGTACACCTGTCCAACTGCTCGTTAACACTTAATTTCTAAGCAGCCAATCACATGGCGGCAACTCAGTGCATTTAGGCATGTAGACATGGTCAAGACAATCTCCTGCAGTTCAAACCGAGCATCAGTATGGGGAAGAAAGGTGATTTGAGTGACTTTGAACGTGGCATGATTGTTGGTGCCAGAAGGGCTGGTCTGAGTATTTCAGAAACTGCTAATCTACTGGGATTTTCACGCACAACCATCTCTAGGGTTTACAGAGAATGGTCCGAAAAGAAAAAACATCCAGTGAGCGGCAGTTCTGTGGGCGGAAATGCCTTGTTGATGCCAGAGGTCAGAGGAGAATGGCCAGACTGGTTCGAGCTGATAGAAGGGCAACAGTGACTCAAATTACCACCCGTTACAACCAAGGTGGGCAGAAGAGCATCTCTGAACGCACAGTACGTCGAACTTTGAGGCAGATGGGCTACAGCAGCAGAAGACCACACCGAGTGCCACTCCTTTCAGCTAAGAACAGGAAAGTGAGGCTACAATTTGCACAAGCTCATCGAAATTGGACAATAGAAGATTGGAAAAACGTTGCCTGGTCTGATGAGTCTCGATTTCTGCTGCGACGTTCGGATGGTAGGGTCAGAATTTGGCGTCTACAACATGAAAGCATGGATCCATCCTGCCTTGTATCAACGGTTCAGGCTGGTGGTGGTGGTGTCATGGTGTGGGGAATATTTTCTTGGCACTCTTTGGGCCCCTTGGTACCAATTGACCATCGTTGCAACGCCACAGCCTACCTGAGTATTGTTGCTGACCATGTCCATCCCTTTATGACCACAATGTACCCAACTTCTGATGGCTACTTTCAGCAGGATAATGCGCCATGTCATAAAGCTGGAATCATCTCAGACTGGTTTCTTGAACATGACAATGAGTTCGCTGTACTCAAATGGCCTCCACAGTCACCAGATCTCAATCCAA
Organism: Etheostoma nigrum; assembly: GCA_029931835.1. Classification (NCBI taxonomy): domain Eukaryota; kingdom Metazoa; phylum Chordata; class Actinopteri; order Perciformes; family Percidae; genus Etheostoma; species Etheostoma nigrum. Next base: position 28,688,640 of record CM057248.1, read on the forward strand.
TAGAGCATCTTTGGGATGTGGTGGAACGGGAGATTCGCATCATGGATGTGCAGCCGACAAATCTGCGGCAACTGTGTGATGCCATCATGTCAATATGGACCAAACTCCCTGAGGAATGCTTCCAGCACCTTGTTGAATCTATGCCACAAAGAATTGAGGCAGTTCTGAAGGCAAAAGGGGGTCCAACCCGTTACTAGCATGGGGTACCTAATAAAGTGGCCGGTGAGTGTATATTTATACTGTCCAACCAGTAGAACACGTCCTGTTCTGTAGACATGGTCCTTAGTTATTTATATTATAACTTTATTTATATATTTTATACTGTCCAACCAGTAGAACACGTCCTGTTCTGTAGACATGGTCCTTAGTTATTTATTCATGTTGGACCAGTCCAATATGACTGTCAGTTGAAATAAACCTTTTGTTGTAAGAAAACTTGTTTAATTTGTTATGAATCTATTTTGTAATTTTACATATGTTTAAAAATATCGGAATTCATATTGATGTTGCAATATCACATTTTGTCAATGTTGTGCAACCCTAGTGTGTGTGTGTGTGTGTGTGTGTCTGTGTGTGTTGGGAGTGGGTCTGCTAAATGTTAAGGTCTGGGAGGAAATTGATGCAGAACAACGTGGTAGTGTGTGTGTGTGTGTGTGTGTGTGTGTGTGTGTGACAGAGAGAGAGACAAATATAAAAAGCTTCAAGTAGACTCTAATAATATAATCATATTGTTTCTTGTACTTAAATATCTGACTTTACGGTCACTATCTGTTTCTTCTTCCCTATCATATTTATCATATTTATAATGTGTGATACAGTGAGTGTGATTAATTAAACGCGCTGACAGCTCATTGCACCTGCCAAACACATTGCACTGAGTGGAGCGGGTGACCGGTCCAAGATGGCGGACCCAAATTTCGTCAGCGCCAATAGGCAGTAGCGGTCGATGCGGCGTCTACTCTTTATTATGTCTATGATACAATCAGCTCATTAACCAACCACTGACCATCATTGCTACGTCAATTGTCCCTTCTCCCCTCCCGTCCTCCGCCCCCGCACATGCGCACTGGCAGCCCCTGTTATCAGAGAGCCGCGGCCACACGAGGAGGCAGCGCAGTGGAATAATAACAGAATTAAGTGAAGAAAAGAGAGAATAAAAAAGAGGTTGAAGAGAGGAGAGGGAGCCGGAGGAGGGATGAACCAGCTGGAGCGGTAAGACGCACGTTCACCCGGCAAAACATCCGGAAAATACACGAAAACACTGCTGCATCAGAAAGCACAGCTAGCAGCTAACTGTTAGCATCAGGCCCATCAGTAAATACAGCTAGCAGCTAACCGTTAGCATCAGACCCATCAGTAAATACAGCTAGCAGCTAACCGTTAGCATCAGACCCATCAGTAAATACCGTTAGCATCAGACCCATCAGTAAATACAGCTAGCAGCTAACCGTTAGCATCAGACCCATCAGTAAATACAGCTAGCAGCTAACGTTAGCATCAGACCCATCAGTAAATAGAGCTAACCGTTAGCATCAGACCCATCAGTAAATACAACTAAACGTTAGCATCAGACCCATCAGTAAGTATAGCTAACCGTTAGCATCAGACCCAGTCAGTAAATGCAGCTAACCGTTAGCATCAGACCCATCAGTAAATACAGCTAGCAGCTAACCGTTAGCATCAGACCCATCAGTAAATACAGCTAGCAGCTAACCGTTAGCATCAGACCCATCAGTAAATATAGCTAGCAGCTAACCGTTAGCATCAGACCCATCAGTAAATAGAGCTAACCGTTAGCATCAGACCCATCAGTAAATACAGCTAACCGTTAGCAACAGACCCATCAGTTAATACAGCTAGCAGCTAACCGTTAGCATCAGACCCATCAGTAAATAGAGCTAACCGTTAGCATCAGACCCATCAGTAAATACAGCTAACCGTTAGCATCAGACCCATCAGTAAATACAGCTAACCGTTAGCATCAGACCATCAGTAAACACAGCTAGCAGCTAACCGTTAGCATCAGACCCATCAGTTAACACAGCTAGCAGCTAACCGTTAGCATCAGACCCATCAGTTAACACAGCTAGCATCTAACTGTTAGCATCAGACCCATCAGTTAACACAGCTAGCATCTAACCGTTAGCATAGTGACCCCCCCCCCCCCACTCGGTTATATCACCATACAGTATTGATCACAAACTTCCAAGATGGCGTCTCTGTTGACTGTGTGGGTTTGGACAACAGTGGCATATGCATTTATATATTTATATATTTAATAGTTATTTTATGTTCACTTTGGTGGTGCAGAGGCAGATGTTCTTATCTGTGTAGTACTTAGGTCTGTTTGCAATACATATGTGTACACATGTATCATGTATACATACATATACACCCTGTATACACATGTACCATGTATACATACGTATACACCATGTAAATGTAAATGTAAATGTAAATGTATTTTATTTATATAGCACCTTACATCAACCGATAGGTGAACCAAAGTGCTTCACAACAGATAAAAACCACAGAATTTAAAAACAACAACATACCACTAACAAAAATACAATAATGAATGAGAAAAAGCAAAATCAATATAAACATAAATATAAATGAGCCATCACATTACTAGGTACCGAACGCCACTTTAAAGAGATGCGTTTTAGTATACACGGTGTGTTGTATATCTGTTTCAGTTATCACCGTTTTGAATGTTATTGATGTTCAGAAAAACATTTTAACAAAAATCTGTCTTTATTGCCCAATAAATTAAACATAACAGGCAAAAACATTACATAAAATTATGTTACAGAACCGTTATCAACTATTAGAACCATAACTTACTGTCACACACATAAAAAGGCACTCATATGTGTAAAACTAAAAAAATACACACAAGACCACAAACAAACACATTAACTACAGCTGTTCTGATTTTCAGACCAGTCTGATGCCTGTTGGCCTCACATTTCATCAGTGTCCCGTATCAAAACCAACAACAATATACAAGTGCATGAACAATGAACAGGAATTAATTACAAATGATTACAATAATACAGTACAAATGCAATAATGTATGGGAACAACATGAACATATGAATTAGGAAACTTCTGCTCGTTTTCAGCCCGAAAGTGGACCAGCTGCTGTGTCCTCCTGTGTGATACAGGACGGTGTATATATAGTATAAAGTGGACCAGCTGCTGTGTCCTCCTGTGTGATACAGGACGGTGTATATATAGTATAAAGAGGACCAGCTGCTGTGTCCTCCTGTGTGATACAGGACGGTATATATATAGTATAAAGAGGACCAGCTGCTGTGTCCTCCTGTGTGATACAGGACGGTATATATAGTATAAAGAGGACCAGCTGCTGTGTCCTCCTGTGTCATACAGGACGGTATATATATAGTATAAAGAGGACCAGCTGCTGTGTCCTCCTGTGTCATACAGGACGGTATATATAGTATAAAGAGGACCAGCTGCTGTGTCCTCCTGTGTGATACAGGACGGTATATATATAGTATAAAGAGGACCAGCTGCTGTGTCCTCCTGTGTGATACAGGACGGATATATATAGTATAAAGTGGACCAGCTGCTGTGTCCTCCTGTGTCATACAGGACGGTATATATATATATATATATATATATATATAGTATAAAGTGGACCAGCTACTGTGTCCTCCTGTGTCATACAGGACGGTATATATATAGTATAAAGTGGACCAGCTGCTGTGTCCTCCTGTGTGATACAGGACGGTATATATAGTATAAAGAGGACCAGCTGCTGTGTCCTCCTGTGTGATACAGGACGGTATATATAGTATAAAGAGGACCAGCTGCTGTGTCCTCCTGTGTGATACAGGACGGTGTATATAGTATAAAGGGGACCAGCTGCTGTGTCCTCCTGTGTGATACAGGACGGTATATATATAGTATAAAGTGGACCAGCTGCTGTGTCCTCCTGTGTCATACAGGACGGTATATATATATATATAGTATAAAGTGGACCAGCTACTGTGTCCTCCTGTGTCATACAGGACGGTATATATATAGTATAAAGGGGACCAGCTGCTGTGTCCTCCTGTGTGATACAGGACGGTGTATATAGTATAAAGGGGACCAGCTGCTGTGTCCTCCTGTGTGATACAGGACGGTGGTATAAAGAGGACCAGCTGCTGTGTCCTCCTGTGTGATACAGGACGGTGTATATAGTATAAAGAGGACCAGCTGCTGTGTCCTCCTGTGTGGTACAGGACGGTGTATATAGTATAAAGGGGACCAGCTGCTGTGTCCTCCTGTGTGGTACAGGACGGTATATATAGTATAAAGGGGACCAGCTGCTGTGTCCTCCTGTGTGATACAGGACGGTGTATATAGTATAAAGAGGACCAGCTGCTGTGTCCTCCTGTGTGGTAAGGGGTAAGACAGAGAAATGAGATTCGGTCTAAGTATTAGTAGTACCTACACAGGGCCGTGTGTGTATACAGTGTGTTTATATATGTACATACATGCGCATGCTAACAGAGACACTTGCTGTTTGTATTACAGTCAAAAAGACGAGGAAGACCAGGAGGAGACAAACTGTCACCATGACAACAGTGATGGGACCAACAATAACAACAACAACAACAGACGCAAGGTGAGACAGCCTTTCTCCCTGTCTGTCTCTCTCACCCTGTCTGTCTCTCTGTCTCTCTCTTCGTCTGTCTCTCTCCCTCCCCGTCTGTCTCTCTCTCTCTCTCTCTCCCCGTCTGTCTCTTTCTCTCCCCGTCTGTCTTTCTCTCCCTGTCTGTCTTGTTGTCTCTCTATCTGGGTTGTTGGTGTCTCTCTATCTGGGTTGTTTTCTCTATCTGTGTTGTCCTCTGAGTTGTTGTCCTCTCTCTGTGTTGTTGTCCTCTATCTGGGTTGTTGTCTTCTCTCTATCTGAGTTGTTGTCTCTCTATCTGGGTTGTTTTCTCTGTGTTGTCCTCTGAGTTGTCGTCTCTCTCTGTGTTGTTGTTGTCTCTCTGTGTTGTTGTCCTCTCTCTGTGTTGTTGTTCTCTCTCTGTGTTGTTGTCCTCTCTCTGTGTTGTTGTCCTCTCTCTGTGTTGTCTGTCTCTCTGTGTTGTTGTCCTCTCTCTGTTGTCCTCTCTCTGTGTTGTTGTCCTCTCTCTGTGTTGTTGTCCTCTCTCTGTGTTGTTGTCTCTCTCTCTGAGTTGTTGTCTCTCTCTCTGAGTTGTTCTCTCTCTGTGTTGTTGTTCTCTCTCTGTGTTGTCTCTCTCTCTGTGTTGTTGTCTCTCTCTCTGTGTTGTTGTTCTCTCTCTGTGTTGTCTCTCTCTCTGTGTTGTTGTTCTCTCACTGTGTTGTTGTCTCTCTCTCTGTGTTGTTGTCTCTCTCTCTGTGTTGTTGTCCTCTCTCTGTGTTGTTGTTCTCTCACTGTATTGTTGTCTCTCTCTCTGTGTTGTTGATCTCTCACTGTAGTTGTTGATCTCTCTCTGAGTTGTTGATCCTCTCTCTGAGTTGTTGATCTCTCTCTGAGTTGTTGTCCTCTCTCTGAGTCCTGACTGCATGTCAATTTTCCCATTTGTAATAATAAAGTGAACTAACTGAACTCCCCCCCTGTCTGTATGTCCCTTTTTGTGTCTGTCTGTCTCCCTCACTCCCTGTCTCCCTGTCCCCGTGTGTCTCCAGACGGTGTGTCCCGCTGCAGGAGAACACCCCCTGCAGTATAACTACACGTTCTGGTTCAGCAGGAGAACTCCAAGCAGACCGGCCAGTTCTCAGAGCTACGAGCAGAACATCAGACAGATAGGCAGCGTGGCCTCGGTACACACACACACACACACACACACACACACACACACACACACGCACACACACACAGTCTGACACCACTTTGTGGGTAACATGATTTTTGACATGACACGTGTGTGTGTGTGTGTGTGTGTGTGTAGGTGGAGCAGTTCTGGAGGTTCTACAGCCACCTGGTGCGTCCCGGTGATCTGAGTGGACACAGTGACTTCCACCTGTTCAAAGAGGGAATCAAACCCATGTGGGAGGTAACAACCTGTCTGTCTCTCTGACCTGTCTCTCTCGCTAACCTGTCTCTCTCACTAACCTGTCTCTCTCTCTAACCTGACCTGTCTCTCTCTCTAACCGGTCTGTCTCTCTCTGAGCTGTCTCTCTCGCTAACCTGTCTCTCTCTCTGACCTGTCTCTCTCTCTAACCTGACCTGTCTCTCTCTCTAACCGGTCTGTCTCTCTCTGACCTGTCTCTCTCGCTAACCTGTCTCTCTCTCTGACCTGTCTCTCTCTCTAACCTGACCTGTCTCTCTCTCTAACCTGTCTTTCTCTAACCGGTCTGTCTCTCTCTCTGACCTGTCTCTCTCTCCAACCTGTCTCTCTCTAACCAACACTACATTTGTAAATAATAATAAATAAAGGAATCTTGAATCTTTATAAAACTCAAAGCAACAAGAACACCATGTCCCAGCAGCCAGGCAGAAAGATGTTTTAAAGTGATCTGAAGCTCTGAGTAGAGGACGCTGCTCTAATGTTGAGAGGAAGACAGTTCCAGAGCTTAGGACCTGCTACTGGAACAAGTCTGTCCCCTCTAGGTCTCAGTCTGGACCGTCCGAAAACTCTAGGTCCGTGGACCTAAAGTCTGACTGGATCAGATAAATATGATGGTGCTGGCCGTTAAGAGATTTAAGATGTAAAAATGCTAGAAATTCTGCAGGGGACCCAACCTTTAGCAGACGCCATGTTGTAGATTCCTGTTATTTTGAAAGTGTAAATGATGAAATAAATTCTAACTTGTTGTGACATATTATACGAATGTCTAATCTGTCATTTGATCCTTTTGGAGATTTTCCATCTTTTCTTGGCTTTTTTATGCATATTAATACCCATTTTTACCTGGGGGGCCCAAACTTTAGAACCCCACTGTAAGTTATAAGATAGTACAGGGTGTCCGCGGGGTTTTAAAAAGTATTAAAAAGTGATAAATCAAAATTTTCAAATTTAAGGCCATTAAAAGTGTTAAATGTAGTCTCAGAGGTATTATTTTTTTTAAAATTAGGTATTATTTTTTTCAGACTATCAGGTGTCCTATTCTGATTGAAATTCTATCCTGCTTTCGCGTTAGTCCGTTTAAATATGGGCTTTGGCATGTCTAGGCACATAATCAAAGATCTTTCGTCTCCGTCTATGTTTGATGCTGACGTCATTTTCAGTGGTCGTTCGACATCAGCTCAGAACACTGCGCGCTCAACAGAAGTGGCTGGCTTACGTTTTATTTTAGACTTGCTTCAAGCCATATTTTCAACGACTGGTCAACCGTCGTCGTCTTTTAATGGGCAAATGCAAGTTTTCTGATAGCTGGGTGAACAACCCAGAGTTTAAGGACTGGCTCAGGCCTGTAGTAGGGAATAACAGGCAGGCTTAAAAAACATCAATGTCAACTGGATGGGAGCTAACACACTTCGGTCGCATATGCAATCCACTAAACATAAAAATGGAATGCGTGCTCGGAGAGAGCAGTTAATTATTCGACCAATCTCAGCTGTCTGTGCGGCTGCACCTCCACCGCCGCAAATTAGTGCCACTTTAGGCCTACTGGCCAACGCTACGGCTCCAGCAACGTCTGACCTTCGGATGGCCATGGGCGCCACACCAACACTGCGCGCGGAGGCTCTGTGGTGTCTGCACACTGCAGTTAAACACCACTCATTTAACTCAAATGAAGGAATTTCAGAGCTGTTTAAAGAAATGTTTCCCGACTCTGACATCGCGAAGTCATTCACTTGTGTTGTAAAAACAAAACCGGGTACATCATCAGATTTGGATTAGCATCGTTCTTCAAAAAACGGCTTGTTGATGGCAACTGACTGCGTCAGTTAATGAGCATGCGCTTTAATGAATTACCGGAGAACGCGCTTCATGAGGCACACACACGCAAGGTCTCTCGCTCTCTCCCTCTCCGCCGTGCGCGCGCTACACGGAATGGAGTGCAGTCTCTTCTGTCTCGCATGCGCGCTCTTGCTCGCTCGTTCTAGATTCCGGGAGATTTTAACTAATTTGCGGGCATCAATATGCGGGAGACTCCCGGAACTTCCGGGAGACTTGGGATGTCTGCAATATTAAATTACGGAAAAAACTGAGTTTCACTTTGTAGTGTATTCTTGTGGTTTTAATAGGTTTTCAAAGTAACTTGAAAGTAAAGTAATTAGTAATCTGATTTATGTAGTTTGTTTTACTTTAATTTACTAAGTGAAATACATATGTGCAATATGTTAATGATATGTTGTCTCTAAATCTATTAATTTCTGTATGTAACAAATGTCAAAATCTGTGTAAATAATAGAAAGGTCGCTGATTAACACTTGCAATTCAGTGTCGTGATGGTTTTAAAAAAAATTCTGAAGGTAGTAAAAAAGTTATTAAAAAGTAGTAAAATTTAACTAAAGGATTGCTGTACATACCCTGTAGTACCATGAGGTCCAGGAGGTCTGGGACCAGGGCACACCTGTCTCCAGGTGGGTGTGGGGCAGGTGAGGGTCCACCTTCCAAGACGTCTGAGCTGGCTGAGACCTGTCTGTCTCTCTGACCAGTCTGTCTGTAACCAGTCTGTCTCTCTGACCAGTCTGTCTGTAACCAGTTTGTCTGTAACCAGTTTGTCTCTAACCAGTCTGTCTGTAACCTGTCTGTCTCTCTGACCTGGCTGTCTGTAACCTGTCTGTCTCTCTGACCAGTCTGTCTATAATCTGTCTGTCTCTCTGACACAGTCTGTCTGTAACCTGTCTGTCTAACTTGTCTGTCTGTAACCTGTCTGTCTGTAACCTGTCTGTCTGACCTGGCTGTCTGTAACCTGTCTGAGACCTGTCTCTCTGACCAGTCTGTAATCTGTCTGTCTCTCTGACCAGTCTGTCTCTGACCTGTCTGTCTCTCTGACCTGTCTGTCTGCAGGACGAGTCCAACCGCGGGGGGGGGAAGTGGATCATCCGGCTGCGTAAAGGTCTGGCCAGCCGGTTCTGGGAGAACATCATCCTGGCAATGCTGGGGGAGCAGTTCATGGTGGGGGGGAGATCTGTGGGGCCGTGGTCTCCATACGCTTCCAGGTACTGCAATACTACTGCAATACTACTGTAATACTATTGCATACTACTGTAATACTATTGCATACTACTGTAATACTATTGCATACTACTGCAATATTACTATCATACTACTGCCATAATACTACAGCAGTTCATGGTGGGGGGGAGATCTGTGGGGCCGTGGTCTCCATATGCTTCCAGGTACTGCCATACTACTGCAATACTACTTCTATACCATTGTAATACTATCCATCCATCTTCATCCGCTTATCCAGTATCGGGTCTTTAGGGCAGCAGCTCCAGTAGGGGACCCCAAACTTCCCTTTCCCGAGCCACATCAACCAGCTCCGACTGGGGGATCCTGAGGCGTTCCCAGGCCAGGTTGGAGATTTAATCTCTCCACCTAGTCCTGGGTCTTCCCCGAGGCCTCCTCCCAGCTGGACGTGCCTGGAACACCTCCCTAGGGAGGCGCCCAGGAGGCATCCTTACCAGATGCCCAAACCACCTCAACTGGCTCCTTTCGACGCGAAGGAGCAGCGGCTCTACTCCGAGCTCCTCTCGGATGACTCAGCTTCTCACCCTATCTCTAAGGGAGAGGCCAGCCACCCTCCTGAGGAAACCCATTTCTCGTTCTTTCGGTCATGACCCAGCCTTCATGACCATCGGTGAGGGTAGGAACGAAAACTGACCGGTAGATCGAGAGCTTTGCCTTCTGGCTCAGCACCCTTTTCGTTACAACGGTGCGATCAATGGAATGTAATACCGCACCTGCTGCTCCGATTCTCCAACCAATCTCACGCTCCATGGTCCCCTCACTCGCGAACAAGACCCCAAGGTATTTAAACTCCTTCACGTGGGGTAAGGACTCACTCCCTACCTGAAGAAAGCACTCCATCGGTTTCCTGCAGAGAACCATGGCCTCAGATATAGAGGTGCTGATCCTCATCCCAGCCGCTTCACACTCGGCTGCAAACCGATCCAGTGAGTGCTGAAGGTCACAGACCGATGACGCCATCAGGACCACATCATTTGCAAAAAACAGCAATGAGATCCCGAGCCCACCGAACTGCAACCCCTCCCCGTCCCGACTACGCCTCGACATCCTGTCCATAAATATTACAAACAGGATTGGTGACAAAGCGCAGCCCTGGCAGAGGCCAACCCTCACCTGGAACGAGTCCGACTTACTGCAGAGAACCCGGACACAGCTCTCGCTTATATGGCGATTATATGGCCCTAAGAAGGGACCCCCTCACCCCATACTCCCGCAGCACCTCCCACAGTTTCTCCCGGGGGACCGGTCATACGCCTTCTCCAGATCCACAAAAACACATGTAGACTGGTTGGGCATACTCCCAGGCCCCCTCCAAGATCCTTGCAAGAGTGAAGATCTGATCTGTTGTTCCACGACCAGGACGGAATCCGCATTGTTCCTCTTCAATCCGAGGTGCGACTATCGGCCGAACCCTCCTCTCCAGCACCTTGGAGTAGAATTTACCAGGGAGGCTGAGAAGTGTGATACCCCTGTAATTGGCACACACCCTCTGGTCCCCCTTTTCTGAAGAGGGGAACCACCACCCCGGTCTGCCACTCCTTAGGCACTGTCACAGACATCCACGCAGTGTTAAAGAGGCGTGTCAACCAAGACAGCCCCCCCCACATCCAGAGCTTTCAGCATTTCTGGGCGGATCTCATCAATCCCTGGGGCTTTGCTGCTGTGGAGTTGTTTGACTACCTCAGCGACCTCCACCAGGGACACTGACGACAATCCCCCATCATCCTCCAGCTCTGCCTCTACCACAAAGGATGTGTCAGCTGGATTTAGGAGTTCCTCAAAGTGCTCTTTCAACCGCTCTATTACCTCCCCAGTTGAGGTCAACAGCGTCCCATCCTTACTGTATACAGCTTGGATGATTCCTTGCTTCCCCCTCCTGAGGTCGAAAACGGTTTTCCAGAAGCACCTTGGTGCCGACCGAAAGTCCTTCTCCATGTCTTCTCCAGGTCTTCTCCAAACTTCTCCCACACCCGCTGCTTTGCCTCTGTCACGGCAGAGGCTGCAGCCCTTCGGGCCCGTTGGTACCTTGCAACTGCCTCCGGAGTTCTCCGGGATAACATATCCCGGAGGACTCCTTCAGTCGGACGGCTTCCCTGACCACCGGTGTCCACCAGGGTGTTCGTGGGTTACCGCCCCTTCAGGCACCTAAGACCTTAAGACCACAGCTCGCCGCCGCAGCTTCAGCAATGGAACCTTTGAACATTGTCCACTCAGGTTCAATGCCCCCAGCCTCCACAGGGATGCCCGAAATGCTCCGCTGGAGGTGTGAGTTGAAAGTCCATCGGACAGGGGCCTCCTCCAGACGTTCCCAGTTTACCCTCACTACCCGTTTGGGCTTACCAGGTCTGTCCAGAGTCTTCCCCCACCCCCTGACCCAACTCACCACCAGATGGTGATCAGTTGACAGCTCCGCCCCTCTCTTCACCCGAGTGTCCAAAACATACGGCCTCAGATCAGATGAAACAATTATAAAGTCAATCATTGACCTTTGGCCTAGGGTGCTCTGGTACCACGTACACTTATGAGCATCCCTATGTTCGAACATGGTGTTTGTGATGGACAATCCATGACTAGCACAGAAGTCCAACAACTGACCACCACTCTGGTTCAGATCAGGGAGGCCGGTCCTCCCAATCACGCCTCTCCAAGTATCTCCATCATTGCCCACGTGTGTGTTGAAGTCCCCCAGCAGAACTATGGAGTGCCCTACTGGAGCCCCATACAGGACTCCATTCAAGGTCTCCAAGAAGGCCAAATACTCCAAACTTGTGTTTGGTGCATATGCACAAACAGTCAGAGTTTTCCCCACCATCACCCGCAAGCGTAGGAAGGCGACCCTCTTGTCCACCGGGGTAAACTCCAACGCAGCGGCGCTCAGCCGGGGGCTTGTGAGTATCCCCACACCCGTCCGGCGCCTCACACCCTGGGCAACTCCAGAGTAGGACAGAGTCCAACCCCTATCCAGGAGTTCGGTTCCAGAACCGAGACTGTGCGTAGAGGTAAACCCCACCAGATCTAACTGGTAGCGCTCCACCTTCCGCACAGGTTCCGGCCCCGGGCTTCCTCCGGGCGGGGTCCCACGATCCCTTCCTTGTTCTTCCATAGGATCTTATTGTAATACTATTGTAAAACTATATCATACTACAATACTACTACCATACTACTGCAATAATTCTGCAGTTCTACTGCCATGCTACTACCATACTATTATAATACTACTGCAGTTTTACTGCCATACTACTGTGATACTACTGCAATAATTCTGCAGTTCTACTGCCATACTACTGCAATACTACTACCATACTACTGCAGTACTTATGCACTACTACTATCATACTATTATTATACTACTGCAATTCTACTGACATACTACTTTGATACTACTGCAATTCTACTGCCATACTACTGTGGTACTACTACAGAACTACTGCAGTTGTACCTCGGCTAACCTTCCAACATGTAAAGAAGCAAAGAAATGTGCTGAAATGTGTTTTTCATTATGAACGTTGTATCTCTACCTCTCTCCCTCTGTCTTTCTCCCTGTCTGTCTCTCCTGGTTTGTCCGTCTATCTCTTTACGTGTCTCGCTGTCTTTCTCCCTATCTGTCTCTCTCTCAGGAGGACATCCTGTCCATCTGGAACAGGACGTCCAACGACCAGACGACGACGTCCAGAATCAGAGACACGCTGAGACGAGTCCTGAACCTCCCTACCAACTCCATCATGGAGTACAAGACCCACACAGACAGCCTCAGGTACTACTTTATTATACTACTACTGTAGTACTACTACTGACCAACTCCATCATGGAGTATAAGACCCACACGGACAGTCTCAGGTACTACTATATTATACTACTACTGCAGTACTACTGCTGAGTACCCATTATTTGAAGTTTCTGTGTGTGTTTCAGGGACAACTCGAGCTTCAGAAACACAAAGATTTCCCTTTGAAGAGTTCCTGACCAATCAGGACGCAGATCACTATGCTCACGCTGTGTGTGTGTGTGTGTGTATCTGTGTGTGTGTGTGTGTGTGTGTGTGTGTGTGTTGACTGGACCAATAAAGTAACTGAATGAAGTATTTGTATTGTCTGATTTCCTGAATGACTTGAGTTAAACCAGGAGTGTGTTCATGTCCGGCGTTGTAATGAAACAGTTTCTCATGTCCTTTCCTCATGTCCTTTCCTGTTGTCTTTAATAAGAACGACCTCATGGGGAGACAGACACCACATCCTGTAGCTGTAAGAGATTGAATCAGGAGCAGCGCTGCCCTCTGGGGGCTGGACAGCTTCACTGCTTCAACCCTACAATGGTCTGGTTCCATTACAGCATCTGGGCCAGTTATTATGATTTCATAATAAAATTAATCAGGGTTAGAGTTGCCCCTAACCCGTATTATTAGAATGGGTTAGGGGTAACCCGTGTTATTAGAATGGGTCTGGGGTAACCCATGTTATTAGAACGGATCTGGGGTAACCCGTGTTATTAGAATGGGTCAGGGGTAACCCGTGTTATTAGAACGGGTCTGGGGTAACCCGTGTTATTAGAACGGGTTAGGGGTAACCCGTGTTATTAGAATGGGTTAGGGGTAACCCGTGTTATTAGAATGGGTCTGGGGTAACCCGTGTTATTAGAATGGGCCTGGGGTAACCCGTGTTAGTAGAACGGGTCAGCGGTAACCCGTGTTAGTAGAATGGGTCAGGGGAAACCCGTGTTATTAGAATGGGTTAGGGGTAACCCATGTTATTAGAACGGGTCTGGGGTAACCCGTGTTATTAGAATGGGTCAGGGGTAACCCGTGTTATTAGAACGGGTCTGGGGTAACCCGTGTTATTAGAACGGGTTAGGGGTAACCCGTGTTATTAGAATGGGTTAGGGGTAACCCGTGTTATTAGAATGGGTCTGGGGTAACCCGTGTTATTAGAATGGGCCTGGGGTAACCCGTGTTAGTAGAACGGGTCAGCGGTAACCCGTGTTAGTAGAATGGGTTAGGGGTAACCCGTGTTATTAGAATGGGTTAGGGGTAACCTGTGTTATTAGAATGGGTCAGGGGTAACCCGTGTTATTAGAATGGGTTAGGGGTAACCCGTGTTATTAGATTGGGTAAGGGGTAACCTGTGTTATTAGAATGGGTCTGGGGTAACCTGTGTTATTAGAATGGGTCAGGGGTAACCCGTGTTATTAGAATGGGTCAGGGGTAACCCGTGTTATTAGAATGGGTCAGGGGTAACCCGTGTTATTAGAATGGGTCAGGGGTAACCCGTGTTATTAGAATGGGTCAGGGGTAACCCGTGTTAGTAGCATGGGTCAGGGGTAACCCGTGTTATTAGAATGGGTCAGGGGTAACCCGTGTTATTAGAATGGGTCAGGGGTAACCCGTGTTATTAGAATGGGTCAGGGGTAACCCGTGTTATTAGAATGGGTCAGGGGTAACCCGTGTTATTAGAATGGGTCAGGGGTAACCCGTGTTATTAGAATGGGTTAGGGGTAACCCGTGTTATTAGAATGGGTCAGGGGTAACCCGTGTTATGTAGAATGGGTCAGGGGTAACCCGTGTTAGTAGAATGGGTCAGGGGTAAGTGGGTCAGGGGTAACCCGTGTTAGTAGAATGGGTCAGGGGTAACCCGTGTTAGTAGAATGGGTCTGGGGTAACCCGTGTTATTAGATGGGTCAGGGGTAACCCGTGCTAGTAGAATGGGTCTGGGGTAACCCGTGTTAGATGGGCAGGGGTAACCCGTGTTAGTAGAATGGGTCAGGGGTAACCCGTGTTAGTAGAATGGGTCAGGGGTAACCCGTGTTATTAGAATGGGTCAGGGGTAACCCGTGTTAGTAGAATGGGTCAGGGGTAACCCGTGTTAGTAGAATGGGTCAGGAGTAACCCGTGTTAGTAGAATGGGTCAGGGGTAAGTGGGTCAGGGGTAACCCGTGTTAGTAGAATGGGTCAGGGGTAACCCGTGTTAGTAGAATGGGTCTGGGGTAACCCGGGTCAGGGGTAACCCGTGCTAGTAGAATGGGTCTGGGGTAACCCGGGTCAGGGGTAACCCGTGTTAGTAGAATGGGTCAGGGGTAACCCGTGTTAGTAGAATGGGTCTGGGGTAACCCGGGTCAGGGGTAACCCGTGCTAGTAGAATGGGTCTGGGGTAACCCGGGTCAGGGGTAACCCGTGTTAGTAGAATGGGTCTGGGGTAACCCGTGTTAGTAGAATGGGTTAGGGGTAACCCGTGTTAGTAGAATGGATTACAATATTATGAGTATCGTCAGCCTTTTCCATCAACAAGTAACATCCACCTCTCCATGTTACTGCAGTACACACACACACACACACACACACACACACACACGCCTCTTTACATCCTGGTCTGAAGCTAAAGTTAAACCACCTGAACTCTAAAGGAGATTAAAGCTAAAGCCTCTGACTCTGTGGGGGTTTCTTCTCTCTCTTTCTCTCTCTCGTTCGTCCTACGAGCTCTTTCTGCAGCGCGGTGTTCGTTGAAGATTGTTTTTCTTTAATCGACTGAAACTGTTTTTTTTAATGATGAATCTGTGAGACGCAAGGTAACACTGTGTGTGTGTGTTTTTAAATTGGCTTAGATGAGTCCAATAGAAAAGATTACTGGTCAGATGTTAGTTTGGTATTTATTTGAATATATCCAGGTTATTGTTTATTTATTTGAATATCTCCAGGTTATTGTTTATTTTAATATTTCCAAGTTATTGTTTGGTGTTATCTCATCTCTGATGATCACAGCGGTAACTCAAACAAATGGTCAGAAGATTATGGACAGAGGATATAACAGAAAGCTGCATAATTAGAAGTAGTATATACTGTATTTATAATATATATATATATATATATATATATATATATATATATATATATATATATATATATATATATATATGTGTGTGTGTGTGTGTGGGTGCGTGTTACTGTGATTGGATTAAATGTGTGAGCCAACCGGTCCTTAAAGGGACAGTAACCTCCATACTCCTCCTTACTCAGCCTCTCCTCACTGGAAAATACTTTGTTTTTTTATGGAAGTTGATTGTGTTGACCAGCCAGACCATCATCCAGATGTTGGGTCTGGGTCCCCATTGGCTGGGCTCAGTCTGAGAGCGGGACAAACAGATTCCCTCTACACCCAATAGGACAGCGCTCCGACCAATCAGAGCATTAAGAATGATGTCAGAGATTAACTCCAAGTCTTCCTTTTTAAGAATGATGTCATAGATTAATTCCTAGTCTTCCTTTCTAAGAATGATGTCATAGATTAACTCCTAATCTTCCTTTTTAAGAATGATGTCATAGATTAACTCCAAGTCTTCCTTTTTAAGAATGATGTCATAGATTAACTCCTAGTCTTCCTTTCTAAGAATGATGTCATAGATTAACTCCTAATCTTCCTTTTTAAGAATGATGTCATAGATTAACTCCAAGTCTTCCTTTTTAAGAATGATGTCAGAGATTAACTCCTAGTCTTCCTTTTTAAGAATGATATCAGAGATTAACTCCTAGTCTTCCTTTTTAAGAATGATGTCAGAGATTAACTCCTAGTCTTCCTTTGTAAGAATGATGTCATATATATATAGAGTGAGGAAAATAAGTATTTGAACACCCTGCTATATTGCAAGTTCTCCCACTTAGAAATCATGGAGGGGTCTGAAATTGTCATTGTAGGTGCATGTCCACTGTGAGAGACATAATCTAAAAAAAACATCCAGAAATCACAATGAATGATTTTTTAACTATTTATTTGTATGATACAGCTGCAAATAAGTATTTGAACACCTGAGAAAATCAATGTTAATATTTGGTACAGTAGCCTTTGTTTGCAATTACAGAGGTCAAATGTTTCCTGTAGTTTTTCACCAGGTTTGACACACTGCAGAAGGGATTTTGGCCCACTCCTCCACACAGATCTTCTCTAGATCAGTCAGGTTTCAGGGCTGTTGCTGAGAAACACGGAGTTTGAGCTCCCTACAAAGATTCTCTATTGGGTTTAGGTCTGGAGACTGGCTAGGCCACGCCAGAACCTTGATATGCTTCTTACAGAGCCACTCCTTGGTTATCCTGGCTGTGTGCTTCGGGTCATTGTCATGTTGTAAGACCCAGCCTTGACCCATCTTCAATGCTCTAACTGAGGGAAGGAGGTTGTTCCCCCAAATCTCCCAATACATGGCCCCGGTCCTCCTCTCCTTAATACAGTGCAGTCGCCCTGTCTCATGTGCAGAAAAACACCCCCAAAGCATGATGCTACCACCCCCATGCTTCACAGTAGGGATGGTGTTCTTGGGATGGGGCAGATTGCAGTCACGGATCTAGCCCTTTTGCAAAAGCTTTTTAACTACACATTTTGCCGTCTGAGTCTCGTTTTCTTTGCTTGACCATGTTTATTTAGTAAGATAAAGTGTCCTAAACCTGACAGTACTCATCATTCTTCTTCCTCCAAACACGGTTAGTGGAATTATTACCAAAAAGAAAAAGTTCTATTTTGGTCTCATCTGACCACATGACTTTCTCCCATGACTCCTCTGGATCATCCAAATGGTCATTGGCAAACTTAAGACGGGCCTTGACATGTGCTGGTTTAAGCAGGGGAATCTTCTGTGCCATGCAGGATTTCAAACCATGACGTCTTAGTGTATTACCAACAGTAACCTTGGAAATGGTGGTCCCAGCTCTTTTCAGGTCATTGACCAGCTCCTCCCGTGTAGTTCTGGGCTGATTTCTCACCTTTCTTAGGATCATTGAGACCCCACGAGGTGAGATCTTGCATGGAGCCCCAGTCCGAGGGAGATTGACAGTCATGTTTAGCTTCTTCATTTTCTAATGATTGCTCCAACAGTGGACATTTTTTCACCAAGCTGCTTGGACATGTCCCCGTAGCCCTTTCCAGCCTTGTGGAGGTGAACAATTTTGTCTCTAGTGTCTTTGGACAGCTCTTTGGTCTTGGCCATGTTAGTAGTTGGATTCTTACTGATTGTATGGGGTGGACAGGTGTCTGTATGCAGCTACTGACCTCAAACAGGTGCATCTAATTTAGGATAATAAATGGAGTGGAGGTGGACATTTTGAAGGCAGACTAACAGGTGTTTGAGGGGCAGAATTGTAGCTGATAGACAGGTGTTCAAATACTTATTTGCAGCTGTATCATACAAATAAATAGTTAATAATCATACATTGTGATTTCTGGATTTTTCTTTTTAGATTATGTCTCTCACAGTGGACATGCACCTACGAGGACAATTTCAGACCCCTCCATGATTTCTAAGTGGGAGAACTTGCAAAATAGCAGCGTGTTCAAATACTTATTTTCCTCACTGTATATAGCATATATATTTATATATATATATATAGGGTTGTATAAAAAGCCTAACCCTGCAGCAGACGCTTTCATAACAACGAGCTCGGCTTCTTTTTACATCTTGATTCTGGATAAGGACAGACTGCCTGGTGGTTGCTATGGTGACCATCGTGTTGAATGTGCCGAGGATTAAATCCTAAACTGAAGAAAGAAGCTGCATCACCACTAAAAATAGACTTCAGACCTGGATTACACACACACACAGACACACACACACTATAATACATGCTTTATGCCAGTTGTTGCTCTGAAACTAAAGAGAAGACGCTAGCAATGCAGCAAGCTCACAGCACAGTTATCAGCAAAATGCAAATATTCCTTATAATCACATCGTCACACGAGCTGCTCTTAAGCAGAATATAATAATAATAATAATAATAATAATAATAATAACAATAATAATAATACATTTTTGTGTCTTTCTCAGTACTATATATACACTACTGGTCCAAATTTTTAGAATAACCCAATTCTTCCAGTTCGTTATTTAAATTTTAAGACCAATGAACAGCTTGATATGGTACACAGGAATGTGGTGAACTGCAAGAGGTAAAAAAGTAAGGTTACCTAAAACTGAAAAAATAATGGACGTTTTAGAATTTTACAAACATTTTAATTTTAAAATGCCAATTTCAGGGAACAAGAAATGGGTTAAAAACGTAAGGCTGTTCTGCAGCGATGGAGGAGGATCACGCTTTGGAAGTTGGTGCTACCAATTCCCACAGGAGTTCCACCTTAGACCCCCCCCCCCCGTCTGTATAAAAGGACTGTTGGAACACCATACTCTGTCCAGTAACACACTGTGGTACCATACCCTGTCCAGGAACACACTGTGGTACCATAAACTGTCCAGGAACACACTGTGGTACCATACTCTGTCCAGTAACACACTGTGGTACCATACCCTGTCCAGGAACACACTGTGGTACCATACTCTGTCCAGTAACAGACTGTGGTACCATACCCTGTCCAGGAACACACTGTGGTACCATAAACTGTCCAGGAACACACTGTGGTACCATACCCTGTACAGGACCACACTGTGGTACCATACCCTGTCCTGGAACACACATTGAGATACCATACCCTGTACAGGAACACACTGTGGTACCATACTCTGTCCAGGAACACACTGTGGTACTATACCCTGTACAGGACCACACTGTGATACCATACCCTGTCCAGGAAGACACTGTGGTACCATACTCTGTCCAGTAACACACTGTGGTACCATACCCTGTCCAGGAACACACTGTGGTACCATACCCTGTCCTGGAACACACTGGGATACCATACCATTTGTGAGCATTATTTTTTAACAGTATTTTACTGCAGAAAGTAATGGGTTGTTATAAAAATGGGGGGGAAAGGCAATTAACAATGGAAGAGAGACAGACCATCATAATACTTTAAAATGTAGGTATTTCCTACAGAGAAAGGAAGGAAGTCAAGTTTTAAGTGAGACAGTGTTCTTCACCATCAAAGGCTCTGACAGGAAGAGGTCTGGCAGACCCAACAGAGTTGGAAGACAAGTTTCTGAGAGTCAACAGCTTGTGTGATAGGCGTATCACAGGACAACAGCTTCAAGCTCAGCTTCATAGTGGTCATAATAAGTCTCAGTTTCACCTGTGAAGAGAAGACTTGGAGCTGCAGGTTTGATAGGTCCAGTTGCAGCAAGAAAGCCATTGCTAAGAAGTCAGAATAAGAAAAAGAGGCGTGCCTGGGCCAAGAAACACTGGACTACTGAAGACTGGAAGAAAGTGTTATGGACTGATGAATTAAAGAATTAAAATCTTCGGTTCATCACGCAGGATGTTTATACGTTGTTGAGTAGGCGAAAGGATAGTTCCTCAGTGTGTGACTACCTTACCCTGAGCCCATCAACTGTCAAACATGGAGGGGGGGGCGTGAAGGTCTGGAGCTGTTTTTTTCCCATGCAGTACCCTGTGGTACTACGCCATGCAGTACCCTCTGGTACTACATCATGCAGTACCCAGTTGTACTACACCATGCAGTACCCTGTAGTACTATGCCATGCAGTTCCCTGTGGTACTATGCCATACAGTACCATGTGGTACGCCTCATTGGTCAGGGGTACATTATCGTACATATATTAGGGTATTAGGGTAAATCTATATTCTAGATAATAACCCTACACATTAGCCCAAGCTTTGCCAGAACTACCTTAGGAGAAGAAAAGATGATAATCTTACCACGAGTGGCGCGGTCCCCTGACTAACGGTGGTCTGGGATGGACTGGACAGGAAGTGGAAGCAAAGCAACCTGACCCACATGTACTGCATGGGAAGTACTTCTGAAGAATATTTGATTCCCAACGAGTCTGTTCAGCTGTTATATCTGCCAAAGGGGGAAAACAAGAAACATTTTGGTTAATAAATTTATTTTTTAACTTCATTTGTTTATTTGTTCTATTCTTTCATTTCAGAGTACAATAAGACATTGAACTGCATGAATTAAAAAAAAAAAACTGAAAAAATGGGGGTGTTCTAAAACGTATGAGCGGTAGTATGTATATATTATAATGTAGTCAGTATATATAAATATAAATTAAATTTCCTGTTCTTTTTTAGGTGTCCAGGATGCAGCTTCCCAGGTGGTTGCCAGGGTCCTGTCTGTGGTTGCTATGCGTCTCAGAGGTCTGGACAGCAACCTTTAAATTGGCTCTGATCGGCCCATGGTCATGTGACCCCATGTTCACCCGGGCGATGCCGACGGCGGCGGCCAACCTGGCATTGTCACGGTTACGTAGCGACATGGGAATGAGCCGAGGATACTGGTACGACGTCAAACTGCTGGACGAGAGCTGCTCCGCCTCCAAAGGTTTGTCAGCCAATCAGAGGACATATATGTATGTATATAATTAAAGACCTTTAGATTATCTTCTTCTTCTCTGCTTGTATTACAGCGCTGACAGATCTCGGGGACATGGAGGATTACGGCCACGCCTACATTGGACCCTTTAATCCCGCCCTCTGCCACGCTGCCTCCCTATTGGCTCAGCACTGGGAGGCGGGCCTTGCCTCGCCAGGCTGTCTGGATGCTGATTGGCCGAACCTGCCGCCCATCACGCCGCCCAGCAGGGTGCTGTTCACCGTGCTGCGGTTCTTCCGCTGGGCGCACGTTGCTGTCATCACCGGTGGGATAACGTGAAAATCTTGATAACCAGATGTGTTTATATATATATATGTTATCTCAGGCGTTACCTCTGGTCTTATCTCTGGTTAATCCTAAATACAGAAGCTAACCCTACCCAACTTTAGGACTCTTATGTCTGGTCTTATCTCAGGTGTTATGTCTGGTCTTATCTTTGGTCTTATCTGAGGTGTTATCTCTGGTCTTATCTCTGGTCTTAGGTGTTATCTCTGGTGTTATCTCAGGTGTTATCTCTAGTCTTATCTCTGGTCTTATCTCTGGTCTTATCTCTGGTCTTAGGTGTTATCTCTGGTGTTATCTCTGGTCTTATCTTTGGTCTTATCTCAGATGTTATCTCTGGTGTTATCTCAGGTTGGGAGATCCTAAATACCTTTAAACCCAACATCGTGGACAACACTGTAAAGACGGCAATGAAGTCTGCCGTAACATTAATGATATTTGATAAAGTTTCTGTCTTTCTTTACGTTGGACATCAGCTCCATCCGACCTATGGGAGAGCACCGGACAGGAAGTAGCCTCGGCGCTCCGAGCTCTGGGCCTGCCGATTGGTCCGGTGGTTACCATGGAAACAGAGAGCAAGGGCGGACCTCGGGACGCACTCAGAACGATCAGAGAAGCCGACAAGGTCAAAGGTCAGAGTTGTTTGTTCAACAGATCGGATGAGATTAACATCTTCATACACAGATACAGTGGTGTGAAAAAGTGTTTTCCCCCTTCCTCATTTCCTGTTCCTTTGCATGTTTGTCACACTTAAGTGTTTTGGAACATCAAACGAATTTAAACAATAGTCAAGGACAACACAACTAAACACAAAATGAAGGTGTTTATTATTAAAGGAGAAAAAAAATCCAAACCATCATGGCCCTGTGTGAAAAAGTGATTGCCCCCCTTGTTAAAACATACTATAACTGTGGTTGTCCACACCTGAGTTCAATTTCTCTAGCCACACCCAGGCCTGATTATTGCCACACCTTTTCACAATCAAGGCATCACTTAAATAGGAGCTGCTTGACACAGTAAGGTCCACCAGAAGATCCTTAAAAGCTACATATCATGCCGAGACCCAAAGAAATTCAGGAACAATTGAGAAAGAAAGTAATTGAGATCTATCAGTCTGGAAAGGGTTATAAAGCCATTTCCAAAGCTTTGGGAATCCAGCAAACCACAGTGAGAGCCATTATCCACAAATGGCGAAGACATGGAACAGTGGTGAATCTTCCCAGGAGTGGCCGGCCGGCCAAAATTACCCCAAGAGCGCAGCGACGACTCATCCAAGAGGTCACAAAAGACCCCACAACAACGTCCAAAGAACTGCAGGCCTCACTTGCCTCAGTTAAGGTCAGCGTTCATGCCTCCACCATCAGGAAAAGACTGGGCAAAAATGGCCTGCATGGCAGAGTTCCAAGGAGAAAACCACTGCTGAGCAAAAAGAACATCAAAGCTCGTCTCAATTTCTCCAGAACACATCTTGATGATCCCCAAGACTTTTGGGACAACATTCTGTGGACCGATGAGACAAAAGTGGAACTCTTTGGAAGGTGTGTGTCCAAGTATATCTGGCGTAGAAGGAACACTGCATTTCATAAAAAGAACATTATACCAACAGTAAAATATGGTGGTGGTAGTGTGATGGTCTGGGGCTGTTTTGCTGCTTCAGGACCTGGAAGACTTGCTGTGATAAAAGGAACTATGAATTCTGCTGTCTACCAAGAGATCCTGAAGGAGAATGTCCAACCATCTGTTTGTGTACTCAAGCTGAAACGAACTTGAGTTCTGCAGCAGGACAATGATCCTAAACACACCAGCAAGTCCACCACCGAATGGCTGAAGAAAAACAAAATGAAGACTTTGGAGTGGCCTAGGCAAAGTCCTGACCTGAATCCTATAGAGATGTTGTGGTATGACCTTAAAAAGGCCGTTCATGCTCGAAAACCCTCTAATGTAACTGAATTAGGACAATTCTGTAAAGATGAGTGGGCCAAAATTCCTCCAGGACGCTGTAAAAGCCTCATTGCACATTATCGCAAACGCTTGGTTGCAGTTGTTGCTGCTAAGGGTGGCCCAACCAGTTATTAGGTTTAGGGGGCAATCACTTTTTCACACAGGGCCATGATGGTTTGGATTTTTTTTCTCCTTTAATAATAAATACCTTCATTTACAAATTGCATTTTGTGTTTACTTGTGTTGTCCTTGACTATTGTTTAAATTGGTTTGATGTTCCAAAACACTTAAGTGTGACAAACATGCAAAGGAACAGGAAATGAGGAAGGGGGCAAACACTTTTTCACACCACTGTACATTATGAATCTGCACGTGATCACTTGGTTTAGAAAACCAAAGATGCCAGTTGCCAAAGATTAGAGATGAAACCATTTCAGAATGTGCTCCCTGTAAGGTTTCTGCGTCTCAGCTGGACTCAAACCAGCCTTTGGTCGAGGTTCCAGAGGCTGGTTTTAGGACGTAAGAGACGTCTCCTGTTCAACAGCCAATAGAGACGTCAGCTGGTGAAGTCTCCAGAGGCTGGTTTTAGGACGTAAGAGACATCTCCTGTCCAACAGCCAATAGAGAAATCAGCTGGTGGGCTCCAGAGGCTGGTTTTAGGACGTAAGAGACGTCTCCTGTAGAGCCAATAGAGACGTCAGCTGGTGGAGTCTCCAGAGGCTGGTTTTTGGACGTAAGAGACATCTCCTGTTTTATTTGAAACCACAATGCTAATCCTTCCAAGCTAACATTAAGTTAAGTGACTCTCCTGATACTGGATTAAGGTAAGCAATTAGTAATTATTAATATATTAATATATATAATATAATATAAGATGAAGTATTATGATATGGAAACCCTCCTTTTCATTTTAACGTAGTACCTGAATCATACATCTGGCATCTGTAGCAAACTGCTGGAACATCTGTTGGAAATACAGAGAGAAATTATGACATGTCCGTCCTAAAGTGGCGCTTGCGTTGACGAATATTCCAACGAATAGCAGCGCTGAATGCGGTGTCCACCTATGATAGAAGAGAGTCATTACTATGGCAACGCTGCAGGTAGTTACTCGTTGCAACTCTTCGGTCTGAACTGGGCTTTACTGATCATAGAGGACATAGAACTACAGATAACCAGTTTCTAATTTCCCTTTGCAGTGGTGATTATGTGCATGAGCTCCGTCCTGATTGGTGGACAGGATCAGGAAGAGCTCCTATTGGCTGCTCTGGACATGGGGATGGTTTCCGACGGATACATCTTTATTCCGTACGACGCCCTGCTGTACGCCATGCCGTACCAGGTAATGCCATGCTGTACCAGGTAATACCATGCCGTACCAGGTAATACCAGGTTTCTCTTAAGGAGAAACTTTAGATAAGTATCTGATTACTCATGTCTGAGTAAAGTTCCCTGTTCCCCTCCTCTGTCTAATCAGGACACAGTATTTCCTCAGCTGACCAATAACACAAAGCTTCGCCGCGCCTACAGCTCCGTGCTGACCGTTACCATGGCGTCAGACCAGAGTTTCTACGAAGCTTTTCGCCAGGCTCAAATAACCCGAGAGATTCGCTCTGCTGTGGCTGCAACTGAGGTTAATACACAAAAAATACTACACAACACATGCTACGCAACTACACTACACATGCTACACAACTACTACTACACAACTACACAACAAATACTACACAACTACTACTACACAACTACACAACACATGCTACAAAACAAATACCACACAACTACACAACAAATACTACACAACTACTACTACACAACTACACAACTACTACACAACAAATACTACATAACTACACATGCTTTACATCCCGTGTATTGAGTTTTAACCCTAATCTACTGTAACCCTAATCCTGGGTATCGGTTTTAACCCTAATCTAATCCTAATCCCTGGTGTTGTGTTTTAACCCTTATCCCGGGTGTTGTGTTTTAACCCTAATCTAATCCCGGGTATTGTGTTTTAACCCTAATCCCGGGTATTGGGTTTTAACCCTAATCCTGGGTATTGGGTTTTAACCCTAATCCCCGGTATTGTGTTTTAACCCTAATCCCGGGTATTGGGTTTTAATCCTAATCCTGGGTATTGGGTTTTAACTAACTCTAATCCCGGGTTTTGGATGTTTTTTTATGAATAACGTGATTACTTCTGTCTGAAGGTGTCTCCGGTCTTTGGGACCATCTTCAACATGGTGTACTTTGTTGCTAAGGCGGTGGAGGAGCGTCGTCAGGCAGGGGGCGGGCACTGGGTGACAGGTGATCAGCTCGTCCAATCAAATGGAGGCTTTGATTTCCAGGGCTTTAATCAGGTCAGAAAAAATTAACCTTTATAAACATTTTTTATTATAATGTGTCGATACCAGTGGTGTAGTCTACGTGGTGCGCAGTTATACGCTACGTACCAACTGGTCCACAACACCCTGCAGGAGCTCCTCCTCCTCAGGTCCACAACACCCTGCAGGAGCTCCTCCTCAGGTCCACAACACCCTGCAGGAGCTCCTCCTCAAGTCCACAACAGCCTGCAGGAGCTCCTCCTCCTCAGGTCCACAACACCCTGCAGGAGCTCCTCCTCAGGTCCACAACACCCTGCAGGAGCTCCTCCTCCTCCTCAGGTCCACAACACCCTGCAGGAGCCCCTCCTCATCCTCAGGTCCACAACACCCTGCAGGAGCTCCTCCTCAGTTCCACAACACCCTGCAGGAGCTCCTCCTCCTCCTCAGGTCCACAACACCCTGCAGGAGCTCCTCCTCAGGTCCACAACACCCTGCAGAAGCTCCTCTTCCTCCTCAGGTCCACAACACCCTGCAGGAGCCCAGCTCCTCCTCAGGTCCACAACAACCTGCAGGAGCTCCTCCTCCTCAGGTCCACAACACCTTGCAGGAGCTCCTCCTCCTCAGGTCCACAACAAGCTGCAGGAGCTCCTCCTCTTCAAGTCCACAACACCCTGCAGGAGCTTCTCCTCAAGTTCACAACAGCCTGCAGGAGCTCCTCCTCCTCAGGTCCACAACACCCTGCAGGAGCTCCTCCTCCTCAAGTCCACAACACCCTGCAGGAGCTCCTTCTCAGGTCCACAACACCCTGCAGGAGCTCCTCCTCAGGTCCACAACACCCTGCAGGAGCTCCTCCTCAGGTCCACAACACCCTGCAGGAGCTCCTCCTCCTCCTCAGGTCCACAACACCCTGCAGGAGCTCCTCCTCCTCCTCAGGTCCACAACACCCTGCAGGAGCTCCTCCTCCTCCTCAGTTCCACAACACCCTGCAGGAGCTCCTCCTCAGGTCCACAACACCCTGCAGGAGCTCCTCCTCCTCCTCAGTTCCACAACACCCTGCAGGAGCTCCTCCTCCTCCTCAGTTCCACAACACCCTGCAGGAGCTCCTCCTCCTCAGGTCCACAACATGCTGCAGGAGCTCCTCCTCTTCAGGTCCACAACACCCTGCAGGAGCTCCTCCTCAGGTCCACAACACCCTGCAGGAGCCCAGCTCCTCCTCAGGTCCACAACACCCTGCAAGAGTTCCTCCTCTTCAGGTCTACAACACACCCTGCAGGAGCCCAGCTCCTCCTCAGGTCCACAACACCCTCACAGAGCCCAGCTCCTCCTCAGGTCCACAACACACCCTGCAGGAGCTCCAGGACGCGTGGCATGGGGACGCGTGGCTCGGGGATGCGTGGCTTGGGGACACGTGGCTGGGGACGCGTGGCTCCAGGACGCGTGGCTCGGGGACGCGTGGCAGGGGACGTGTGGCTCGGGGACGCGTGGCTGGGGATGTGTGGCTCCGGGACGCGTGGCTCTGGAAAGGACGAGTGGGAAGCTGGAAGCATGATTCCCAGTATCCTCAGCACCAAAGACCCAGACTACACCACTAGTCTTGTATATAATACTTGTCTCCGCCAGTATTATTATTATTTTATGTATGTTATTTCATTGTTATTATTATTATTATTATTATTGTTATTATTACCACTTACCACCCTGATCATATCTGCCGCTCTCTTCTTCTGTGGTTTCTCTAGGAGCTGTATGGAGGTAGAGATGGGCGTGGCCTGCAGGCCAGGTACGTGGTGTTGGACAGTAACGGCGACCGTTTCGTGCCGACGCACACGCTCTCTCCGACGCACACAGACAGGACGGTCGGAGGTATGAGACCGCTGAGTCACTCCTTCATCTTCCCTGGAGGAAAACCCCCCACGGCCAGCTTCTGTTGGTTCAGTCCAGAGGAGGCCTGCAGCAGTGGTGCGTTCACTGACCTACAGGGAGCGGAAGGGGGGGTTGTGGTGCATTCACTGACCTACAGGGAGGAGGAGGGGTTGTGGTGCAAAGCCCAAGGCGAACAGCTCCCCCTGCTGTTGGTCACAATAATGTCATCATAGTTTATTTTCTCATTTTAGTTTCTCTCTGCAGGTTTGGGCTCTGGGACCATGTTCTTCATCTTTCTGGTGCTCTGCACCGGGATTGGAGCTTTCATCTACTGGTTCAGGTGACACACACACACACACACACACACACACAGACACACAGACACACAGACACACACACACACACACACACACACACACACAGACAGACACAGACACACACACACACACACACACACACACACACAGACAGACACACGGACACACGGACACGGACACAGACACAAACACAGACACAGACACACACACACACGCACACGCACACGCACACACACACACACACACACACACACACACACACACACACACACACACACACTCATTATAATAATCTGCATTCAGGACTTACAGGAGAAGAGCGAACACGACCAAACTGGTTCTGACTCTGGACGACATTGTCTTCATCGACACTCAAGTCAGCAAGAAGGTCAGAAACTGTTTCTTTAAGGTTCTCATTGACAGAAACTGTTTCTTTAAGGTTCTTATTGACAGAAACTGTTTCCTTAAGGTTCTCATTGACAGAAACGGTTTTCTTAAGGTTCTCATTGACAGAAACTGTTTCCTTAAGGTTCTCATTGACATAAATTGTTTCCTTAAGGTTCTCATTGACAGAAACTGTTTCCTTAAGGTTCTCATTACCAGTACAGTACTCAGAGAACACATGTTGTTTGCTTGGTGTTTTGACACAGTTTTTATGTTTTTTCGGTTCTTGTGTCCGAGCAGGTACCAGAGACCTGATCCAAACAGAATCTGCAGGGTCGGCTCTGATCCACAATAGAAATCTCCAGAATTTAGCGGCCTGTTCTTTTGTTAGAAGATGATGTGATGAACTGATGATGTTAGTCTTTAGTTGCTGGAGACATTTCGTCGTTGATGACGTTTTTGCGGTTGTGGTTTTTGTAGAAACTGAACGATGAGTCAATCATGAGGAGTCTTCTGGAAGTAAATACTCCAATGCGCTCGATCGCTCGGAGTTACATCCTGACGTCACCGGAGAGCTCCAACATTGGAATCCTGGAGGTACACCTGCCTGTCTGTCGGCCTGTCTGTCTGTCTGTTTGTCTGCCTGTCTGTCTACCTGTCTCTCTGTCTGCCTGACTTACTGACGGTGTGCTCTGATTGGTTGTGTTGATGCCAGGGCGACTGGGTTTGGCTGAAGAAGATCCCCGTTGGAAAGAAGATAACAGCTGTGAATCAAAACACTCGGAGTCTTTTCAGCCATGTACAAAGTTCATTCACTTTACATAAAACATTAAAAACTGTAACAATTATATTCTGTTAGGAAATAAAAGCATGCTAAACATAAAATACTTCATAAGTTACTGTGTAAGACATCAAATCGCTTCATATACTGTTGACAGTATATGGATTAATACTCTGACAGATTAATTTTATATATATACAGTAGATATATATATATATATATATATATATATATATATATATATATATATATATATATATATATATATACAGTGAGGAAAATAAGTATTTGAACACCTTGCTATTTTGCAAGTTCTCCCACTTAGAAATCATGGAGGGGTCTGAAATTGTCATCATAGGTGCATGTCCACTGTGAGACGCATAATCTAAAAAAAATAATCCAGAAATCACAATGTATGATTTTTTAACTATTTGTTTGTATGATACAGCTGCAAATAAGTATTTGAACACCTGTCTATCAGCTAGAATTCTGACCCTCAAAGACCTGTTAGTCTGCCTTCAAAATGTCCACCTCCACTCCATTTATTATCCTAAATTAGATGCACCTGTTTGAGGTCGTTAGCTGCATAAAGACACCTGTTCACCCCATACAATCAGTAAGAATCCAACTACTAACATGGCCAAGACCAAAGAGCTGTCCAAAGACACTAGAGACTAAATTGTCCACCTCTACAAGGCTGGAAAGGGCTACGGGGAAATTGCCAATCAGCTTGGTGAAAAAAGGTCCACTGTTGGAGCAATTATTAGAAAATGGAAGAAGCTAAACATGACTGTCAATCTCCCTCGGACTGGGGCTCCATGCAAGATCTCACCTCGTGGGGTCTAAATGATCCTAAGAAAGGTGAGAAATCAGCCCAGAACTACACGGGAGGAGCTGGTCAATGACCTGAAAAGAGCTGGGACCACCGTTTCCACGGTTACTGTTGGTAATACACTAAGTCATGATTTGAAATCCTGCATGGCACAGAAGGTTCCCCTGCTTAAACCAGCACATGTCAAGGCCCGTCTTAAGTTTGCCAATGACCATTTGGATGATCCAGAGGAGTCATGGGAGAAAGTCATGTGGTCAGATGAGACCAAAATAGAACTTTTTGGTCATAATTCCACTAACCGTGTTTGGAGTAAGAAGAATGATGAGTACCATCCCAAGAATACCATCCCTACTGTGAAGCATGGGGGTGGTAGCATCATGCTTTAGGGGTGTTTTTCTGCACATGGGACAGGGCGACTGCACTGTATTAGGAGAGGAGGACCGGGGCCATGTATTGCGAGATTTTGGGGAACAACCTCCTTCCCTCAGTTAGAGCATTGAAGATGGGTCGAGGCTGGGTCTTCCAACATGACAATGACCCGAAGCACACAGTCAGGATAACCAAGGAGTGGCTCTGTAAGAAGCTTATCAAGGTTCTGGTGTGGCCTAGCCAGTCTCCAGACCTAAACCCAATAGAGAATCTTTGGAGGGAGCTCAAACTCCGTGTTTGTCAGCGACAGCCCATAAACTTGACTGATCTAGAGAAGATCTGTGTGGAGGAGTGGGCCAAAATCCCTTCTGCAGTGTGTCAAACCTGGTGAAAAACTACAGGAAACGTTTGACCTCTGGAACTGCAAACAAAGGCTACTGTACCAAATATTAACATTGATTTTCTCAGGTGTTCAAATACTTATTTGCAGCTGTATCATACAAATAAATAGTATAATAAATATTTCTGAATATTTTTTTTTAGATTATGTCTCTCACAGTGGACATGCACCTACAATGACAATTTCAGACCCCTCCATGATGTCTAAGTGGGAGAACTTGCAAAATAGCAGGGTGTTCATACTTATTTTCCTCACTGTATATATATATATATATATATATATATATATATATATATACACTCACCGGCCACTTTATTAGGTACACCTGTCCAACTGCTCGTTAACACTTAATTTCTAAGCAGTCACATGGCGGCAACTCAGTGCATTTAGGCATGTAGACATGGTCAAGACAATCTCCTGCAGTTCAAACCGAGCATCAGTATGGGGAAGAAAGGTGATTTGAGTGACTTTGAACGTGGCATGATTGTTGGTGCCAGAAGGGCTGGTCTGAGTATTTCAGAAACTGCTAATCTACTGGGATTTTCACGCACAACCATCTCTAGGGTTTACAGAGAATGGTCCGAAAAGAAAAAACATCCAGTGAGCGGCAGTTCTGTGGGCGGAAATGCCTTGTTGATGCCAGAGGTCAGAGGAGAATGGCCAGACTGGTTCGAGCTGATAGAAGGGCAACAGTGACTCAAATTACCACCCGTTACAACCAAGGTGGGCAGAAGAGCATCTCTGAACGCACAGTACGTCGAACTTTGAGGCAGATGGGCTACAGCAGCAGAAGACCACACCGGGTGCCACTCCTTTCAGCTAAGAACAGGAAAGTGAGGCTACAATTTGCACAAGCTCATCGAAATTGGACAATAGAAGATTGGAAAAACGTTGCCTGGTCTGATGAGTCTCGATTTCTGCTGCGACGTTCGGATGGTAGGGTCAGAATTTGGCGTCTACAACATGAAAGCATGGATCCATCCTGCCTTGTATCAACGGTTCAGGCTGGTGGTGGTGGTGTCATGGTGTGGGGAATATTTTCTTGGCACTCTTTGGGCCCCTTGGTACCAATTGACCATCGTTGCAACGCCACAGCCTACCTGAGTATTGTTGCTGACCATGTCCATCCCTTTATGACCACAATGTACCCAACTTCTGATGGCTACTTTCAGCAGGATAATGCGCCATGTCATAAAGCTGGAATCATCTCAGACTGGTTTCTTGAACATGACAATGAGTTCGCTGTACTCAATTGGCCTCCACAGTCACCAGATCTCAATCCAATAGAGCATCTTTGGGATGTGGTGGAACGGGAGATTCGCATCATGGATGTGCAGCCGACAAATCTGTGGCAACTGTGTGATGCCATCATGTCAATATGGACCAAACTCCCTGAGGAATGCTTCCAGCACCTTGTTGAATCTATGCCACGAAGAATTGAGGCAGTTCTGAAGGCAAAAGGGGGTCCAACCCGTTACTAGCATGGGGAACCTAATAAAGTGGCCGGTGAGTGTATATATATATATATATATATATAGTACAGGCCAAAAGTTTGGAAAAGAATGAACACATGTGGAATTATGTACTTAACAACAAAGTAAAATAACTGAAAACATAAGGATAAATTCATCTGAGTCCCCGGCCTCAGAAATCACAAGTTAACAGCAGCTCAGATTAGAGAGCAGGTGATAGCACACAGAGTTCTAGCAGCAGACACATCTCTAAAACAACTGGGAAGAGGAGACTGGATCAGGCCTTCTTGGTCCAATAGCAGCTAGGAAACCACGGCTAAGGAGAGGAAACAAGCCTAGGAAACAACGGCTAAGGAGAGGAAACAAGGGGGGGTTGGGGGGGCTTTGCTGGTGACACTGTTGGGGATTTAATCCAAACTGAAGGCTTACTGAACCAGCATGGCTACCACAGCATCCTGCAGCAACATGCCATCCCATCCAGTTTGCGTTTAGTTGGACCATCATTTATTTTCCAACAGGACAATGACCCCAAACACCCCTCCAGGCTGTGTAAAGGCTATTTGACCCAGAAGGAGAGTGATGGAGTGCTGCCCCTCCACAGTCACCTGACCTGAACCCAATCCAGATGGTTTGGGGAGAGCTGGACCGCAGAGTGAAGGCAACAGGGCCAAAAAGTGCTGAGCATTCTGGGAAGTCCTTCAAGACTGCTGGGAAACCATTTCAGGTGACGACCTCTTGAAGCTCATCAAGAGAATGCCAAGAGTGCAACCCCGTAATCAGAGCAAAGGGGGAGGGGGGTATTTTGAAGAAACTAGAATATAAGACATGTTTTCAGTTATTTCCACCTTGTTGTTAAGTCCATAACTCCACGTGTTCATTCCTAGTTCTGATGCCTTCAGTGATAATCTACAATGGAAATAGTCATGAAGATAAATAAAGGAAACACATTGGAGGAGAAGGTGGGTCCAAACTTTTGGCTTGTACTATATTGACAGTGAAGTGAGTATATGTCCCATTATATTGCAGCTGAGGGAGATGCGACACGAGAACACCAACCTCTACGTGGGGATGTTCCTGGACTCAGGGATCTTTGCTCTGGTGGTGGAGCACTGTCCTCGGGGGAGTCTGGCAGACCTGCTGGCCGATGGGGACATGAGACTGGACTGGATGTTCAAGTCCTCGCTGCTGATGGACCTCATCAAGGTACTACTATTACTACTACTGCTACTACTACTGCTAATACTTGTACTACCAACCCTGACGGGGACATGAGACTAGACTGGATGTTCAAATCCTCGCTGCTGATGGACCTCATCAAGGTACTACTATTACTACTGCTGCTAATACTAATACTACTACTACCACTACTGCTTCTACTACTACCGCTAATACTTATACTACTAACCCTGACAGGGACATGAGACTGGACTGGATGTTCAAGTCCTTGCTGCTGATGGACCTCATCAAAGTACTACTACTATTGCTACTACTGCTACTACTACTGCTAATATTACTATTGCCACTACTACTACTACTGCTAATACTACTACTGCTACTACTACTGCTAATACTACTGCTAATACTTATACTACTAACCCCGACGGGGACATGAGACTGGACTGGATGTCCAAGACCTGATCAAGGTACTACCACTATTACTGCTAATACTTATACTACTACCACCACTACTACTACTGCTAATACTACTACTGCTAATAATTTTACAACAAACCCCGACAGGGACATGAGACTGGACTGGATCCTTGCTGCATCCTTATCAAGGCTACTACTACTACTCACCATAGTACTCCTATTGATACAAACACTCTGATAACTACTACTAACTAATACTACTACTACTAATACTACTACAGACCCTTTGTCAGACACCAGACTGTAGTTTTTCAGGTTTTTTCATCATTGAACTACAGGAGACCACAGTTGGTAGTTGAAACCCGTTCTTTGTGTTTTAAGGGTTCTCATTGAACCCTGTGGTTCAAACAGTTTTATGTCTGAGTTCAGTGATCTTTTGTACTTTATTACTGCGTTGGAGAAAGTGGTCATGGTTGATGACTTTCATATTCATGTGGATGAGATATCTGGTACCTTTGCTGCAGATTTGATTTGGATCTTGTTGTTTTTACTCTTGGTCTTAATCTTGACTCTATTTATCTGAGGAGCTGCATGTTACTGACCATGACTGCATATTATTCAGTCTTTTATTTTAAATTTACATCCCAGTCTTTTTTGACCAAAGTGCAGTGATGTCTTCTAATGCTGATATTAGTTGTCAGGTCCACTCCTTCAACACATATTGCAGTTAGGGTTATCAGTTTTGGATGAAGTGGCTCCAGGTTCCCCATTGTTAAAGGACTCCACAGTGGCAAGCCACCAAGCTTCATGTTCACCATATCTACCCCAAAAAACTCTAATCTGAACACGGGAGACGAAGACATCTTCCAGCAAGCACAAATCCAAAATCCTTTTTGACACCGTCATCAACATGGTCCATCCTGCTCCTCCTGAAGTGCTGGTGTTTAAGAAGGACTTTCTCTATTTGAAAGAGGTTTAATGTGAGCGTCAAAGGTTGGGACATCTGTCCGTCACACAGGAGCTTCCTGTCTGACCTTCTCTGTTCTTTATGAAAAACAAAAGCTCTTCTGTGTTTCAGGGGATGAAGTACCTCCATCTACGAGGGTTGAGTCACGGCCGTCTGAAGTCCACAAACTGTTTAGTCGACGGACGCTTTGTCCTCAAGATCACAGACTATGGACTTCCCATGATCCTTCACTCTGAGAATATCAGTCTTCCCGAGGACCCGCAAGGTAAGAACGATAAAGTCAAAAGTCAAAAGTGTTGAAAAACTAAGATATGAAGCTGAAGGTTTGTTTCTGCTGCTGAAACGTATGGAATAAGAAACATGTCAAATATTTATAGACTGTGCCTGTCTGTCTGTCTGCCTGTCTCTCTGCCTGTCTGTCTGTCTGTCTGTCTGTCTGCCTGTCTGTCTGCCTGTCTGTCTCTCTACTTGTTTGCATGTCTCACTCTCTTCCTGTGTCTCCACATGTCTGTCTCTCAGAGCTGCTGTGGACGGCTCCAGAGCTCTTGAGGAATCCGGTCCGAGGAGGTTCCTTTTCTGGAGATGTTTTCAGTTTCTCCATCATCATCCAAGAAGTGATCTCACGAACACTGCCTTACGCCATGATGGACATGCCTGCCCAGGGTGAGACATGCCTGTCTGTCTGTCTGCACACCTGTCTGCCTATCTGTCTGTCTAACCTATCTGTCTCTCTACCTGTCAGTCTGTCTAACCTATCTGTCTCTCTAACTGTCCGTCTGTCTAACCTATCTGTCTCTCTACCTGTCTGTCTCTCTGTCTGCCTGTCCATCTGTCTAACTTATCTGTCTCTCTACCTGTCTCTCTCTCTCTCTCTCTCTCTCTCTCTCTCTCTCCTTGTGTCTCAGAGATCGTGGAGCATCTGAAGAACCCCCCCCCTCTCTGCAGACCCATAGTCTCTGAGGACGAAGCTCCGGCTGAGTGTCTCAGTCTGATGAACGAGTGTTGGAGCGAAGATCCGAGTCAGAGGCCCGGCTTCGACCACATCTTCAAACAGGTGAGACGCCGTCTTTTAACCAGGTGAGACGCCGTCTTTTAACCCGTTTGTGCCGGATGCTTCGCGACGACACATCTACCGTCGGTTACTACGTTGCGCAACTCTGAACCTCCTGCCGGCCGCTGCGTGGCGCAGCATTTTGTATTCGTCAGTCTTTTCATGACGCGTGCAGCAGAGAACGCACTGTCATTGGTTCAAATACACATGAGGCGGGTCTTGTTGGCCATTTAAAGCCATGTGACCACTAAAATGTACTGTAGTTTGCTGAAAATCATGTCAATCAACCAGACATACATGTGCGTTTGTTTATGAATTTTTGAAAGACGAGCAAGAAAATGGCTCCGACAGAGGAGGATTTTGACAGCGAGGGTTAGGGTTAGGACCCGTTTGTGCCGGATGCTTTGCGCCGACACGTCTAACGCCGGTTACTGCGTTGCGCAACTCTGAACCTCCTGCCGGCTGCTGCGTGGCGCAAAGGATCATCCAGCACTTCATCATCATCATCATCATCATCATCTACCACATCCTCCCTCCCAAACTCCTCACTATTTTCCACCTCAATGTCACTGCCCTCGCTGTTACATCCTCCTCTGTCGGAGCCATCTTCTCGCTCGTCACTCAAAAAAAATCATAAACAAACGCACGTGTATGTCTGGTTGATTGACATGATTTTCAGCAAACTACAGTACATTTTAGTGGTCACATGGCTTTAAATGGCCAACAAGACCCGCCTCATGTGTATTTGAACTAATGCGTTCTCTGCTGCACGCGTCATGAAAAGACTGACGAATACAAAATGCTGCGCCACGCAGCAGCCGGCAGGAGGTTCAGAGTTGCGCAACGCAGTAACCGGCGGTAGATGTGTCATCGCAAAGCATCCGGCACAAACGGGTTAACCAGGTGAGACGCCATCTTTTAAACAGGTGAGACGCCATCTTTTAAGCAGGTGAGACAGCAACGTCTGATAAGGGCTTTATCTCTCATTTGTCTCACGCGTGTCCTGTGTTTTGTCCCTTGATTATCTCTCATTTTTCTCCTGTGACGTGTGTTTTGTCCTGGTCTTACCAGATTTGTCTCCTGTGTGTCCCCCGTTTGCAGTTTCGGGGCATTAACAAAGGGAAGAGGGCGAACATCATCGACTCGATGCTGAGGATGTTGGAGCAGTACAGTTCCAACTTGGAGGACCTGATCAGAGAACGCACTGACGAACTGGAGATTGAGAGACAAAAGACCGATAAACTGATCGGACAGCTGCTGCCAAAGTACGACACTCTCACTACGATTTCAAACTTCCTTTTATCAAATATTCCACTTCTACTAACCTTAACCCCCAGACAGACAGACAGACAGGTAACACAGAGCTCACAGCTTCATCTGTTCAGACAGACAGACAGGAAACACAGAGCTCACAGTTTAACCTGTTCACACAGACAGACAGGAAACACAGAGCTCACAGTTTAACCTGTTCACACAGACAGACAGACAGACAGACAGGAAACACAGAGCTCACAGTCTCACCTGTTCAGACAGACAGACAGACAGGAAACACAGAGCTCACAGTTTAACCTGTTCACACAGACAGACAGACAGACAGACAGATAGACAGACAGACAGACAGACAGACAGGAAACACAGAGGTCACAGTCTCACCTGTTCACACAGACAGACAGACAGACAGACAGGAAACACAGAGCTCACAGTCTCACCTGTTCAGACAGACAGACAGACAGGAAACACAGAGCTTACAGTTTAACCTGTTCACACAGACAGACAGACAGACAGACAGACAGACAGACAGGAAACACAGAGGTCACAGTCTCACCTGTTCACACAGACAGACAGGAACCACAGAGCTCACAGTCTCACCTGTTCAGACAGACAGACAGACAGACAGACAGAGAGGAAACACAGAGCTCACAGTCTCGCCTGTTCAGGCAGATTTTGATATCATTGACTCTGTTTGACTTCATCTTTCTCCTTGATTACCATCCAGAAATTCAAGATACGGTAATTTTTACACAAGCCAAAAGTACTGATGATGCAGCCCATCAGCTTTCATTGGCTTTAAATGACTTACAAAAATGGCTGAATGACTCATGCCTTTGCCTTAATGTTAAAAAGACTGTATCAATGTTTTTTAGTAAACCTAAAACAACCGTAACCGCTGTAAAAGTTTGCTTGGGTGGACTAGAATTGATTAATGTTGAGGAATTTAAGTATTTGGGAGTAATGATAGACTCGAAATTGTCCTTTAAAAAAGACGTTAAAAAAGTTGTGAAAACAGTAAATGTTAATATACGGAATTTTAGGCAGGTTCGTTCATCATTAACAGATATAACAGCGATTACATTCCTGCACTCTATGATACTGGCTCATAGTGAGTACTGGATCACAAGTTGGTCCTGTACGAGTCACGCTGCTATTGAGCCAATCAAAGTATGCTACAAAAGAGCATTGAAAATATTAGACAAGAAACCCTCATCATATCACCATTGCCAAATTTTAGATAAATATAAGCTTTTAAATTTAGTTAATTTCAAATTATTTAAATCAGCCTGTCTAATCTATAAGGTTATACATGGTTTGGCGCCTCCACCACTGAGTGATTTTATTAAACAAAAGTGTAGCAGTGTTGCCGGGACTTGAGTGACTAGAGCCACTATGAGAGGTGATTGTGAATTGGCGTTTAGGCGAACCGCCTTTTCACAGAACGTTCTGTCATATCAGGGAGTGAGCTTCTGGAATATTATTCCACTATCAGTGAGGGAAAGCACAAGTCTTCCTATTTTTAGGAGTTGTTTAAAAGTGTGGCTGAGGGACACAGAAACTTGTGATCGTGTTTAGTGAATTTTCATATATCAGATGTAAAACAGAGTTACTGCATTGTTAAAAATGTGGGTCAGTGCAATATAGGGTGGTGTTATTTGGGTCAGTGCAATATCAGGTTTGACAGGGCATGTGTAAAATTGTGGTTTGTATAAAATTTTTCTCTGTATATAGCCTGTGTATGTATTTATTATTATTTTTTTTTTTGTGTACCACCAACCTGCCAGGGGGTCTGCAGATTGAAATTAGCCTAAGGCTATAATCTGGCATATTTACATTTGCGAAAATTTTCATTAATATATATTGTCCCCCTTTTGTAAACAATAAATAAAAAAAATAAAGATCTCTTCAGTACCTTAGTATTTCAATGATAGTTGTCTGAACATCCATCAGGAGCTGTTGAGTCATTGTTTACTCTGGGATGGAAACCATAACCCTGGGATAGAAACCCTAACCCTGGGATGGAAACCCTGGGATAGAAACCCTAACCCTGGGATGGAATGTGTGTGTGTGTGTGTGTGTGTGTTTCAGGTCCGTGGCTCAGGCTCTGAAGAAAGGGAAGCCGGTCCAGCCTGAACATTATTCCGACTGCACTCTTTACTTCAGCGACATTGTCGGATTCACGACCATCTCATTTCTCAGTGAACCCATCGAGGTAGGAACTGTTCAAACACCTGGTGATCATCTGTCTGCTCACATCACTGACACTGTGTGTGTGTGTGTGTGTGTGTGTGTGTGGGTGAGTAGGTGGTCGACCTGCTGAACGATCTCTACACGATGTTTGATGCCATTATTGCGCGTCATGACGTCTACAAGGTAAAAACTTGCAGATTCATAATGACTTTGAATAATAATGACTGAAAAAAAGCAGATTCATAATGACTTTGAATTTGACTTTGATTCATAATGTTTTAACTTGAAACTGAGGTAGGGGTCTTCCAAACAACAATAAACCAGAAACCAATAATAACTACATACAGTCAGAAACTGAGGGTTAGGGTCTTCCAAACAACAATAAACCAAAAACCATTAATAACTACAGTTGTAAAACTGTATAAATACCCCATTGGTGTCACAGTTGGTATTTTAATTTGTTGTATTAGATTTTATTGTGAAGCACTTTGTGATTTACTTACAAGTTCTATTGTCAGATTAGAAAATGAAAGCTTAAATCCCTCGAAGGTAGCGTTAGCAGAATGCTCCCCCTCATTAGCTGTCGCGTAGAAAAACAGAAATGTGAGTGCATTCGTGGGACCGTGTCTAAACTGTGCAGACATTAGAAATGCTCTTTATTTTGTCAGCTGACACCGCTGCGCTGTCTG
Organism: Etheostoma nigrum; assembly: GCA_029931835.1. NCBI lineage: Eukaryota > Metazoa > Chordata > Actinopteri > Perciformes > Percidae > Etheostoma > Etheostoma nigrum. The sequence goes on from CM057248.1 coordinate 28,728,761, forward strand.
CCCCTTATGTTGTAGCTTTTGTATTTGTTTTGTATCTTTTGTATTTGTTTTGTATCTTTTGTATTTGTCTTGTGGCTTTTGTATTCGTCTTGTGGCTTTTGTATGTATTCGTCTTGTGGCTTTTGTATTCGTCTTGTGGCTTTTGTATGTATTCGTCTTGTGGCTTTTGTATGTATTTGTCTTGTGGCTTTTGTATTTGTCTTGTGGCTTTAGTATTTGTCTTGTAGCTTTTGTATTTGTTTTGTATCTTTTGTATTTGTCTTGTAGCGTTTGTATTTGTCTTGTGGCTTTTGTATTTGTCTTGTGGCTTTTGTATTTGTCTTGTGGCTTTTGTATTTGTCTTGTGGCTTTTGTATTTGTTTTGTATCTTTTGTATTTGTCTTGTGGCTTTTGTATTTGTCTTGTAGCGTTTGTATTTGTCTTGTGGCTTTTGTATTGGTCTTGTAGCGTTTGTTTTTGTCTTGTGGCTTTTTTCTTTGTCTTGTAGCGTTTGTTTTTGTCTTGTGGCTTTTGTATTTGTCTTGTGGCTTTTGTATTTGTCTTGTAGCTTTTGTATTTGTCTTGTGGCTTTTGTATTTGTCTTGTGGCTTTTGTATTTGTCTTGTGGCTTTTGTATTTGTCTTGTAGCGTTTGTTTTTGTCTTGTAGCTTTTGTATTTGTCTTGTGGCTTTTGTATTTGTCTTGTGGCTTTTGTATTTGTCTTGTAGCGTTTGTTTTTGTCTTGTAGCTTTTGTATTTGTCTTGTGGCTTTTGTATTTGTCTTGTAGCGTTTGTTTTTGTCCTGTGGCTTTTTTGTCTTGTGTTGTTTGACCAGACCATTTGAGGACCAACGCAGTCAGTGTGACAGACTGACAGACTGAAACTGTGCTGTGTTTGCAGGTAGAAACAATCGGAGATGCCTACATGGTGGCTTCAGGTGTTCCCAACAGAAATGGGAATCGTCACGCAGGAGAAGTGGCCAACATGTCTCTGGAACTGCTGCACTCGATCGGAGAATTTAAGATCAAACACATGCCGGAGATCAAAGTCAAGATACGGATCGGACTGCACTCAGGTATACACACACACACACACACGCGCGCTGACATTGGTTGGAAATACTATAATTGGTATAATCAGGCCCGGCCCTAAACAATTTGGTGCCCTAGGCAAGATTTTAGGTGGCGCCCCCCTGTACAGTACTTGCATGTCTGCTAGTGTACATATACTCACAAGAAACTAAAAAGCTTTGTCTTGGACATTTTTTATTTACATAAAACAATATTCACATTAAAAAAACTTAAAAATAATTAAAGAAACAAAACAAATGAACTCAATATCTGAAATACAATATAAATAGCTTATATAAAGTATTAAATTAAAATACTACCAAAAAAGTTTAAACAAGTGACATTAACGTAAATACAATATAAATAACCTATAGAAAGTATTACATTTAAATACTCCCAAAAAAGTGTAAACAAGTGACATTAAATTAAATACAATATAAATATGGCACTGTGCAAAGTAAGAAATCAAAGAAATGAGTAGGCACAAAAAATACAAGCATTTAAAAAAAAAACATGAAAATATGATCTTATGAATAGCTCTTCTGGTTATTTTAGTCTGCCTTAACTTGAATTACTTCAAAAGGAGGGGCACTTGATGCTGCTTCTTCAGTGCTGGGTTGTGCTGCTGAGCTGAGATGATTTGCAGGGGTTTGACTGAGAAACCTCAGCAGTGCATCTGAAGACAGAAGAGGAATATGTGACCCCAGTCTAATAATAAACACATTATTTCAAGAATTAAGTAAAATTAAATTAAATAATATAAACAAAAAAGAGATGCATGCATGATGTACACTATTGTTTATAATATACAATATACATTTTGGATTAGAAAAATTATTACTGTAATTTATTGTTATTACAGTGAAATGCTAATTAGAATAATGCAATGGATCGGTAAACTGCAGAATAATATACTATAGCATGTGGGAATGCTAACTTTGCTGTAACATTAATGATGTACACTTTAACACTAACATAGTTTAACATGATGAACACACTTAAGATAATATGAGCTATAACACAGCTAATAGCTAGGCTTATAAGTATGAAAAATTAATAGTATTTTGAACGACTATTACCACCTGGGAAAAGGTAAAATAACCATGTCAATGCAATTAACATTATAATATCTGCTTAAATCTAATATATACACATTTGCCTGAGGATGGCAAGAGGGGGGGCATTTAAATCACTATTTTCCAGCAACTGGGCCCTTCCATAACATTAACTGATGTTAAAACTAACAGATAGCGCTCGCTATTTATTGATTAGCCAACTATGTCATGCTAACGGCTAATGCTATTATCGATCATTGTTCTGCAACAGCAAAATAATATCATTATCATCATCACCTTTACTGTAACATTACCTCTGTCTTTGTCAAGTTTTTCCTCTTCCTCCTCTTCTTTTCTTTTTTTCCTTCCCTGGGCACCAGACAGTTTAGGATGCTTTGACATTATGAGATTTAGATGCAGGTAAAAGAAGTCGGGCTTATTTTTTTTTTAATTAAGGTGACGTTACTGTACGTACACACCGCCACCGACTTGAGCTGCAAAAAAGCTCTGGCCGCCCCGCCAAGGACGCTTGTCAAAAAGTACGGGGACGCTTTCAGACGCTTCGGCCGCTCTGACGTGGCGGCGTTCGTATAGCGCAATTGGTCAAATCGGTGTCGTGAGCAACTGAATTGCCTTCTCGCTTTCGTAAATATTTCGCGCTTGTCCTCTATGTGTATCATTGGATAATTATGGATCATCGCAATTGCGCATTTAATAAGGGTAAAATGATCTGCAAAACAGATTGTACCATTCACAGCAAGCAAGGAAGACTACCTTGCTACGGCGCACTGCTCATTTCCCTCGTTAAAAAGATGATGAATCATCAACTCACCGGACACACCGACTATCTCGGCTACTTTTTCCCATGCCTCGTTTTTTTTAACTGGTCGCTATACGCAAACAACGTCATATCATAAATGATAGGAAACCCAGCAACGGCGATGATGAGCTTCTCCTCCATTTTTCCTCGGAACGAATGTTTTGGTAGGAACGAAAAGATTACATCGTTGGAATCAGTCAGCGTGAAGGACTTCTATATTCCGATTGGCGGCTGGCGTTAGCCGCTGCTTGCCGCTGAACCGCGTCATAGCTCATTATAGGTACAGCACAGGCCGGGCGCAGGCCGGGCGCCCCCTGGTGGTTTGCGCCCTTAGCATTTGACTATACTGCCTAAGCCACAGGCCGGCCATGGGTATAATCCTTTTGTCTGTGAAGGTATCCAGGTTTAGTCCAAGTCTAAAAAGTACTTTTCTAGTTAAAAAACAAAGGTTTCAGTAGCTTATGTGAGCATGACTTCTCTCTGTCTCTCTCGCTACGTTTCTCAAGTTTTAAAGTCAAATATCTTCTTTGGCAGATTGGTATTACCTGTCTCTCTCTATCTTTCTTTCTGTCTGCAGGTCCAGTGGTGGCAGGTGTTGTCGGTCTCACGATGCCCAGGTATTGTCTGTTTGGAGACACAGTGACCACGGCCTCACTCATGGAATCCTCTGGACTGCGTAAGTATAAAATCAAAAATCTGTAATTTATTCTGAAATATAGATCTTCTGTGGGTGTTAACCCTAACCCTAATAAGCAATGTTGATCCTCCAGCCTACAGGATCCACATCAGTCTGAGCACAGTGAAGGTCCTGACCAGCCTCAAAGCAGGCTACCACATAGAGACCAGAAAGGCCCAGGTAACTTCCATCCTGGGCATTACACCGGGGTTAGGGGTAGGGTGATTTGTGATTCTGAGCTACAATCTGCTGTCCCTGGTGTCAACAGTCAGAAAAGTCCAAACATGAGGGATTGTGGGCATGTCTGGCGGCCTCTGGCACATTTAATGCCACTATTCCATCATATACACTGACCTGAATTATTGCTTATTTTGTAATTAGGAAGCATCAGACCTTAGTTATTATTTTGTATATATTTACTGAGTCCTTCGGTGTAAGGTTTATCAAGATATGCAACAATGATGGTTCATGTTTGTATTACTGCAGGGAGTTTTATGACATGGTTTGTCTGTTTTGCCAGAGGCAGTGCTTAACACTGAATATCTTCAGTCTCGCTCATGCACACTTCAAGTATTCATATCACAAAGTCACCCGTGACCCCGGAGTGACACTGACTAAGGTATTAAGTTTCAGTGTCTTTGCCAAGCTCATAACGTTTTCATCTTTTCACTAGCTGAAATTGTATACTATAGATTATACGAATACAAGCTTGCCGCCTGTGGCTTTGCGATGAAGGTCAGTGCTGCAGATTTTTTCTCATTACTAAGGCTGGGGCCCAGCCTCGATTTCCTTACTGGTCTAGAACAAATGTGGCAGGCTTTGCCCAGTTCTGGATCTGAGGGGATTAAAGAATTGTGGAAAGTGTTGCCGTTCCACATTTTGGGCACAGCAGATGTTGTTCGTGCTGTTGCCAGAGAAGAATGGTTCATATCCACCGATTTGAAGGGTGCTTATTACATGTTCCTACTGGGGCTTCTCCGTGCCTTTCCACAGAGTGCTTCATCAAGGCCACAGGCTTCTTCTGGTGGCCCCCTTCTGGCCAACCAGGACTTGGTTCTCACTGCCTCATAGACTCTGCTGAGTTGTGAGATTATCTCCATGAACAGATATCATGAGTTCATCCTGAGATTGATTGAAATGTTTGTACAGGTGAAAGGAACCGTGGACACGTATTGGCTGATGGGGAGAGACGGCTTCAATAGTCCACTTCCTGTTCCTCCAGACCTCACCGGAGGGTAACAACACACATATCTACACACACACATCTACAAAACACCAGTTATTGTTATTTTAATATTAACTATGCTCCCTGTCTCTCAGGTCGGGTCATGGGATCAGTCTGGACGAGGTTCCAGTTGAAAGAAGACAAAAGTTTCTGGACCGACAGAAGATGATAAAGAAATAATTGCATGCATGCATTCACGTGCCCTGGCACGCGCACACACACACACACACACACACACACACACACACACACACAACACACACAAACATACAAATACACACACACACACTCACTACCTCAGGATTTGTCTTTAAAGGACATTTATTCTGCTAGTGTGAAACCTGAAAGGAGTTCTGATTGGATGTTTGGTTGGTGATTTTACTTCCTATTTGTAGACAGAACAAGTCAGCTCTGATTGGTCAATGACCCTTCACACGTTAAACAATAATAATATCTTAAAGTCAAAGTAAGTAATAACACTAACCAAAACCTTTTCATGCTGTCGTGGCTGACTTGGTGCAGTGCATTCTGGGAAACACTCTTGACTATTAGCACCTGTGAGACAGTTAAAGAATGAATGTCGTCAGATTCTGCTGCAGTTATTAGTTTATAATAATCAGTAATAATTTCACAGACTGACTGTGATTGTAAATAAAGTTATTGATTTTGTAGTTTCAGGGTTGACTCGGCTACGCGGCCCAGGTCGGGAGGGGGTCAAGCCAGGGTTTCTAACAGCTGGGGCAGGAAAGGGGAGCTCACAGGTCCCGCACACTTTGAAAATCAACAAGAACAAAGACCTTGTGTCACTTTACTTTACGCTGTGTATGCACAGCAGAGTTTAAAGGGTTGGTGTGGGACTTTTAATAATAATTCACATCTGGTACATTCAAGCGAAATTAGAAAATGCTTAAGTAAGACCATCAGCTCCATACAACTCTCTCTGCATATAGCCATACAGTATATATATATATATATATATATATATACATACACAGTGGGGTTCGAAAGTTTGGGCCCCCCAGGTAAAAATGTGTATTAATGTGCATAAAGAAGCCAAGAAAAGATGGAAAAAATCTCCAAAAGGATCAAATGACAGATTAGACATTTGTATGATATGTCACAACAAGTTAGATTTTATCGCCATCATTTACACTTTCAAAATCAGAGAAAACAATAAAATGGTGTCTGCAAAAGTTTGGGACCCCTGCAGAGTTAATACCTTGTACCCCCCCCCCCCCAGCTTGGAATTGCTTTGTGTAGCCAGCCAAGAGTCTTTAATTGTTGTTGAGGTATCTTCGCCCATTCTTCTTCCCAAGTCTTCCAGTTCTTTGAGATTTCTGCTCTTTTAAGGTCTATCATAGATTTTACATTATGTTGAGGTCAGGAGATTGTGAAGGCCATGGCAAAACCTTCAGTTTACGCCTCTTAATGTAATCCAGCGTGGATTTTGAGGTGTGTTTAGGATCCTTATCCATTTGTAGAAGCCATCCTCTCTTTAACTTCAGCTTTTTCACAGATGGCATCAAGTTAGCTCCAAAATTTGCTGAAATTTTATTGAATCCATTTTTCCTTCTACTCGTGAAATGTTCCCTGTGCCACTGGCTGAAATACAACCCCAAAGCATGATGGGACCCCCCCCCCCCATGCTTAACAGTTGGACAGAGGTTCTTTTCATTAAATTCTGTGCCCTTTCTTCTCCAAATGTACCTTTGCTCATTCCGGCCAAAAAGTTCTACTTAAGGCAAGGCAAGGCAAGGCAGCTTTATTTGTATAGCACATTTCAGCAACAGGGCAATTCAAAGTGCTTTACACAAAGACACTTAAGAAACACAAGAATAAAAAGTTTAAAAAAATAAATAAAAACAGATAAAACACAAGAATAAAAGTTACAGTGCAGTATAAGAAATTAAACTTTAAAGAAATGAAAATCATTTAAAGAAAGGCAACATAAAAAAGAAAGGTCTTCAGCCTTGATTTAAAAGAACTGAGAGTAGCAGCGGAACTGCAGGTTTCTGGGAGTTTATTCCAGATATTAGGAGCATAGAAACTAAGCGCTGCTTCCCCCTGTTTGGTTCTGACTCTGGGGACAGAAAGCAGACCTGTTCCAGATGACCTGAGAGGTCTGGGGGGGTCATAGTGTAGTAGCAGACCTGTCCCAGATGACCTGAGAGGTCTTGGGGGTCATAGTGTAGTAGCAGATCAGAAATGTATTTTGGCCTTAAACCGTTTAGTGATTTATAAACTAGCAAAAGTACTTTGAAATCAATTCTTTGAGGCACAGGAAGCCAGTGTAAAGACTTCCGAAATGGAGTGATGTGATCCAGTCTCTGGGTCTTAGTGAGGACTGGAGGGATGTGATCAAGTCTCTTGGTCTAAGTGAGGACTCGAGCAGCAGCATTCTGGATCAGCTGTAGCTGTCGGAGTGATTTTTTAGGGAGCCCTGTAAAGACCCCGTTACAGTAGTCAAGTCTAGTGAAGATGAAAGCATGAACAAGTTTTTCCAAATCCTGTTGACACATAAGTCCTTTAACCCATGATATGTTCTTAAGGTGATAAAAGGCTGACTTTGTAATTGTCTTAATGTGGCTGTTAAAATTCAGGTCAGAGTCCATGACTACACCAAGGTTTCTGGCTTTGTCTGTTGTTTTTAACATTGTTGTTTGAAGCTGAGCGCAGACTTTTAATTGCTCCTCTTTTGCTCCAAAAACCACCACCTCAGTTTTTCCTTCATTTAATTTCATAAAGTTTTGGCACATCTAGCCGTTAATTTGTTCAATGCACTTAGTCAGTTTTTGTATTGGACTATAGTCCCCTGGTGATAAGGTTATGTAAATTTGTGTGTCGTCCACATAACTATGGTAACTTATTTTGTTGTTCTCCATAATCTGGGCCAGTGGAAGCATGTAGATGTTAAACAGAAGAGGCCCCAGAATGGAGCCTTGGGGAACTCTGCACATCATATTTGTACGCTCAGATGTATAATTACCTATTGACACAAAATAATCCTTATTCTGTAAGTAGGATTCAAACCAGTTTAGTACTGAGCCAGAAAGTCCAACCCGGTTTTCCAATCGGTCTAGTAATATGTCATGGTCGACCGTGTCAAATGCAGCACTGAGATCAAGTAAGAATGAAATTTTGCCACTATCTGTGTTAAGGTGGATGTCATTAAAGACTTTGACAAGAGCCGTCTCAGTGCTGTGGTGTGGTCGGAAACCCGACTGGAAGGTATCAAAACGGTTGCTTAGTGACAAGAAATGGTTGAGTTGCTGAAAAACTGCTTTTTCAATGATTTCACCTAAAAACGGAAGGTTTGATATTGGCCTATAGTTGCTCATTAGTGATGTGTCTAGATTGTTCTTTTTTAAGAGAGGCTTGATTACTGCAGTTTTCAGGGCCTGTGGAAAGATTCCTGAGAGAAGAGACGTGTTCACAATCTGTAGAAGATCAGAGGCCAAACACCCGTTGGTAGAATATCAAGGCAACAGGAGGAGGCTTTCAGATGTTGTATAATGTCCTCCAGGTTTTTATGGTTGATCGTATGAAATTCTGTTATATTGGAACTAGTTTTGCTTGAACACTGTGACAACAAATATCTTGGACTTGATATGGAGGCACTGACTTTGTCTAATCTTCTGAATTTTGTCTGTGAAGAAGGAGGCAAAGTCATTGCAGGCCTTGGTAGATAACAGTTCAGATGCTACTGGTACTGGAGGGTTTGTTAACCTATCAACAGTAGCAAACAAAGCACATGCATTATTATTGTTTCTAGAGATAATATCAGAGAAGAAGAACCTCTTTGCATTCCTCAGTTCCAAATTATAAATGCGAAGTCTCTTTTTATAGATGTTATAATGGACCAGGAGATTTGTTTTTCGCCACCTTCGTTCAGCTTTTCTACACTCTCTTTTTTCTGTTCTCACCAGTAGGACATTTCTCCATGGAGACCTTTTCTTACCAGAGACAACTTTGACCTTAGTGGGAGCAATGGCATCCATAACATTTGTAATTTTACAGTTGAAATTATCTACAAGCTCAGTGACTGAGATCCCAGAGAGGGCTGTTGTAGAGGAGAAAAGCCGAGTAAATATTTCACTGGGGTTTTCAGTGATATACCATTTTCTAATTATCTTTGTTTGGACACTTTTAGGCCCAGAGATAGTGCCGCTGAAGAAAACACAGGAATGATCAGAGAGAGCAACGCCAGTCACCACAACCTTGGAAATGTTCAGACCCTTGCAGACTATCAGGTCCAGAGTGTGCCCCTTATTGTGCGTGTGACCCTATATGCATTATAATGTTCTTCACAGTTGGGTGTTCTGCCATGATATCTGGGATTTTTTTGGTCAAGTCAGACACCATGTCTTGTGGAAAACAGAGTATTTTGGTGTTTTTACTGTTTTTTAAATCTTTTACAGCAGAGTCACCCACAATCAGGGTTTGAGGCCCAGTTGTTAGCTTTTTACTTTTTGAATTGTTCTCAGTCCTTACCCTGCTGTGTGGCGATGAGACGCAATCCCGGTCCTCAGATGGCTGTCCAGCTTCCTGCAGCAGAAGAGCAAATCTGTTATCCAGTTGCTCACCAGGTTGTTGGGGGGGCATTTTGTTGCTAATTTTCCCTTTTGCAGCTGCCCACGACTGTGTCCTATTAAGTACAGGGGTTGAAGATGCGCTCTGCCTGGATGATAATGCAGGCCAGCCGGTCTCAGGGCGCTGTGCCCTGCCCGGTAGTTGTCCTCCCATTTCCCAGGAAAATGATTTACTCTTAAGCTTCGCACCGGAAGAGTTCCAGGGAGGACTACAACTTGTTGATTTATTACCCGTTCCACAGCCCTCCTGTTTCTTTGTAGTCTTGTTGGTGCTAACTAGCCGTGTGTTAGCATGCTTTTGTCTATTGTTTTGGGTCCATGGTAAAGTGGTGTCATTTCCACAAGATCCGTTCACTTCTAGTCGGTGAACCTTGGTTTCCAGAGGTGCAATCTTCTGAAGGAGTTTGTAGTAATCATCCACGGAGAAAGGAGGCATCTTGCTGCTAACTAGCTTTAGCTACAGTCACTGTAGGACAGGCTTGAGCTATTGGTAGGCCATGCTCAGTTCAGAGAAATGTTAAAATATGGCAATAGCCTACTATGTCTACAAAAAATGTATAGTTCAAGTATCCAAGAGCCGCTGCTCATAGTTTCTCTAAGAGGAAAAGCAAGATTATCAGCAAAAATATGCAAGCAGAGGCAGGAGCAAGCAGCAAAGCGTCTGCACT
>CM057248.1:28739342-28781842 GCA_029931835.1 Etheostoma nigrum
AAGGGTCAAAGGTCAAGTTTGAGTTAAGATTTTTATGTACACTACCGGTCAAAAGTTTGGGGTCACATAGAAATCCCCATTGCACTCCATTGTAGACAGAATGCCAGCTGAGATCAGTTGCATTGTTTTTTTAACCAGGGCAGTAATCAGATTACATTATGTGCTTACATAATAGTAAAATGGTTCTCCAATGTTTTTCTAGTTTTTTATTTTTAAATGATAGATTAGTACACAGAATGTGCCTTTGGAACATTGGATGAATGGTTGCTGATAATGGGCAATGTAGATATTGCATTAAAGATCAGCCCCCCCACCCAAATTAGCAGGTATTCTGTCTATAATGGAGTGGTATGGAAATGTAGAAGGGACCCCAAACTTTTGATCGGTAGTGTAGATGAATAAGTTAATAAAAAAAAAAGTATTGCCAAACTTTCAACATCCTGCCAACAATTGAGTGGCTGGACAACAAAAACAGTTTCAAGTCATTTTTGTCAGTTGTCCCCTCTGGAGAGTTGAGGTCTTTTGGTTTTGTAGGAAGAACAGATGCCCCCCCCCCCCCTTGAACATCATACTTTGCTTTGTTACTTTGTTGAATTTAACCTTCGTGTTTTCTTCCCACCAACGAAGTTTTTGTTTTTCTGAGTCAAAATTTCAAATGAAAAACCTTTAATTGAGGTTTTGGTCGTCTTTTTCGACCCTTTTGTGTCTTTCCTCTGATGTTTTTGTCACGTTTTCAACATTTGTCGACTTTTTCTGAGCCTGTTGAAATTAGTTTTTTTCCCCAATAAAATAACATCCCAGTTGAAATAAAATAGATTAGAAGGACTGTAAATTTTACAATAATGCCACAACAGCCCTGTCTCCCAGTTAAAGAACCTCTGGAGCCGATTCTTTAGAAAAGTAGGCACAACAGCTTAACTTTTTCAACGTTTGTCGGCTTTTTGTGAGCCTTTTGAAATTTGTGTTTTTTCCCCAAATTTTTAAAGCTTTTTGTCACTTTTTTTGACATTGTTGTCACCTTATTCGGCATTTGTTCACATTTTAGTCACTTTTATTGACATTTGTCTTTTTTTTTGTCTTTTTTTACATTTGTCACACACAAGTTCTTTCATCAATTATTATTTTCTCAAAAAACTGACCAAAACATTCAAATTCAATGAAAGTAGGGAAGTGATAATTAATTTAACGTGTGAGGAGCATTGTTTGGAACCATCCACGTTACCTTTATTGGATTATTTTTTTGAAAGAAACCCAAATTTCTGATATAGAAACCTTTTGAAAAGGGGTCAGATTCAACCCAAAGACAACAGGAGGGTTAAAAACTTCAAATTGCAGACTTTAGTTTGTGCTCATAGTGTCAACTTACAATAAAATAAAGTTAGTATTGAATTAAAATAGATTAAAATGACTGTGTACCTGTTACATCTATTCCACAACAACAATGTCTAACAGTTGAACTAGAATGGATTCTTTAAAATAGAAAAATATGATAATAGTTTATTAGAATAATTATTAGAATCATCTCTATGTTGTCCTCTGCTGCCCCCCTCAGGGATGTTAGAGCAACAGCAGGTTTAGCAGGTTCAAACTGCTTTAGCTCAGCCAACTTCAACTAATACATGCTTTTAAATGAGAGAACTACACTCAACATATTTTATTATACAGCCATAAATATAAATAATAAATAAATACATTGTAAAATAACACCCAAATGCATTTTGGAGATTTTCTTTCAGCTTCTCAAACAAATAGCAAAGGAGATCAGTTTGCTGGAGAGGTGCCAGTTCAACTCCACACGCTCCACACTGGCCCTTTAAACTTTTCTTCCAAAAGTTACATCCCTCACATTTGAATAAAGTTTAGGTCTTGAAGCAGAACTGTAAAACAATAACAATACAAGACAAAAGTCATTGTATAGTATTCCACCACTAGTCCAGCATGTCTGTCTTCCCTCCTGTTTTCCTGTTTTCTCTCCAGGTGATTGAGATGAATTGCTTTCCACCTGTGCTTGGAGTTGACCAATCAGCATTCAAGGCAGCCGATAACAGGAGCAGCCCTGAGGCGCCCTGCTGCACGCTGCTTTCTGACTGATGAGCTTCCTGCCGGTTCACCTGTGGCTGTTGTTTTGTGTGTAGACTTGTACGTGGATGGAGGTTGAGGACCTCAGGTGAGTTGGGGGACCCTGGGCGCCCAGGTAGCTCAGTTGGTGGAGCCATATATATAGGCTTACCCGTCAACGCAGCAGGGCCCGACACCCTTGTGTTGTCTTCCCTGTTGTCGACCTGCAACTTTGTGTTTTTCTGGTCGCTGCCAGCCGTGTGTGGTGGTGTTAAGATACTTTCTTAGAGAAGATGGCAAGGTCTTGAGTTTGTTAGAAGCTAAGCCTAGTTTTGTTAGATGAATTACATTTTTTGGTAGACCTCTAGTTCCCTCCTCACACACCTTTTGTGAGCCATTTTTCATGTTAAGAATAACACTTTAATTTTAGATTTTACAATGACTCTGTCACTCATTCTTGATTGTCGTGTTGTTGTGTCCATTAAATGGGACGGAACAGTATGACATGACAAAAAGTCATAGTATGTTGAAGTCACAGTATGTTGAAGTCATAGTATGTTGAAGTCATAGTATAGTATGTTGAAGTCACAGTATGTTGAAGTCATAGTATGTTGAAGTCATAGTATAGTATGTTGAAGTCACAGTATAGTATGTTGAAGTCACAGTATAGTATGTTGAAGTCATAGTATGTTGAAGTTATAGTATGTTGAAGTCATAGTATGTTGAAGTCATAGTATGTTGAAGTCATAGTATGTTGAAGTCACAGTATAGTATGTTGAAGTCATAGTATGTTGAAGTCATAGTATGTTGAAGTCATAGTATAGTATGTTGAAGTCATAGTATAGTATGTTGAAGTCACAGTATAGTATGTTGAAGTCACAGTATGTTGAAGTCACAGTATAGTATGTTGAAGTCACAGTATAGTATGTTGAAGTCACAGTATAGTATGTTGAAGTCATAGTATGTTGAAGTCATAGTATGTTGAAGTCATAGTATGTTGAAGTCATAGTATGTTGAAGTCATAGTATAGTATGTTGAAGTCACAGTATAGTATGTTGAAGTCACAGTATGTTGAAGTCACAGTATAGTATGTTGAAGTCACAGTATAGTATGTTGAAGTCACAGTATAGTATGTTGAAGTCACAGTATGTTGAAGTCACAGTATAGTATGTTGAAGTCATAGTATAGTACTGTATGTTGAAGTCATAGTATGGTAAAGTATGGTGAAGTCATAGTATGGTATATTGTAGTCATAGTATAGTATTTCTTAGTTCCTTCCTTTCAGTGGGTGTAACCGACGTGTTGACATCTGAGAGCTGACCTCACCTCACACTAGTTTCACATATCAGGAAGTGAGACTCAGTCGTTGTCACTGAGCGAGAGGTGAGATGGCGCAGAGAGGAGTTCAGCTGGACCGGGAAAACTTTTCTTGTTCCATCTGTCTGGATCTACTGAAGGATCCAGTGACTACTCCCTGTGGACACAGCTACTGCATGAACTGTATTAAAAGCCACTGGGATGGAGAGGATGGTAAGTACAGCTACAGCTGTCCTCAGTGCAGGAAGACGTTCACACCGAGGCCTGTCCTGCTGAAAAGCACCATGTTAGCAGATTTAGTGGAGGAGCTGAAGAAGTCTGGACTCCAAGCTGCTCCTGCTGATCACTGCTATGCTGGAGCTGAAGATGTGGCCTGTGATGTCTGCACCGGGAGGAAACTCAAAGCCATCAAGTCCTGTCTGCAATGTCTGGCTTCTTACTGTGATCAACACCTGCAGCCTCATTATGATGTTCCTCAACTAAAGAAACACAAGCTGGTGGAGCCGTCCAAGAAGCTCCAGGAGAACGTCTGCTCTCGTCATGATGAGGTGATGAAGATGTTCTGCCGTACTGATCAGCAGCTTATCTGTTATCTCTGCTCTGTGGAGGAACATAAAGGCCACGACACAGTCTCAGCTGCAGCAGAGAGAGCTGAGAGGCAGAGAGAGCTCGAGGGGAGTCGACTCAACATCCAGCAGAGAATCCAGGACAGAGAGAAAGATGTGAAGCTGCTTCAACAGCAGGCGGAGGCCATCAATCTCTCTGCTGATGAAGCAGTGGAGGACAGTGTGAAGATCTTCACTGAGCTGATCCGTCTCCTGGAGAAAAGAAGCTCTGATGTGAAGCAGCAGGTCAGATCCCAGCAGGAAAGGGAAGTGAGTCGAGTCCGAGAGCTTCAGGAGAAGCTGGAGCAGGAGATCACTGAGCTGAAGAGGAAAGACGCTGAGCTGAAGAAGCTCTCACACACAGAGGATCACAACCAGTTTCTACACAACTACCCCTCACTGGCACCACTCAGCCAATCAGCATCCAGCATCCAGATCCGTCCTCTGAGCTGCTTTGAGGACGTGACAGCGGCCGTCTCAGAGCTCAGAGATAAACTACAGGACGTCCTGAGAGAGAAGAGGACAACCGTCTCACTGACAGGGACTGAAGTGGACGTTTTACTGCCACAACCAGAGCCCAAGACCAGAGCTGACTTCCTAAAATATTCACGTGACATCACACTGGATCCAAACACAGCAAACACACATCTGTTATTATCTGAGGGGAACAGGAAAGCTACGTACATGAGACAACAACAGTCTTATTCTAGTCACCCAGACAGATTCACTGTCTGGCCTCAGGTCCTGAGTAGAGAGAGTCTGACTGGACGCTGTTACTGGGAGGTGGAGAGGAGAGGGGAAGGCATTCATGTGGCGGTCGCCTACAAGAACATCAGCAGAGCGGGGGGGGATTGTGGATTTGGAGAAAATGACAAATCCTGGGCGTTAGATTGTGAGACTAATAGTCATTCATTTTGGTACAACAATGTCCAAACTCCCGTCTCAAGTCCTGGGTCCCCTAGGGAAGGAGTGGACCTGGATCCCGGGTCCTCCAGAGTAGGAGTGTACCTGGATCACAGTGCAGGTATTCTGTCCTTCTACAGGGTCTCTAAAACCATGACTCTCCTCCACAGAGTCCAGACCACGTTCACTCAGCCACTCTACGCTGGTCTTTATCTGTATTACGGACACACCGCCGAGCTGTGTAAGCTGAAATAGACAGAAGTCATTGATTGGGCTTTCTCTTAAGCTAGAATCTATTAGAAGGGTCTTACACTTAAGGAGTGGTTAGAAGGTAAGCCTGTACCACAGAAATAGATAGACTGACATGTATGAGGACAAGAAGAAAAGTATAAAAGAGGAGTTATTTGTGTGTGTGTGTGTGTGTGTGTGTGTGTGTGTGGTGTGTAATAATTGAATGAAGCTGCATTTAATCTAATTAAATAGACTTGTCATGTGTGCAGTCTCCATGTCATGGAGCCTTTTCTGCCTTTACTTTTTTCACCTGCATTAAAGAACATGATGCTGTTATTTAAGACTGTTATTTAATGTTTTATTCAACAGTTTGTTATGGTTCTATTACTGGACGAAGACTTCAAATTGTTATAAGAATAAAAGGATCATGTTTGTTCCTCTTCTATGTGCATTGTATTTATTTGACTTACTATTATAGTAAATATTATTATTAATATATTAGTATTATAGAATGTCAAAAGTTCATAAAAAAGTACATCTAAAAACAAAGTAATAGTGTGTAAAAGTACAAAAGGTCATTTATATATTAATTCATAGATTCATTTATTTATTCACTCATTCATTCATGTATTCATTTATTTATTCATTGATTCATTCACTCACTCATTTATTTATTCATTCATTCATTCATTTATTAATTAATTTAGTCATTTATTATTCACTTATTTATTCTTTCATTCATTCACTCATTAATTTATTTATTCATTCATTCATTTATTTATTCATTCACTCACTCATTCATTTATTCATTCATTTATACATTTATTTATTCACCCATTCATTAATTCATTCATTCATGTATTCATTCATTAATTTATTTATTCATTCTTTCAATCATTCATTTATGTATTCATTCACTCATTCACTCACTCATTTATTATTCATTCATTCACTCATTCATTCATTCACTCATTTATTCATTCACTCACTCATTTTATCATTCATTTATTTATTCACTCATTCATTCATTCATTTACTCATTCATTAATTAATTTATTCATTCACTCATTCATTTCTTTATTCACTCATTAATTTATGAATGAGTGAATGAATAATAAATGAGTGAGTGAATGAGTGAATAAATGAATGAATAAATAAATGAATGAAATGAATACATGAATTAAATAATGAATGGTTTAATAAATAAATGAAAGAATTAATAAATGAATGAATGAATGAATAAATGAATGAGTGAGTGAATGAATAAATAAATGAATGAAGGAATAAATGAATGAAGGAATAAATGAATGAGTGAATAAAGAAATGAATGAGTGAATGAATAAATTAATGAATGAATGAGTACATGAATGAATGAATGAATGAGTGAATAAATAAATGAATGAATGAACGATAAAATGAGTGAGTGAGTGAATGAATAAATAAATTAATGAGTGAATGAATAAATAAATGAATGAGTGAATGAATAATACATGAGTGAGTGAATACGTGAATGAATTAATAAATGAATGAATAAATGAATGAATAAATAAATAAATAAATGTACAAATGAATAAATGAGTCTGTTAATACCTGAATGAATGAATGAATGAATAAATGAATGAGTGAGTGAATGAATAAATAAATGAATGAATGAATAAATGAATCAAGGAATAAATGAATGAGTGAATAAAGAAATGAGTGAGTGAATGAATAAATAAATGAATGGTTGAATAAATAAATAAAAGAATGAATTAATGAATGAGTGAGTGAATGAATAAATAAATGAATGAATAAATGAATATATGAATGAGTGAATAAATAAATGAATGAATGAATGATAAAATGAATGAGTGAGAATAAGTGAATGAATGAATGAATGAATAAATGAATAAATAAATGAATAAATACATGAATTAAATAATGAATGGTTGAATAAATAAATGAAAGAATGAATTAATGAATGAGTGAGTGAATGAATAAATAAATGAATGAATGAATGATAAAATGAATGAGTGAGTGAGTGAATGAATGAGTGAATAAATAAATAAATAAATGAATGAATAAATGAATGAAGGAATAAATGAATGAGTGAATAAAGAAATGAATGAGTGAAAGAATAAATTAATGAATGAAGGAATAAATGAATGAGTGAATGAATGAATGAGTGAATAAATAAATAAATAAATGAATAAATAAATGAATGAAGGAATAAGTGAATGAGTAAATAAAGAAATGAATGAGTGAATGAATAAATGAATGAATTAATAAATGAATGAATGAATGATAAAATGAATGAGTGAGAATAAGTGAATGAATGAATGAATGAATAAATGAATAAATAAATGAATAAATACATGAATTAAATAATGAATGGTTGAATAAATAAATGAAAGAATGAATTAATGAATGAGTGAGTGAATGAATAAATAAATGAATGAATGAATGATAAAATGAATGAGTGAGTGAGTGAATGAATGAGTGAATAAATAAATAAATAAATGAATGAATAAATGAATGAAGGAATAAATGAATGAGTGAATAAAGAAATGAATGAGTGAAAGAATAAATTAATGAATGAAGGAATAAATGAATGAGTGAATGAATGAATGAGTGAATAAATAAATAAATAAATGAATAAATAAATGAATGAAGGAATAAGTGAATGAGTAAATAAAGAAATGAATGAGTGAATGAATAAATGAATGAATTAATAAATGAATGAATGAGTGAATAAATAAATACATGAATGAATGAATGAATGATAAAATGAATGAGTGAGTGAGTAAATGAATTAATAAATAAATGAATGAGTGAATGAATAATAAATGAGTGAGTGAATGAGTGAATAAATGAATGAATAAATTAATGAATGAATGAATAAATAAATGACTAAATGAATGAATGAATGAATGATTGAATGAGTGAGTGAATGAATAAATAAATGAATGAATGAATGAATAAATGAATGAAGGAATAAATGAATGAGTGAATAAAGAAATGAGTGAGTGAATGAATAAATAAATGAATGAGTGAATAATAAATAAATGAATGAATGAGTGAATAAAGAAATGAATGAGTGAATGAATAAATAAATGAATGAGTGAATAAAGAAATGAGTGAGTGAATGAATAAATAAATGAATGAGTGAATAAAGAAATGAGTGAGTGAATGAATAAATAAATGAATGAGTGAATGCATAAATAAATAAATGAATGAATAAATGAATGAGTGAATTAAGAAATGAGTGAGTGAATGAATAAATAAATGAATGAGTGAATGAATAAATAAATGAATGAATGAGTGAATAAAGAAATTAATGAGTGAATGAATAAATAAATGAATGAGTGAATAAAGAAATGAGTGAGAGAATGAATAAATTAATGAATGAATGAATAAATGAATGAGTGAACGAATGAATGAGTGAATAAATTAATGAATAAATAAATGAATGAATATATAAATGTATAAATAAATAAATGAGTCAGTTAATACATGAATGAATGAATGAATGAAATGAATACATGAATTAAATAATGAATCGTTGAATAAATAATGAATGGTTGAATAAATAAATGAATGAGTGAATAAAGAAATGAGTGAGTGAATGAATAAATAAATGAATGAGTGAATGAATAAATAAATGAATGAATGAGTGAATGAATAAATAAATGAATGAATGAGTGATTGAATAAAGAAATGAATGAGTGAATGAATGAATAAATGAATGAGTGAATAAAGAAATGAGTGAGTGAATGAATAAATAAATGAATGACTGAATGCATAAATAAATAAATGAAGAATAAATTAATGAAGGAATAAATGAATGAGTGAGTGAATGAATAAATACATGAATGAATAAATGATTGAAGGAATAAATGAATGAGTGAATAAAGAAATGAGTGAGTGAGTGAATGAATATATACATGAATGAATAAATGAATGAGTGAATAAAGAAATGAGTGAGTGGATGAATAAATAAATGAATGAGTGAATGAATAAATAAATGAATGAATGAGTGAATAAATAAATGAATGAGTGAATGAATAAATAAATGAATGAGTGAATAAAGAAATGAGTGAGTAAATGAATAAATAAATGAATGAGTGAATGCATAAATAAATAAATGAATGAATAAATGAATGAAGGAATAAATGAATGAGTGAATAAAGAAATGAATGAGTGAATGAATAAATAAATAAATGAATGAGTAAATGAATGAATGAATGAATGGGTGAATAAATAAATGAATGAATGAATGATAAAATGAGTGAGTGAATGAATAAATAAATGAATGAGTGAATGAATAAATAAATGAATGAGCAAATGAATAATAAATGATGGAGTGAATGAGTGAATGAATGAATAAATGAATTAATAAATGAATGAATAAATAAATAAATGTACAAATACATAAATGAGTCTGTTAATACCTGAATGAATGAATGAATGAATAAATGAATGAATAAATAAATGAATTAATTAATCTGTTAATACATGAATGAATAAATGAATGAGTGAGTGAATGAATAAATAAATGAATGAATGAATAAATGAATCAAGGAATAAATGAATGAGTGAATAAAGAAATGAGTGAGTGAATGAATAAATAAATGAATGGTTGAATAAATAAATAAAAGAATGAATTAATGAATGAGTGAGTGACTGAATAAATAAATGAATGAATAAATGAATATATGAATGAGTGAATAAATAAATGAATGAATGAATGATAAAATGAATGAGTGAGAATAAGTGAATGAATGAATGAATGAATAAATGAATAAACAAATGAATAAATACATGAATTAAATAATGAATGGTTGAATAAATAAATGAAAGAATGAATTAATGAATGAGTGAGTGAATAAATAAATACATGAATGAATGAATGATAAAATGAATGAGTGAGTGAGTGAATGAATGAATAAATAAATGAATGAGTGAATGAATAATAAATGAGTGAGTGAATGAGTGAATAAATGAATGAATAAATTAATGAATGAATGAATAAATAAATGACTAAATGAATGAATGAATGAATAATTGAATGAGTGAGTGAATGAATAAATAAATGAATGAATGAATGAATAAATGAATGAAGGAATAAATGAATGAGTGAATAAAGAAATGAGTGAGTGAATGAATAAATAATAAATAAATGAATGAATAAGTCTGTTAAAACATTAATAAATGAATAAATAAATGTATAAATAAATAAATTAGTCTGTTAATACATGAATAAATGAATGAATGGATGAATTAAATTAATACATGAATTAAATAATGAATGGTTGAATAAATGAATGAAAAAATGAATAAATGAATGAGTGAATAAAGAAATGAATGAGTGAATGAACAAATTAATGAATGAATGAATAAATAAATGAATGCATAAGTGAATAAATAAATGACTAAATAAATGAATGAGTGAATGAATGAATGAATAAATAAATGAATGAATGAATTAATTAATGAGTGAGTGAATGAATAAATAAATGAATGAATGAATGATAAAATGAATGAGTGAGTGAGTGAAAGAATGAGTGAATAAATAAATAAATAAATGAATGAAGGAATAAATGAATGAGTGAATAAAGAAATGAATGAGTGAATGTATAAATAAATGAATGAGTGAATGAATGAATGAATGAATAAATAAATGAATGAATGAATACATGAATTAAATAATGAATGAATGAATAAATAAATAAAAGAATGAGTTAATGAATGAGTGAGTGAATGAATAAATAAATGAATGAATGAATGATAAAATGAATGAGTGAGTGAGTGAATGAATGAGTGAATAAATAAATAAATAAATGAATGAATGAATAAATGAATGAAGGAATAAATGAATGAGTGAATAAAGAAATGAATGAGTGAATGAAAAAATTAATTAATGAATGAATAAATAAATAAATAAAAGAATGAATGAATAAATGAATGAAGGAATAAATGAATGAGTAAATGTATGAGTCAATGAATGAATGAATGAATGAGTGAATGAATAATAAATGAGAGAGTGAATGAGTGAATAAATGAATGAATAAATACATGAATGAATATATAAATGTATAAATAAATAAATGAGTCTGTTAATACATGAATGAATGAATGAAATGAATACATGAATTAAATAATGAACGGTTGAATAAATAAATGAAAGAATGAATAAATGAATGAGTGAATAAAGAAATGAATGAGCGAATGAATAAATAAATTAATGAATGAATAAATGAATGAGTGAACAAAAGAATGAGTGAATAAATGAATGAATAAATAAATAAATAAAAGAATGAATGAATACATGAATGAAGGAATAAATGAATGAATAAATAAAGAAATGAATGAGTGAATGAATGATGAGTGAATGAGTAATAAATGAGTGAGTGAATGAGTGAATAAATGAATGAATAAGTGAATGAATAAATGAATGAATGAATAAATGTATGAATGAATGAGTCAGTTAATACATGAATTAATAAATAAATGAATGAATAAGTGAATAAATAAATGACTACATAAATGAATGAATGAATGAATGAATGAGTGAGTGAATGAATAAATAAATGAATGAGTGAATAAATAAATAAATGAATAAATGAGTGAGTGAATAAATAAATAAATGAATGAGTGAATGAATAAATGAGTGAGTGAATGAATGATTGAATGAATGAATGAATAAATGAATAAGTGAGTGAATGAATAAATGAGTGAATGAATAAATAAATGAATGAGTGAATGAATGAATGAATGAGTGAATAAATGAATTAATGAATAAATGAGTGAGTGAATGAATAAATTTAATAAATAAATTAATGAATAAATGAGTGAGTGAATAAATAAATGAATGAGTGAATGAATGATAAAATGAGTGAGTGAATGAATAAATACATGAATGAGTGAATGAATAAATGAATGAATGAGGTAATAAATAAATTAGTGAATGAATGAATGAGTAAATTAATAAATGAGTTAATTAATTAATATATTAATGAATAAATGAATGAGTGAATGACTAAATAAATAAATGAATGCGTGAATGAATAAATGAAGTGAGTGAGTGAATGAATGAATGATTGAATGAATGAATGAATGAATAAATAAATGAATGAATAAATGAATAAATGAATGAATGAATGAGTTAATAAATGAATTAGTAAATGAATGAATAAATGAATGAATGAGTTAATAAATGAATTAGCGAATGAATGAATCAAAGAATGAGTGAATGAATGAATAAATGAATGAATTAATAAATTAATTAATGAATAAATGAATGAATAAATGAATGAATGAGTCAGTTAATACATGAATGAATGAATGAGTCAGTTAATACATGAATGAATAAATAAATGAATGAATTAATTAATGAGTGAGTGAATGAATAAATAAATTAATACGTGAGGGAATAAATAAATGAGTGAGTGAATGAATAAATGACTGAATAAATAAATTAATGAATAAATGAGCGAGTGAATGAATAAATAAATGAATGAGTGAATAAATAAATTAATGAATAAATTACTGAGTGAATAAATTAATGAATGAGTGAATGAATAAATGAGTGAATAAATATTAATGAATAAATGAGTGAGTGAATGAATAAATTAATGAATAAATGACTGAGTGAATAAATTAATGAATGAGTGAATGAATAAATAAATGAATGAGTGAATGAATGATAAAATGAGGGAGTAAATGAATAAATGCATGAATGAGTGAATGAATAAAGGAAGTGAGTGAGTGAATGAATCAATGATTGAATGAATGAATAAATAAATGAATTAATAAATGAATAAGTGAGTGAATAGATGAATGAATGAGTGAATGAATAAATGATTGAATGAATAAATGAATGAGTGAATGAATAAATGAGTTAATAAATAAATTAATGAATAAATGAGTGAGTGAATGAATAAATGAGTGAGTGAATGAATAAATAAATGAATGAGTGAATAAATAAATAAATGAATGAGGTAATAAATGAATTAGTGAATGAATGAATGAGTAAATTAATAAATGAATGAATTAATTAATAAATTAATGAATAAATAAATGTGTGAATGACTAAATAAATAAATGAATGCGTGAATGAATAAATGAAGTGAGTGAGTGAATGAATGAATGATTGAATGAATGACTAAATAAATAAATGAATGAATAAATGAATAAGTGAATGAATAAATGATTGAATGAATGAATGAATAAATAAATGCAATAAATGAATGAGTGAATGAATGAATGAGTGAATAAATAAATTAATGAATAAATGAGTGAGTGAATGAATAAATGAGTGAGTGAATAAATAAACGAATGAGTGAATGAATAAATAAACGAATGAGTGAATGAATGATAAAATGAGTGAGTAAATGAATAAATACATGAATGAGTGAATGAATAAATGAATGAATGAGTTAATAAATGAATTAGTGAATGAATGAATCACTGAATGAGTGAATGAATGAATAAATGAATGAATTAATAAATTCATAAATGAATAAATGAATTAAATAATGAATGGTTGAATAAATAAATGAAAGAATGAATAAATGAATGAGTGAATAAAGAAATGAATGAGTGAATGAATAAATAAATTAATGAATGAATAAATGAATGAGTGAACAAAAGAATGAGTGAATAAATTAATGAATAAATAAATAAATAAAAGAATGAATGAATACATGAATGAAGGAATAAATGAATGAATAAATAAAGAAATGAATGAGTGAATGAATGAATAAATGAATGAATAAATGAATGAGTGAATGAATGATGAGTGAATGAGTAATAAATGAGTGAGTGAATGAGTGAATAAATGAATGAATAAATAAATGAATGAATAAATAAATAAAAGAATGAATGAATAAATGAATGAAGGAATAAGTGAATGAGTAAATAAAGAAATGAATGAGTGAATGAATAAATGAATGAATGAATAAATGAATGAATGAATGAATGAATGAGTGAATAAATAACTAAATGAATGAATGATAAAATGAATGAGTGAGTGAGTGAATGAATGAATAAATAAATGAATGAGTTAATAAATGAATTAGTGAATGAATGAATCAATGAATGAGTGAATTAATGAATAAATGAATGAATTAATGAATGAATTAATAAATAAACGAATGAGTGAATGAATAAATAAATGAATGAGTGAATGAATGATAAAATGAGTGAGTAAATGAATAAATACATGAATGAGTGAATGAATAAATGAATGAATGAGTTAATAAATGAATTAGTGAATGAATGAATCACTGAATGAGTGAATGAATGAATAAATGAATGAATTAATAAATTAATAAATTAATTAATGAATAAATGAATGAATAAATGAATGAAAGAGTCAGTTAATACATGAATTTATTTCATTTATTTATTCATTTACTCACTCATTCATTCATTCATTCATTCATTTATTTATTCATTCATGTATTTACTGACTCATTCATTCATGTATTAACTGACTCATTCATTCATTTATCCATTCATGTATTCATTAATTAATTTATTAATTCATTAATTTATTCATTCATTCACTCATACAGTGATTCATTCATTCACTAACTCATTTATTAACTCATTCATTCATTTATTCATTCACTCATTCATGTATTTATTCATTCACTCACTCATTTTATCATTCATTCACTCATTCATTTATTTATTCATTCACTCATTTGTTTATTTATTCACTCACTCATTTATTCATTAATTTATTTATTCACTCATTTATTCATTCACTCATTCATTTATTTATTCATTCAATCATTTATTCATTCACTTATTCATTTATTCATTCACTTATTCATTTATTCCATTTATTTATTCATTCATTCAATCATTCATTCATTCACTCACTCACTTCATTTATTCATTCACGCATTCATTTATTTATTTAGTCATTCACTCATTCATTTATTCATTAATTTATTAATTAATTAATTCATTTATTAATTTACTCATTCATTCACTAATTCATTTATTAACTCATTCATTCATTCATTCATTTATTCATTCACTCATTCATGTATTTATTCATTCACTCACTCATTTTATCATTCATTCACTCATTCATTTATTTATTCGTTCATTCACTCATTTGTTTATTTATTCACTCACTCATTTATCATTAATTTATTTATTCACTCATTCATTAATTTATTCATTCGCTCACTCATTTATTCATTCACTTATTCATTTATTCATTCATTTATTTATTCATTCATTCATTCATTCAATCATTCATTCATTCATTCACTCACTCACTCACTTCATTTATTCATTCACGCATTCATTTATTTATTTAGTCATTCACTCATTCATTTATTCATTAATTTATTAATTAATTCATTCATTTATTAATTTACTCATTCATTCATTCACTAATTCATTTATTACCTCATTCATTCATTTATTCATTCATTCATTCATGTATTTATTCATTCACTCACTCATTTTATTATTCATTCACTCATTCATTTATTTATTCACTCACTCATTTATTCATTAATTTATTTATTAATTTTATTCATTCACTCACTTATTTATTCATTAATTCATTTATTCACTCATTCATTCATTCACTCATTCATTTATTTATTCATTCACTCATTTATTCATTCACTCATTTATTTATTTATTCACTCACTTATTCATTTATTCATTCATTCATACAATCATTCATTCACTCACTCATTTATTCATTCACTCATTCATTTTTTTATTTATTCACTCATTCATTTATTTATTCATTCACTCACTCATTCATTCATTCATTCATTCATGTAGTCATTTATTTATTCACTTATTCATTCATTTATTTATTAATTCATGTATTAACTGACTCATTCATTCATTCATTTATTCATTCATTCATTTATTCATTCACTTATTCATTCATTTATTCATTAATTAATTAATTAATTAATTAATTCATTCATTCAGTTATTCATTAATTCACTCATTCATTCATTCATTCACTAATTCATTTATTAACTCATTCATTCATTTATTCATTCACTCACTCATTTTATCATTCATTCACTCTTTCATTTATTTATTCATTCATTCACTCATTCATGTATTTATTCATTCACTCACTCATTTTATCATTCATTCGCTCATTCATTTATTTATTCATTCACTCATTTATTTATTTATTCACTCACTCATTTATTCATTAATTTATTTATTCACTCATTCATTTATTCATTAATTTATTTATTCACTCATTTATTCATTCACTCATTCATTTATTTATTCATTCAATCATTTATTCATTCACTCATTCATTTCTTTATTCACTCACTTATTCATTTATTAATTCATTTATTTATTCATTCACTCAATCATTTATTCATTCACTCACTCATTTATTTATTCACTCACTTATTCATTTATTTATTTATTCATTCACTCACTCATTCATTCAGTAATTTATTTATTCACTTATTCATTTATTTATGTATTCATTCATGTGTTAACTGACTCATTCATTCATTCATTAATTCATTTATTAATTCATTCATTGATTCATTCATTTATTCATTAATTAATTAATTAATTAATTAATTAATTCATTCAGTTATTCATTAATTCACTCATTCATTCATTCATTCATTCATTCACTAATTCATTTATTAACTCATTCATTCATTTATTCATTCACTCACTCATTTTATCATTCATTCACTCTTTCATTTATTTATTCATTCATTCACTCATTCATGTATTTATTCATTCACTCACTCATTTTATCATTCATTCGCTCATTCATTTATTTATTCATTCACTCATTTATTTATTTATTCACTCACTCATTTATTCATTAATTTATTTATTCACTCATTCATTTATTCATTAATTTATTTATTCACTCATTTATTCATTCACTCATTCATTTATTTATTCATTCAATCATTTATTCATTCACTCATTCATTTCTTTATTCACTCACTTATTCATTTATTAATTCATTTATTTATTCATTCACTCAATCATTTATTCATTCACTCACTCATTTATTTATTCACTCACTTATTCATTTATTTATTTATTCATTCACTCACTCATTCATTCAGTAATTTATTTATTCACTTATTCATTTATTTATGTATTCATTCATGTGTTAACTGACTCATTCATTCATTCATTAATTCATTTATTAATTCATTCATTGATTCATTCATTTATTCATTAATTCACTCATTCATTGATTCATTCATTCACTAATTCATTTATTAACTCATTCACTCATTCATGTATTTATTCATTCACTCACTCATTTTATCATTCATTCACTCATTCATTTATTTATTCATTCACTCATTCGTTTATTTATTCACTCACTCATTTATTCATTAATTTATTTATTCACTCATTCATTTATTTATTCATTCACTCACTCACTCATTTATTCATTCACTCACTCATTTATTCATTAATTTATTCACTCATTTATTCATTGACTCATTCATTTATTTATTTATTCATTCAATCATTTATTCATTGACTCATTCATTTATTTATTCGCTCACTTATTCATTTATTAATTCATTTATTAATTTACTCATTCATTCATTCACTAATTCATTTATTACCTCATTCATTTATTTATTTATTCACTCATTCATTTATTTATTCATTCACTCACTCATTTATTCATTCACTCACTCATTCATTCGTTAATTTATTTATTCACTCATTTATTCATTCACTCATTCATTTATTCATTCAATCATTTATTCATTCAATCACTCATTCATCTATTCACTCACTTATTCATTTATTAATTCATTTATTTATTCATTCATTCAATCATTCATTCATTCACTCACTCACTTCCTTTATTCATTCACTCATTCATGTATTTATTCATTTACTCCCTCATTTTATCATTCATTCACTCATTCATTTATTTATTCATTCACTCACTCATTTATTCATTCACTCACTCACTCATTCATTCGTTAATTTATTTATTCACTCATTTATTCATTCACTCATTCATTTATTCATTCAATCATTTATTCATTCAATCACTCATTCATCTATTCACTCACTTATTCATTTATTAATTCATTTATTTATTCATTCATTCAATCATTCATTCATTCACTCACTCACTTCCTTTATTCATTCACTCATTCATGTATTTATTCATTTACTCCCTCATTTTATCATTCATTCACTCATTCATTTATTTATTCATTCACTCACTCATTTATTCATTCACTCACTCATTCATTCGTTAATTTATTTATTCACTCATTTATTCATTCACTCATTCATTTATTCATTCAATCATTTATTCATTCAATCACTCATTCATCTATTCACTCACTTATTCATTTATTAATTCATTTATTTATTCATTCATTCAATCATTCATTCATTCACTCACTCACTTCCTTTATTCATTCACTCATTCATGTATTTATTCATTTACTCCCTCATTTTATCATTCATTCACTCATTCATTTATTTATTCATTCACTCATTCATTAATTTATTCACTCACTCATTTATTCATTAATTTATTCATTCACTCACTCATTTATTCATTATTATTTATTCACTCATTTATTCATTCACTCATTCATTAATTTAGTCACTCACTCATTTATTCATTAATTTATTTATTCACTCAGTCATTTATTCATTAATTTATTTATTCACTCATTCATTTATTTATTCATTCATTCACTCAGTCATTTATTCATTAATTTATTTATTCAGTCATTTATTCATTCACTCACTCATTTATTTATTCACTCACGTATTCATTTATTTATTCATTCACTCATTCATTCATTCATTCATTCATTCATTTATTCATTCATGTATTAACTGACTCATTCATTCATTTATGTATTAACTGACTCATTCATTCATTCATTCATTCATTCATTTATTCATAAATTAATTCATTCATTTATTCATGCATTCACTCATTCATTGATTCATTCATTCACTAATTCATTTATTAACTCATTCATTCATTCATTTATTCATTCATTCACTCATTCATTGATTCATTCATTCACTAATTCATTTATTAACTCATTCATTCATTCATTTATTCATTCACTCATTCATGTATTTATTCATTCACTCACTCCTTTTATCATTCATTCATTCATTCATTTATTTATTCATTCACTCATTCGTTTATTTATTCACTCACTCATTTATTCATTAATTTATTTATTCACTCATTCATTAATTTATTCATTCACTCACTCATTTATTCATTCACTTATTCATTTATTCATTCATTTATTTATTTATTCATTCATTCATTCATTCATTCAATCATTCATTCATTCATTCATTCATTCATTCACTCACTCACTTCATTTATTCATTCACACATTCATTTATTTATTTAGTCATTCACTCATTCATTTATTCATTAATTTATTAATTAATTCATTCATTTATTAATTTACTCATTCATTCACTAATTCATTTATTACCTCATTCATTCATTTATTCATTCACTCATTCATGTATTTATTCATTCACTCACTCATTTTATCATTCATTCACTCATTCATTTATTTATTCACTCACTCATTTATTCATTAATTTATTTATTCATTTTATTCATTCACTCACTCATTTATTCATTAATTCATTTATTCACTCATTCATTCATTCATTCACTAATTAATTTATTTATTCATTCACTCATTTATTCATTCACTCATTTATTTATTTATTCACTCACTTATTCATTTATTCATTCATTCATTCAATCATTCATTCACTCACTCATTTATTCATTCACTCATTCATTTATTTATTTATTCACTCACTCATTTATTCATTTATTTATTTATTCACTCATTCATTCATTCATTTAGTCATTTATTTATTCACTTATTCATTCATTTATTTATTAATTAATGTATTAACTGACTCATTCATTCATTCATTTATTCATTCATTCATTTATTCATTCATTTATTCATTCTTTTATTCATACATTCATTAATTAATTAATTAATTATTTAATTCATTCATTTATTCATTAATTCACTCATTCATTCACTAATTCATTTATTAACTCATTCATTCATTTATTCATTCATTCACTCATTTTATCATTCATTCACTCATTCATTTATT
Source organism: Etheostoma nigrum (assembly GCA_029931835.1). NCBI lineage: Eukaryota > Metazoa > Chordata > Actinopteri > Perciformes > Percidae > Etheostoma > Etheostoma nigrum. Next base: position 28,759,601 of record CM057248.1, read on the forward strand.
TATTCATTCATTCACTCATTCATGTATTTATTCATTCACTCACTCATTTTATCATTCATTCGCTCATTCATTTATTTATTCATTCACTCATTTATTTATTTATTCACTCACTCATTTATTCATTAATTTATTTATTCACTCATTCATTTATTCATTAATTTATTTATTCACTCATTTATTCATTCACTCATTCATTTATTTATTCATTCAATCATTTATTCATTCACTCATTCATTTATTTATTCACTCACTTATTCATTTATTAATTCATTTATTTATTCATTCATTCAATCATTCACTCACTCACTTCATTTATTCATTCACTCATTCATGTATTTATTCATTAACTCCCTCATTTTATCATTCATTCACTCATTCATTTATTTATTCACTCATTCATTTATTCATTCACTCAATCATTTATTCATTCACTCACTCATTTATTTATTCACTCACTTATTCATTTATTTATTTATTCATTCACTCACTCATTCATTCATTCAGTAATTTATTTATTCACTTATTCATTTATGTATTTATTCATTCATGTAATAACTGACTCATTCATTCATTCATTAATTTATTTATTAATTCATTCATTGATTCATTAATTTATTCATTAATTCACTCATTCATTGATTCATTCATTCACTAATTCATTTATTAACTCATTCATTCACTCATTCATGTATTTATTCATTCACTCACTCATTTTATCATTCATTCACTCATTCGTTTATTTATTCACTCACTCATTTATTCATTAATTTATTTATTCACTCATTCATTTATTTATTCATTCACTCACTCACTCATTTATTCATTAATTTATTCACTCATTTATTCATTGACTCATTCATTTATTTATTCATTCAATCATTTATTCATTCACTCATTCATTTATTTATTCGCTCACTTATTCATTTATTAAATCATTTATTTATTCATTCATTCAATCATTCATTCATTCACTCACTCACTTCATTTATTCATTCACTCATTCATGTATTTATTCATTAACTCCCTCATTTTATCATTTATTCACTCATTCATTTATTTATTCACTCACTTATTCATTTATTTATTTATTCATTCACTCACTCATTCATTCAGTAATTTATTTATTCACTTATTCATTCATTTATTTATTAATTCATGTATTAACTGACTCATTCATTCATTCATGTATTAACTGACTCATTCATTCATTAATTCATTCATTGATTCATTCATCAATTCACTCATTCATTGATTCATTCATTCACTAATTCATTTATTAACTCATTAATTCACTCATTCATGTATTTATTCATTCACTCACTCATTTTATCATTCATTTACTCATTCGTTTATTTATTCACTCACTCATTTATTCATTAATTTATTTATTCACTCATTCATTTATTTATTCATTCACTCACTCACTCATTTATCCATTAATTTATTCACTCATTTATTCATTGACTCATTCATTTATTTATTCATTCAATCATTTATTCACTCATTCATTTATTTGCTCACTTATTCATTTATTAATTCATTTATTTATTCATTCATTCAATCATTCATTCATTCACTCACTCACTTCATTTATTCATTCACTCATTCATGTATTTATTCATTAACTCCCTCATTTTATCATTTATTCACTCATTCATTTATTTATTCACTCACTTATTCATTTATTTATTCACTCACTCATTCATTCAGTAATTTATTTATTCACTTATTCATTCATTTATTAATTCATGTATTAACTGACTCATTCATTCATGTATTAACTGACTCATTCATTGATTCATTCATCAATTCACTCATTCATTCATTCACTAATTCATTTATTAACTCATTCATTCACGTATTTATTCATTCACTCACTCATTTTATCATTCACTCATTCGTTTATTTATTCACTCACTCATTTATTCATTAATTTATTTATTCACTCATTCATTTATTTATTCATTCACTCACTCATTTATTCATTCACTCATTCATTTATTTACTCACTTATTCATTTATTTATTCATTCACTATCATTCATTCACTCACTTCATTTATTCATTCCCTCATTCATTTATTTATTCATTCACTTATTCATTTATTTAGTCATTCACTCTTTCATTTATTTATTCATTCACTTTCATTCATTCATTTAGTCATTTATTTATTCACTTATTCATTCATTTACTCCCTCATTTTATCATTCATTCACTCATTCATTTATTTAGTCATTCATTAGCGTCTTCATCAGGGTCTTCATCAGCGTCTTCATCAGTGTCTTCATCAGCGTCTTCATCAGTGTCTTCATCAGGGTCTTCATCAGCATCTTCATCAGTGTCTTCATCAGCGTCTTCATCAGCGTCTTCATCAGGGTCTTCATCAGGGTCTTCATCAGCATCTTCATCAGGGTCTTCATCAGGGTCTTCATCAGCATCTTCATCAGGGTCTTCATCAGTGTCTTCATCAGCGTCTGCATCAGGGTCTTCATCAGCATCTTCATCAGCGTCTTCAACAGCGTCTTCATCAGCATCTTCATCAGGGTCTTCATCAGTGTCTTCATCAGCGTCTGCATCAGGGTCTTCATCAGCATCTTCATCAGCGTCTTCATCAGCGTCTTCATCAGCATCTTCATCAGGGTCTTCATCAGGGTCTTCATCAGTCTCCCACACCCCCTCCCACCAAAGGCAGATTCTGGCCTACACACATACAAATGTACATATACACATATACATGCATATATACTGTATATACATATATACTAATATAATATACTAATATATCCACTAATATTAGATTACACCGCCCCATTCAGCGTCTTCTTTCCTCATTTTTAACGTAATGAATTCAATTTGTTCTAAAACCTAATGAGTAATTTAAGAAACTAATTAGTTCCTTTTTAACCCTTTCGGCTAAACTGTGACACCATAAATGAATAGTTTCCATGGAGACGAAAGAACAAGAAATGAGAGCACACTCAACTTTCAGGCAGCTTTTATTCTGAAGGTGGGAACGCAGACAGGGGTGTGACCTTTGACCCTGGTCCTACAGGAGGCGGGGGTTCAGTAGATCAGCAACGTGGACGTGGAGGAATAAATTAAAAACCCCAAAAAAACATCTCGTCAGGTGAAAAAACTTCACTCTAAAAAACGATGAAATAAAAATACACGAACTTCATCGTCAACGGCAACCAAACCAGAAAATTCAGATAAAAAAAAACAAACGAGTGCGTTTTAGTTTTTTGGTTTGTTTCGTTCTCACTGTGCTTCTGAGACACACACACACACACACACACACACACACACACACACACACACACACACACACACACACACACACACACACACACACACACACACACACCCCTTCAGTATTTACACTCATATTTATACATTGTGTCTCTGCAGCTTTAAGAGTTTAGGCCCCGCCTCTCGGCGTCCTGGCGGCCAATCAGCAGCTGCTGTTCTTGAACTCTCCGTTCTCAGTGATGGACAGTTTGGTGGGGTTGCTGGGTGACAGGCCGTTGCGGAGGCTGGGCGCGCCGTAGCGCTCCTTCACCTGCGTCAGCGCCGCCATCAGCCGCGAGTTGGCCGCGTCCAGGGAGACGATCCGCTTCTCCTGATTGGACAGAAACGGACAGGAAGTCAGACCGACGGGCAGGAAATACAACAACGGGACCGCCGGGTTAAAAACTCATCACACAACGTCGGGAGGTTCAGTTCCTCCCGAGGTTTGAAAAAGACAAAATAATCTCTTTAATTAACCCTGAAAACGCCTCCTTAAAAATCAGCAGAGAGCTTTATTTTGAAAAGCTGAAAAATACAAAAATGTCCCTAAAACGTATAAAATAAAACGTTAGAGGCCGGAGACGGGGACCTTTAAGAGAGGAAGGAACAACCGCTAGACGCTAGATAGCAATATATAATATATAATATAAAAATATATATTATATGACCCCCCCCCCCTTGAAACTTGCCCCCCTTGCAATTGGCTAAGCCAAGCCAGCCCCACATCCAGATGTCAGGTCTGGGAGTTCCCCATTGGCTGGGCTCACTCTGAGGGGCGGGACAAACGACTGTCTTTCAAATAGGACAGCGCTCCAACCAATCAGAGCAGCGCTGGTAGATTTTAGACTTTAACCTCCGAACACATCTTCCTTTTTTAATCGGAGAAACACGTATCTGGTCCTTCTTATCTTCTTTTTACAATGATGCAGTAAAATAAAAACAATAAGTTATTATAATATAAGTTATTGAGTGTGACGCTGTGATGCGTCTTTGACTCGACAGACAAACATCTGGAGAACATCTGGAGAACGTCAGAGCAGCGGGAAATAGAAAACAGCCCAAAAAACTGAGAAGTGCGACTGAACTGAGACTCTCGGCTCTCCGTTGACTTGCATTGTGGGAAGACTTCCTCCTCTTCTGTTCCGTCTGCTGATTGGCTGATGGGAACAACGGGCCAGTAGTAAGAGAGATGAGAAACACGCTCCAATGGAAGTCAATGGGACAACTGTCCAGCTTGTATTGACCTTCATTAAAGGGCTTGTTTTGCTGACAGACTCAGATTAATATTCTAAGAGTCTGACAACATTATGGGATGGATTTCTAAGGAGCTCGACCTTTCTGTTAAAGAGTAAGATCCTTTTTTAAACTTAAAAACATCTGCTGATCCCACCAGACTCCATGTAAATAATCATGATTTTAGCATCGTGAAACACGCTTCATTCAACGTCGACAGAAATTAAATTAAACGATATAAAGTAGTTTTGGGTCGTATTTTCACTTTAACCCACCATCACAACTCTAGTTCTGGTTGAAATAAACACATAGTTTACATATTTACATGTGAAGATACGTTGGCTGTGTACTCGCTAAAAGCACTGTTTTTTAAATGGAGTCTGGTTGGTTTAGTGCTAGCGACTTCAGAGCAGTTTCTGGTTAAACAGAAAGGTCTTAAGAGGTTTTAAAGGTCTTTCTCTGCAGGTTACAGCCGACCGATGAAGGATTTTAAGGCCGATACGAATATTTGATTCCATAACATTAGTTATTTGTATTTATTTATGAGTTCTCACTCAGATAATATGATGATAATTTGTTTAATTTGTTTTATTGTCACAACAGAAAATCAAAATATATTAAAGTTATAACGTTGTAGAGCGTCCTCTGGTGGACAGACTATGCAACGCCATCACTAACAGGGACGTTGTAGACCGTCCTCTGGTGGACAGACTATGCAACGCCATCACTAACAGGGACGTTGTAGAGCGTCCTCTGGTGGACAGACTATGCAACGCCATCACTAACAGGGACGTTGTAGAGCGTCCTCTGGTGGACAGACTATGCAACGCCATCACTAACAGGGACGCTGTAGAGCGTCCTCTGGTGGACAGACTATGCAACGCCATCACTAAAAGGGATGTTGTAGAGCGTCCTCTGGTGGACAGACTATGCAACGCCATCACTAACAGGGACGTTGTAGAGCGTCCTCTGGTGGACAGACTATGCAACGCCATCACTAACAGGGACGTTGTAGAGCGTCCTCTGGTGGACAGACTATGCAACGCCATCACTAACAGGGACGTTGTAGAGCGTCCTCTGGTGGACAGACTATGCAACGCCACCACTAACAGGGACGTTGTAGAGCGTCCTCTGGTGGACAGACTATGCAACGCCATCACTAACAGGGACGTTGTAGAGCGTCCTCTGGTGGACAGACTATGCAACGCCATCACTAACAGGGACGTTGTAGAGCGTCCTCTGGTGGACAGACTATGCAACACCATCACTAACAGGGACGTTGTAGAGCGTCCTCTGGTGGACAGACTATGCAACGCCATCACTAACAGGGACGTTGTAGAGCGTCCTCTGGTGGACAGACTATGCAACGCCATCACTAACAGGGACGTTGTAGAGCGTCCTCTGGTGGACAGACTATGCAACACCATCACTAACAGGGACGTTGTAGAGCGTCCTCTGGTGGACAGACTATGCAACGCCACCACTAACAGGGACGTTGTAGAGCGTCCTCTGGTGGACAGACTATGCAACGCCACCACTAACAGGGACGTTGTAGAGCGTCCTCTGGTGGACAGACTATGCAACGCCATCACTAACAGGGACGTTGTAGAGCGTCCTCTGGTGGACAGACTATGCAACGCCATCACTAACAGGGACGTTGTAGAGCATCCTCTGGTGGACAGACTATGCAACGCCATCACTAACAGGGACGTTGTAGAGCGTCCTCTGTTCTGGGGTCTCTACCCTGCTGATGGAGAATATCAGCAGAGCAGCTTGAGGCTCGGTTCTGTTTCCTAGGAGACGGAGTAAAGGAGGAACCTTCACGCATCACAGGTCCACCGAGAGCTGATGGGGGGGAGGGGGCGGGACTTAAAGGCTCGCTGTTACACCTTCACTCGCCGCATTATTAATAAAGAACGTGAAGAACCGGGGGGTGTGAAGGGAGGGAGGGGGGGTGTGGTGGTGGTGGTGGTGGGGGGAGGGGGTGAAGGGAGGGAGGGGGGGGGCAGGGGGTGAAGGGAGGGTTGGGGAGTGTGGGTACACGATCCGTTCTGAGCATGTGCAAGATGTTCGCGCATGCGTATATGATGTCATGATGAACGCGTATTTACGACACTGCACGATCTGTTCACATAGACAGTTAAAGAAAGTCTGTTCGCCTCCACCGGAAAGCTAACGTTAGTTTAGCTAACAGCTAATTTGGCTAACCGCTAGCTGATAGACATATACACTCACCGGCCACTTTATTAGGTACACCTGTCCAACTGCTCGTTAACACTTAATTTCTAAGCAGCCAATCACATGGCGGCAACTCAGTGCATTTAGGCATGTAGACATGGTCAAGACAATCTCCTGCAGTTCAAACCGAGCATCAGTATGGGGAAGAAAGGTGATTTGAGTGACTTTGAACGTGGCATGATTGTTGGTGCCAGAAGGGCTGGTCTGAGTATTTCAGAAACTGCTAATCTACTGGGATTTTCACGCACAACCATCTCTAGGGTTTACAGAGAATGGTCCGAAAAAGAAAAAACATCCAGTGAGCGGCAGTTCTGTGGGCGGAAATGCCTTGTTGATGCCAGAGGTCAGAGGAGAATGGCCAGACTGGTTCGAGCTGATAGAAGGGCAACAGTGACTCAAATTACCACCCGTTACAACCAAGGTGGGCAGAAGAGCATCTCTGAACGCACAGTACGTCGAACTTTGAGGCAGATGGGCTACAGCAGCAGAAGACCACACCGGGTGCCACTCCTTTCAGCTAAGAACAGGAAAGTGAGGCTACAATTTGCACAAGCTCATCGAAATTGGACAATAGAAGATTGGAAAAACGTTGCCTGGTCTGATGAGTCTCGATTTCTGCTGCGACGTTCGGATGGTAGGGTCAGAATTTGGCGTCTACAACATGAAAGCATGGATCCATCCTGCCTTGTATCAACGGTTCAGGCTGGTGGGGGTGGTGTCATGGTGTGGGGAATATTTTCTTGGCACTCTTTGGGCCCCTTGGTACCAATTGACCATCGTTGCAACGCCACAGCCTACCTGAGTATTGTTGCTGACCATGTCCATCCCTTTATGACCACAATGTACCCAACTTCTGATGGCTACTTTCAGCAGGATAATGCGCCATGTCATAAAGCTGGAATCATCTCAGACTGGTTTCTTGAACATGACAATGAGTTCGCTGTACTCAAATGGCCTCCACAGTCACCAGATCTCAATCCAATAGAGCATCTTTGGGATGTGGTGGAACGGGAGATTCGCATCATGGATGTGCAGCCGACAAATCTGCGGCAACTGTGTGATGCCATCATGTCAATATGGACCAAACTCCCTGAGGAATGCTTCCAGCACCTTGTTGAATCTATGCCACGAAGAATTGAGGCAGTTCTGAAGGCAAAAGGGGGTCCAACCCATTACTAGCATGGGGTACCTAATAAAGTGGCCGGTGAGTGTATATGTCTATGGCTGAGACAGCATGGAAAATGAATGAATGAATGAAGTTAACCGTTTAAATATGTAACAGCTGTTACGTCAGTTCTACTTTACTTGTGCTCATTTAAAATACAACAACTCAATACTTGTCTTTATTATTACTATAAAGTCTTAATTTATCTGTAGCTGCTTTCCCCGCTGTTTAGTTTGAGTAACGTTGTTTTAGGCTGAATCAAGCTGTCAGCTAGCAGTTAGCCGAATTAGCTGTTAGCTAAACTAGCGTCGTTAGCTTTCCGGTGGAGGCTAACAGCAGACCGCTACTGTGGAACGGATCGTGCAGCGCCGTAAATCATGATTATCATCTGCGCGTGCGCTTACATTTTGCACATGCGCAGAACGGATCGTGTACCGACAGGGAGTGTGGGGAGGCGGCAACCAAAAATAAATAAAACCCAGCTCAGAGCAGGGGGGTGGAGGGGGCGGGGCTACAGTCACTACTTGCCTGATTGGTTCATTTCACATCCGTTACTGACCTGAAACCAGTGAAGAGACGATGAGAAGGAGAAGAAGAAGGAGAAGAAGAAGAAGGAGAAGAAGAAACAGACGAGTGGCGTCCTCGGCGGACCGTACAGCTGCACGGGTGTCAAACTGCCGGCCCGCGGCCCAAACCCGGCCCCTCGCTTTCCATTTAGGTTCCCGTATTTATTTTGTACCAAATTAAAAAAAACGGGAAAGTGTTTTTCAAAATAAAACTACGCCTAGAACATAATGCTCCGAGAACATAACGCTCCTAGAACACAACGCTCCTAGAACACAACGCTCCTAGAACACAACGCTCCTAGAACACAACGCTCCTAGAACATAACGCTCCTAGAACATAACGCTCCTAGAACATAACGCTCCTAGAACATAACGCTCCTAGAACACAACGCTCCTAGAACATAACGCTCCTAGAACATAACGCTCCTAGAACACAACACTCCTACAACATAATGCTCCTAGAACATAACGCTAGAAGATAACGCTCCTAGAACATAACGCTCCTAGAACATAACGCTCCTAGAACACAACGCTCCTACAACATAACGCTCCTAGAACATAACGCTCCCAGAACACAACGCTCCTACAACATAACGCTCCTAGAACACAACACTCCTAGAACACAACGCTCCTAGAACACAACGCTCCTAGAACATAACGCTCCTAGAACATAACGCTCCTAGAACATAACGCTCCTAGAACATAACGCTCCTAGAACACAACGCTCCTAGAACATAACGCTCCTAGAACATAACGCTCCTAGAACACAACACTCCTACAACATAATGCTCCTAGAACATAACGCTAGAAGATAACGCTCCTAGAACATAACGCTCCTAGAACATAACGCTCCTAGAACACAACGCTCCTACAACATAACGCTCCTAGAACATAACGCTCCCAGAACACAACGCTCCTACAACATAACGCTCCTAGAACATAACGCTCCTAGAACACAACGCTCCTACAACATAACGCTCCTAGAACACAACGCTCCTAGAACATAACGCTAGAACATAACGCTAGAACATAACGCTCCTAGAACATAACACTAGAACATAACGCTCCTAGAACATAACACTAGACCACAACGCTCCTAGAACACAACGCTCCTACAACATAACGCTCCTAGAACATAACGCTCCTAGAACACAACGCTCCTACAACATAACGCTCCTAGAACACAACGCTCCTACAACATAACGCTCCTAGAACATAACGCTCCTAGAACACAACGCTCCTAGAACATAACGCTCCTAGAACATAACGCTCCAAGAACACAACGCTCCTAGAACATAACGATCCTAGAACATAACGCTCCAAGAACACAACGCTCCTAGAACACAACGCTCCTAGAACACAACGCTCCTAGAACATAACGCTCCTAGAACACAACGCTCCTAGAACACAACGCTCCTAGAACATAATGCTCCTAGAACACAACACTCCTACAACATAATGCTCCTAGAACATAACGCTAGAAGATAACGCTCCTAGAACATAACGCTCCTACAACATAACGCTCCTAGAACATAACGCTCCTAGAACACAACGCTCCTAGAACATAACGATCCTAGAACATAACGCTCCAAGAACACAACGCTCCTACAACATAATGCTCCTAGAACACAACGCTCCTAGAACACAACGCTCCTAGAACACAATGCTCCTAGAACATAACGCTCCTAGAACACAACGCTCCTAGAACACAACGCTCCTAGAACACAACGCTCCTAGAACACAACGCTCCTAGAACATAACGCTCCTAGAACACAACGCTCTTAGAACATAACGCCCTTAGACCATAACGCTCCTAGAACACAACGCTCCTAGAACACAACGCTCCTAGAACACAACGCTCCTAGAACATAATGCTCCTAGAACATAATGCTCCTAGAACACAACGCTCTTAGAACATAACGCCCTTAGAACATAACGCTCCTAGAACACAACGCTCCTAGAACACAACGCTCCTAGAACACAACGCTCCTAGAACACAACGCTCCTAGAACATAACGCTCCTAGAACATAACGCTCCTAGAACATAACGCTCCTAGAACACAACGCTCCTAGAACACAACGCTCCTAGAACATAACGCTCCTAGAACATAACGCTCCTAGAACATAACGCCCTTAGAACACAACGCTCCTAGAACACAACGCTCCTAGAACACAACGCTCCTAGAACACAACGCTCCTAGAACATAGCATTTTAAATCATGTCATGCTAAATGTGTGTGTGTGGTTCTGGTGTCCAGCGTTGCCCTTGGCGATCCTGAGTTCGACCCCCCCGCTGTATTCAAGGTGTATTCACGATGAAACTAACAGGAAGTGCGAGGTAACTAACAGGAAGTGCGAGGACGTTACCTGAGCGTCGATGATCTTCTGTTTGGCCTCGATCACCGCCTGCATCTCCGCGTGGTCCCGCTTCAACTCGTCCTCCACCGCCATCAGCCTGCACACACACACACACACACACACACGCAGACACACACACACGCAGACACACACACACACGCACGCAGACACACAAAAGACACTCAGTGCAATATTCCTTATTGTCTAATTTAATACGAACAGTTAATTTACATCTAAGACAAGTCCTGACCTTAATCTCACTAAACAGGGTGTGTTTGTTTTCCCCACCCCGTGCTGCCCAGGGGGGCGGGTGTGTTTGTTTTCCCCACCCCGTGCTGCCCAGGGGGGCGGGTGTGTTTGTTTCCCCACCCTGTGCGGCCCAGGGGGGCGGGGTGTGTTTGTTTCCCCCACCCTGTGCAGTGGGGTGTGTTTGTTTCCCCCACCCCGTGCAGCCCAGGGGGCGGGGTGTGTTTGTTTTCCCCACCCCGTGCGGCCCAGGGGGCGGGGTGTGTTTGTTTCCCCCACCCCGTGCGGCCCAGGGGGCGGGGTGTGTTTGTTTTCCGTACCTGCAGATGATGCTCTTCATCTGGCCGTCCTTCTCCTCCTGCTGTCTCCGCAGCCTGTCCTCGCTGTCCTCCAGGCGGTGCTTGTACTCCAGCAGCAGCTTCTGCATCTGCTGCTCCTGCGCCGCCAGCCGCCGCTCGTACTCCTCCAGCCGCCGGCCCGATGCCCGCAGGCGCTCCTTCAGCCGCGAGATCTCCAGCTCGTACTGGGGGGGGGGGGGCATTATGAAGCTGGTCAGTAACTTATGTAACTTCTTTATGAAAATATTAATCATGGAATGAATGTGTTTTACAAAAATAACATGTTAAAATATGAATATATATATTAGGAAGGTATATATATATATATATACACATATATATATTATATATTATCTTTATCAAGCTTTATCAATAAAAAATAAAAAGTCATAAGAAACGCCGAAAAACTGTTAAATAAGCGTTGGAAAAACATTTTAAACAATGTGAAAAGTGTCGAGAAGAACTTTGAAATACGCATCGGATGTCGAAAATATACCTTCATCCCAAAAAAAACGCTTTAAAAGAAATCGTCATCCTAAGAAAAGAGAGCGATGGTTATGATGCAGTGGCGGCGAACAGGAAGCTGGGTTGCTATGGTTACGGTACCTTCTCGGTGTTCCTGCCCTCCTCCCTGCTCTTCTCCCCCGCCCCCTCCTCTTCCTCCTCCTCCTCTTCGTACTGGCCGTTGTTCAGCACCCAGGCTGCCGTCCGCTCCACCGGAGACATCGCCACGGCAACCGCTGCCGCCTCCACCGGAGACGCCACCTGAGCACAGGAGGAGATCTCTAGAAACCAGAACCTCTTCCGAAGGGTTGGGATCCGTGCTGCCCAGGTGCTCTGGAGCAAGGCACCCGACCCCAACGGCTCGGGGCGCCTTTCCATGTTTCCATGGTTAATAACCCTCATTTATGGGCAATTTGACCTTTAATTTGAGTTAAAAAAGCAGAAATTATGAATTATTGTGACTAATAGTTATTTGTATTTTTTCAATTTTCACCCGAAATTGGAAGTGATCGGTTGTGTTTACAGAGAGCGTTCAAGGAATCATCCTTTTTATAAAATAAACTCATATTTCAGATGTAGATATTTTTAAAAGGAGAGTACAGATCCTTGAAGTATTTTACAATAAACCCTGAAACACTAGAGACTAAATACACAACAAATAATCTTATAAAAAATAATCAAATAAAAATATGCTAATTTTCTGAGATTATGAATTTGGGGTTTTCATAAGCTGTACGCCATAATCATCAAAATTATATCAAATAATATATATATATATATATAATATCTCACTGTGCATGTAATGAGTCTCTATAATATATTAGTTTCACCTTTTAGGTTGAATTACTGAAATTAATGAACTTTTGCACCATATGCTAATTTTTTGAGTTTCACCTGTATATACATATATATACAGTATATATACGTATATATGTATTTTAAATATAACATTATTTATTTTATATATATATATAGTATTTATATATATTTATAAAATATAAAATAAAATACATACGTATATACACAGTATAACCCTTGTGTTGTCTTCCCGTCAAAACTTTTTCTTGTGTTTTTGTCTCTTTTCAACATTTTTCTCTTTTTTTTTTCAATGTTTGTCCCTTTTTTTGACGTTTAACACTAACTTATTAACTTTAGTTTTAGTTATTTTTTTGGAATTTATGGTCAATAAACCTCATTTATAGGAAATTATACCTAATGTTTGAGTTAGAAAAGCAGAAATTAGGAATTATTGAGACTAAAATTAAAGGAATGGATGTTGATGATAATCACAGACTGGAATATGTCAACTTTTACTCAATACTATTTCAAAAACACTTCATGAAGACAACATGAAGACAACATGAGGGCAACATGAGGGCAACATGAGGACAACATGAAGACAACATGAGGGCAACATGAGGACAACATGAAGACAACATGAAGACAGCATGAGGACAACATGAAGACAACATGAAGACAGCATGAGGGCAACATGAAGACAACATGAAGACAGCATGAGGGCAACATGGGGGCAACATGAGGGCAACATGAAGACAGCATGAGGGCAACATGAGGACAACATGAAGACAGCATGAGGGCAACATGAGGGCAACATGAAGACAACATGAGGACAACATGAGGACAACATGAGGGCAACATGAGGACAACATGAAGACAGCATGAGGGCAACATGAGGGCAACATGAAGACAGCATGAAGACAACATGGGGGCAACATGAAGACAGTTGAAGACAACATGGGGGTAACATATATATATATATATATTAGGGCTGTCAAAAATAGCGCGTTAACGACGTTAATTAGTTGTTTGTTGTTAATTACGTCAATTTTTTTAACGCATTTCACGCATGCGCAGTGTGACAAATGATTCAGGTCAGGAAAGTGGTTGGGAGCTAGAGGCGAGATGGAGCAAGGTGAGCAAAGTGGGCCTATTGACGGATTCAAATATAAAAAGAATGATGATGGTATTGTAGACCCATTAGCATTGTAGAAGACTCAGGTTTCCTTGATGTTTTGCAAGTGGCGTCTCAAGACTCATCCTATAAGCCGCCGTCAAGAGCCACATTATGACGAAAATCCACGAGCTCTATGAAAACGAAAAAGAAGAAAGGAAAGAGGTCTTGGCTCAAGTAAATCATATCGCCCTGACAGGAGACCATCGGACATCAGTGAGTAACAACGATTACCTCGGAGTAACGGCACATTTCATCAGTGACACGTGGGAACTGAAGTCTTTTGCGCTGACTATATTAAAAGCTGAGGAGCGTCATGTTGCGGAGGCTTGTAAAGAACAGTTCCTTTCTGTTGCACGTACGTGGGACATCGAGGGCAAGACGACAACCATTGGGACTGACAGTGCACGCAACATGGTTGCCGCAATTCGACTTACACGCTATGAACACATGAACTGTGTCGCTCACATGGTGCAGAGAAGTGTCACAGTGAGTCTTGCTGACAGCAAGAAAATGTTTTTTTTCCCACATAAAAACGCAACAGATGACTCAAATTGTGCAGAAATGTGGAAGGCCACTGTTATGATTTGACTACATTTATTGCTTTCAGTTCAATTGAATACTGTAAATTGTACATCCTGGTTAAGAGGAATGCCAAAGAGGAAGCGATGGGACATTACAAAGACAAATATTATGGTGTGTATGTTTCAGCTTGATTTAAACCACCATTATTTGGCTGTGTCAATAAACAGACATAATATGAAAATTATGTATCTGTGTCCTGTTATTTATCTTTTGGTATGCATTTCAGAAAAAACATGGTTAGGATTCAGGTGTAATTGCAAATAGTGATTAATCCTGATTAATCCACTGAAAATTCTGATTAATTTGATTAAAAATTTTAATCATTTGACAGCCCTAATATATATATATATATATACACTATATATATATATGTCCTCCGTACCTGCTGCGGCGTCTTGGCGGCGCTCCTCGGCGGCTTGGCGGCGTCCTCCACCGGGCCGGCGGGCGGCTGGCGGTTGGAGGGCTCCGTGTTGGCGCTGCTGCTGCTGCGCAGCGAGGCGCTGAGAGGGAGGGAGCGCGGCGTCCTGGCCCCGCCCCCCCCTCTGCTCTGCTGATCCACCCTCACGATGTGGGCGGTGCCCGCCGTCACGCTCTGGCGGGGGATCGCGACCGCCGTGGCGGCGCCGGGCGGGAGGTCGGGCGGCGCGTGGCGGCGCGGCGTGGAGCAGTCCTCGCTCCGCCGGCTGCCGGACTCGTCCAGGCTGCTGCTGGACGCGACGCGGCGCGGCCCGGCGCGCCCGCCCGGCTGCCCGCGTCGTCCGAGTTGCTGCGGCTGTTGTGCGAGCTCTCCGTGCTCAGGTTCTCCGAGCTGGAGTCGCACCGCGGCGCGGGGCCGGGGCGCGCGCCCGGGTTGCTCAGGTGGTACACGGGGTTCTGGAAGGACAGCGGCTGCAGGCTGCGCTGCTGGCTGAGAGACGGGGGCAGCGGGCGCCGCACCTGCAGCAGGACGAAGAAGTATTCAGGTACTCTACTGTAGTAGAAGTACTAATAACCCACTCTTATATAATACTATACATAAACACAATATCTATATATAATAAAATATATACTGTATATAATACTCTGTTACAGTACTGCAGTGAAATGTATCATCAGGAAAATGTGCATTCACATGAATGGATTCGTATGATATCCTGCGAATAAGAATACTGCAGTACTTTTACTACATGAAGATAAGAATACTGCTGTACTTTTACTACATGAAGCTGAGAATACTGCTGTACTTTTACTGCATGAAGCTGAGAATACTGCTGTACTTTTACTACATGAAGCTGAGAATACTGCTGTACTTTTACTGCATGAAGCTGAGAATACTGCTGTACTTTTACTGCATGAAGCTGAGAATACTGCTGTACTTTTACTGCATGAAGCTGACAATACTACTGTACTTTTACTGCATGAAGCTGAGAATACTGCTGTACTTTTACTACATGAAGCTGAGAATACTGCTGTACTTTTACTGCATGAAGCTGAGAATACTGCTGTACTTTTACTGCATGAAGCTGAGAATACTGCTGTACTTTTACTGCATGAAGCTGAGAATACTGCTGTACTTTTACTGCATGAAGCTGACAATACTACTGTACTTTTACTGCATGAAGCTGAGAATACTGAACTACTTTTACTATATTGAGATAATAATACTGCTGTACTTTTACTATATGAAGATAAGAATACTGCTGTACTTTTACTGCATGAAGCTGAGAATACAGCTGTACTTTTACTATATGAAGATAAGAATACTGCTGTACTTTTACTGCATGAAGCTGAGAATACTGCTGTACTTTTACTAGATGAACTGTATGAAGATGTAACTAAAGTAACTAAAGTAGAATATTTCTCTCTGAGTAGAAGTAGAAAGTAATATGAAAAGAAAAGACTTGAGTAAAGTACAAGTACCTTAACATTAGTACTAAGTACAGTACAAGTACCTCAACATTAGTACTGTCCTCCAGTACAGGAGTACAGGAGTACAGTACTCCAGTACTCGGTTGCGCTGCACCACTGACCTGCGGTGCGCTCTGCGGCTGGCCGTCCCGGGGCGAGGACTTGGCGTGGTGCGGCTGCGGCGTGAGCGGATTGGCGTAGTTGAGCGGCAGCGGGGGCACGGCGTGACCGATGGACGCCTGCGAGCCGACCCTGCTGAGGCGGGGCGGGGCCTCGTGGGGCGGGGCCCCGGTCCCCCCAGGCTCTGGGTGTCCTGCAGGTCCACCAGGGAGACGCTGCGGCCGTTGGGCAACGGGACGTCCCGCTCCTCGGGGTCGGAGAAGCTGGCGTGGGCCGAGGGATGCTGCGGAGCCAGCAGGGGGCGCTGCCCACGGACGTAGCCCTCCATGGCGTCGCCCAGCGGGGACTGCAGGCTGCGGGCGTCACTGCGGCTGCAGGAAGTCACACAGACACACACGTCAGTCAGTGAAAGACTCATTCTCCCACAATGCACCACAGGAAGTTATTCCTGCCTGTGGCCATCAAACTTTATAACTCCTCCCTTTAAGTGTCTGACACACACACACACACACAGACACACTGTGTATACTTATGCCCCTATATTTTAACATAGGGGGGTGTATACTTATGCCCCTATATTTTAACATAGGGGGGTGTATACTTATGCCCCTGTATTTTAACATAGGGGGGTGTATACTTATGCCCCTGTATTTTAACATAGGGGGGTGTATACTTATGCCCCCTGTATTTTAACATAGGGGGGTGTATACTTATGCCCCTGTATTTTAACATAGGGGGGTGTATACTTATGCCCCCTGTATTTTAACATAGGGGGGTGTATACTTATGCCCCCTGTATTTTAACATAGGGGGGTGTATACTTATGCCCCTGTATTTTAACATAGGGGGGTGTATACTTATGCCCCCTGTATTTTAACATAGGGGGGTGTATACTTATGCCCCTGTATTTTAACATAGGGGGGTGTATACTTATGCCCCCTGTATTTTAACATAGGGGGGTGTATACTTATGCCCCTGTATTTTAACATAGGGGGGTGTATACTTATGCCCCTGTATTTTAACATAGGGGGGTGTATACTTATGCCCCCTGTATTTTAACATAGGGGGTGTATACTTATGCCCCTGTATTTTAACATAGGGGGGGTGTATACTTATGCCCCTGTATTTTAACATAGGGGGGTGTATACTTATGCCCCCTGTATTTTAACATAGGGGGGTGTATACTTATGCCCCCTGTATTTTAACATAGGGGTGTATACTTATGCCCCCTGTATTTTAACATAGGGGGTGTATACTTATGCCCCCTGTATTTTAACATAGGGGGGTGTATACTTATGCCCCTGTATTTTAACATAGGGGGGTGTATACTTATGCACCTGTATTTTAACATAGGGGGGTGTATACTTATGCCCCTGTATTTTAACATAGGGGGGTGTATACTTATGCCCCTGTATTTTAACATAGGGGGGTGTATACTTATGCCCCTGTATTTTAACATAGGGGGGTGTATACTTATGCCCCCTGTATTTTAACATAGGGGGTGTATACTTATGCCCCTGTATTTTAACATAGGGGGGTGTATACTTATGCCCCCTGTATTTTAACATAGGGGGTGTATACTTATGCCCCTGTATTTTAACATAGGGGGGGTGTATACTTATGCCCCTGTATTTTAACATAGGGGGGTGTATACTTATGCCCCCTGTATTTTAACATAGGGGGGTGTATACTTATGCCCCCTGTATTTTAACATAGGGGTGTATACTTATGCCCCCTGTATTTTAACATAGGGGGTGTATACTTATGCCCCCTGTATTTTAACATAGGGGGGTGTATACTTATGCCCCTGTATTTTAACATAGGGGGGTGTATACTTATGCACCTGTATTTTAACATAGGGGGGTGTATACTTATGCCCCTGTATTTTAACATAGGGGGGTGTATACTTATGCCCCTGTATTTTAACATAGGGGGGTGTATACTTATGCCCCCTGTATTTTAACATAGGGGGGTGTATACTTATGCCCCTGTATTTTAACATAGGGGGGTGTATACTTATGCCCCTGTATTTTAACATAGGGGGGTGTATACTTATGCACCTGTATTTTAACATAGGGGGGTGTATACTTATGCCCCTGTATTTTAACATAGGGGGGTGTATACTTATGCCCCTGTATTTTAACATAGGGGGGTGTATACTTATGCCCCTGTATTTTAACATAGGGGGTGTATACTTATGCCCCTGTATTTTAACATAGGGGGGTGTATACTTATGCCCCTGTATTTTAACATAGGGGGGTGTATACTTATGCCCCTGTATTTTAACATAGGGGGTGTATACTTATGCCCCTGTATTTTAACATAGGGGGGTGTATACTTATGCCCCTGTATTTTAACATAGGGGGGTGTATACTTATGCCCCCTGTATTTTAACATAGGGGGTGTATACTTATGCCCCCTGTATTTTAACATAGGGGGTGTATACTTATGCCCCCTGTATTTTAACACAGGGAGTGTATACTTATGCCCCTGTATTTTAACATAGGGGGTGTATACTTATGCCCCCTGTATTTTAACATAGGGGGTGTATACTTATGCCCCCTGTATTTTAACATAGGGGGTGTATACTTATGCCCCCTGTATTTTAACATAGGGGGTGTATACTTATGCCCCCTGTATTTTAACATAGGGGGGTGTATACTTATGCCCCCTGTATTTTAACATAGGGGGGTGTATACTTATGCCCCCTGTATTTTAACATAGGGGGGTGTATACTTATGCCCCCTGTATTTTAACATAGGGAGTGTATACTTATGCCCCCTGTATTTTAACATAGGGGGGTGTATACTTATGCCCCTGTATTTTAACATAGGGGGGTGTATACTTATGCCCCTGTATTTTAACATAGGGGGGTGTATACTTATGCCCCCTGTATTTTAACATAGGGGGTGTATACTTATGCCCCTGTATTTTAACATAGGGGGGTGTATACTTATGCCCCTGTATTTTAACATAGGGGGGTGTATACTTATGCCCCTGTATTTTAACATAGGGGGTGTATACTTATGCCCCCTGTATTTTAACATAGGGGGTGTATACTAATGCCCCCTGTATTTTAACATAGGGGGGTGTATACTTATGCCCCTGTATTTTAACATAGGGGGGTGTATACTTATGCCCCTGTATTTTAACATAGGGGGGTGTATACTTATGCCCCCTGTATTTTAACATAGGGGGGTGTATACTTATGCCCCCTGTATTTTAACATAGGGGGGTGTATACTTATGCCCCCTGTATTTTAACATAGGGGGGTGTATACTTATGCCCCCTGTATTTTAACATAGGGGGGTGTATACTTATGTCCCCTGTATTTTAACATAGGGGGGTGTATACTTATGCCCCTGTATTTTAACATAGGGGGGTGTATACTTATGCCCCTGTATTTTAACATAGGGGGTGTATACTTATGCCCCCTGTATTTTAACATAAGGGGGTGTATACTTATGCCCCCTGTATTTTAACATAAGGGGGTGTATACTTATGCCCCCTGTATTTTAACATAGGGGGTGTATACTTATGCCCCCTGTATTTTAACATAGGGGGTGTATACTTATGCCCCCTGTATTTTAACATAGGGGGTGTATACTTATGCCCCCTGTATTTTAACATAAGGGGGTGTATACTTATGCCCCCTGTATTTTAACATAAGGGGGTGTATACTTATGCCCCCTGTATTTTAACATAGGGGGTGTATACTTATGCCCCCTGTATTTTAACATAGGGGGTGTATACTTATGCCCCCTGTATTTTAACATAGGGGGTGTATACTTATGCCCCCTGTATTTTAACATAAGGGGGTGTATACTTATGCCCCTGTATTTTAACATAGGGGGGTGTATACTTATGCCCCCTGTATTTTAACATAGGGGGGTGTATACTTATGCCCCTGTATTTTAACATAGGGGGGTGTATACTTATGCCCCTGTATTTTAACATAGGGGGGTGTATACTTATGCCCCCTGTATTTTAACATAAGGGGGTGTATACTTATGCCCCTGTATTTTAACATAGGGGGGTGTATACTTATGCCCCCTGTATTTTAACATAGGGGGGTGTCTACTTATGCCCCCTGTATTTTAACATAGGGGGGTGTATACTTATGCCCCCTGTATTTTAACATAGGGGGGTGTCTACTTATGCCCCCTGTATTTTAACATAGGGGGGTGTATACTTATTGGAAGTGTAATCTGGCAGCTGATTGGTTACCTGTCGCCGGGGTCCTCAAAGATGCGCTGTAACCCTGACGACAGGCTGCCGCTGATGTTGTGTTCCTGGAAACGTCGCAGCTGCTGCTGGACGGGCGTCGGGGCGGCCAGGCAACGAGAGATATCTCCCAGAATCCTCGGCAGCGGGCCCAGCTTCGCTACGGTGGCCTGCAGGAAGGAATTTTCACCCTGGGGTCGCCGAGTGTGTGTGTGTGTTTGTGTGTGTGTGTGTGTGTGTGAGTGTGAGTGTGAGTGTGTGTGTGATTGTGTGTGTATGTGGGTGTGTGTGTGTGTGTGTATTGTGTGTGTATGTGGGTGTGTGTGTGTGTGTGTGTATGTGTGTGTGTGTGTGTGTGTGTGTGTGTGTGTGTGTGTGGGTGGGGATGGTTTGAATGGAAGCACCAGGATGCAATGGTGGTGTTGGGACAGCGAACAGAGAGAGAGTTGGCCAGAAAGGAAGCAGAACAGAAGGAGGGAGGGGGGAGGGAGAAAGGGGGGAAGGGAGGAAAAAAACATGAAGGGAAACTTTATGGAAACAAAAATCCAAACTAAGAAACAACATGCTTCTACTGAACAGAAACACAGCAGAGCCATGCTGAGGCCGAGCTCCGACAGGTGGGACGCAGCACAGCCGGGCGTGGGGGGATGGGTGGGGGGTGAATGGGGGGGGGTCAGAGGGTGAGGGTGAATGAGGGTGAGGGTGAATGGGGGGGGGGGTCAGAGGGAGAGCTCAGGCCATGCTGTCAAGTTCAGCCACGCAGCGTGGGCCAAATGAACAAGGATGAAGTGACGCTGCTGATGTTATGTCTCGTGTTTATGTCATCACATGTTCACATCACATTACCGTATTAACCCCTGTGTAATATTACCGTAATAACCCATGTGTAATATTACCGTATTAACCCGTGTGTAACATTACCGTATTAACCCGTGTGTAACATTACCGTATTAACCCCTGTGTAACATTACCGTATTAACCCGTGTGTAACATTACCGTATTAACCCATGTGTAACATTACCGTATTAACCCATGTGTAACATTACCGTATTAACCCTTGTGTAACATTACCGTATTAACCCATGTGTAACATTACCGTATTAACCCATGTGTAACATTCCCGTATTAACCCTTGTGTAACATTACCGTATTAACCCATGTGTAACATTACCGTATTAACCCATGTGTAACATTACCGTATTAACCCATGTGTAACATTACCGTATTAACCCTTGTGTAACATTACCGTATTAACCCGTGTGTAACATTACTGTATTAACCCATGTGTAACATTACCGTATTAACCCATGTGTAACATTACCGTATTAACCCATGTGTAATATTACCGTATTAACCCATGTGTAACATTACAGTATTAACCCATGTGTAACATTACCGTATTAACCCATGTGTAACATTACCGTATTAACCCCTGTGTAACATTACCGTATTAACCCATGTGTAACATTACCGTATTAACCCATGTGTAACATTACCGTATTAACCCATGTGTAACATTA
>CM057248.1:28786842-28792145 GCA_029931835.1 Etheostoma nigrum
ACCGTCCCCTCTGACCTTTGCCCTGCCCAGAACCGTCCCCTCTGACCTTTGCCCTGCCGGTGCTCTGCAGGATGTGCACCAGAGCGCAGGCCATCTCCTCCTTGTTGCGGACGCTGATGACGGGCTCCAGCACCGAGCACAGCATGCCGTAGTTGTTGGTGACGAACTCGGCGAACTCCTTGTACTGCTCCATGGGCAGGATGGAGATGGTCTGGAAGCGGGACTTGATGCGGATCGACGGGCCGCCCCCCTTGGCCTTGCTCGGCGTCGGCGTGCTGACCGGGTACCACTTCTCCACAAACTGCCGGCCGGCCACGCCGGCCACGGGGATGTTCACCAGGCCCACGTAGTTGTTCTTGTCCTTCTTCTTCTTCTTGTCCACGTCGCGGTAGACGTGCACGGTGACGCTGTGCACGGCCGGCAGGCCGCAGAAGTCGAAGTACTCGCCCCAGAACAGGCTGTCGTGGCGCAGCTTGCTGGTGGTGCGGGCGTACAGGACGTCGTCCAGGCACAGCTCGCAGAAGTACTTCTTCTTGGGGGGCAGGTCTTTGGCTTCGATGATCCACAGACGCAGAAGGTTCTCCGCCCGCCGGCAGTTGTCCTGGAAACACAAAACACCGGCGGTTAAATCTAGAGACACCGCAGAGCTGCAGAGGTGAACCCATCAGTCGGAACTGATGAATTAATTGAGTTCTTTCCTGATTTATTCCTCCTTTATTTTCCATCCTCGTCTCATTTCTTTCATCCTTAATTCCTTATATGGTCTTTTCTTTCCTACCTTCTTCCCTACGCACTTCCTTTCTTCTTTCCTTCCCTTCTTACATACTTACATGAAGTCTCGAGCTGCAGAGATGAATCCATTAGTTTTAACTAATAATTATTTTCATAATCGACTGATTAGTTTCCTTCCCTCCCTCCTTCCCTAAATCCTTCCATCTTCTTCCCTTTTTCCGTCTTTCCTGATTTATTCTTCCTTTATTTTCTTTCCCATCTTCCATCCTTCCCTTTATTTTCCATCCTGGTCTCCTTTCTTTCATCCTTGATTCCTTATATCTTCTTTTCTTACCTACCATCTTTCCTATAAAGGATACATTCATCTTTTATCCTTCCTTTCTTCTTTCCTTCCCTTATTCCATAAAGTCTAGAGCTGGAAAGATGAGTCTGTTTTTTATGATATAACAGGTAAACTTGTGTGATGTCCGTTTGTTAAATGTGAATATTTTCTAGTTTCTGGGACAGTGGACTGTGGACTGTGTTCTCCTTCCTTCCTTTTCTGCATCTCTTTCCTTCCCTTCCTTTCTTCTTTTGTCCCTTCCTTTTCTCTTTCCATCCCTGGACTGGCAGCTAATAAACGTGTTCCCAGAGCAACGCCTGCTTCATTTACCCCCCCCCCCAGCCGTAACGTCCCCGGGGGACTCTGGGGGACTCTGGGGGACTCTGGGGGACGGTGGCGTGTCTCACCTTGTTGGGCTGAATCGTCCTCCTCAGGTTCTCCATCCACTTGTCTCTCTCTGAGGACGAAGTGCAGCTGAAACACTTGCTGCCGCCGGAGTATGTCACCTGACAGAGAGAGGGAGGGGGAGAGAGAGGGGGAGGGATGGGAGAGAGAGAGAGAGAGAGACAGAGAGAGGGGAGAGAGGGGCAGGGATCGAGAGAGAGAGAGAGAGACAGAGAGAGAGGGAGGGAGAGAGAGAGAGGGAGGGAAAGAGAAAAACAGGGTTTCACTTTCCCTCCAATATAACATAATAAAGACACCTGGACTCGGTCCAGACCAAAAGCCATATTGGGCAGGACCAGCGGCTGAGACCGAGACAAGTCCGAGTCCAAAGAAAAACGGTCTTGAGTCCGGACTCGAGTCCTACAGCCCTGGTTTCTATCATCCAAAATGTCCAAGACCTTACGTGGATGGTTCCACACAACGCTCTGTACAAGTAAAGTAAGCGCAGAAGAAAAGGGACAAACCATCAAGAAAAGGGGAAAAAGTGACAAAAACATCGGAAAATGTTTTTGGACCGAGAAAAACAAAAAGGAGCGTAGTGGGCGGGAGGACAACACGGGGGGTAAGACGCATTATTCTGAGGGGGGTCTGGGGTCCTGGTGATGGTTTCCAATAAAAAGACGAGAGACAAAGCAATCTGACGTCCTTTAGGACCGTTACTATTCCAGATCTGGGTCTACAACTCCGATAACCTACAGCAGATCATAAATAAATCCTTTAAATCTACAAGCATCTGAGACGCTGACCAACTGATTGGAGACAAATACCAGGGAGGACTACTCAGCAGGGACATGTGTCCTCACCTCGAAGCAGAACTCCTGTCCCAGGATGCTGCTGTGCAGCGGTTTGACGAACACGTCCTCCTCCATGCTGAGGTCCAGGGCCTCCACCGCGCTGCCGGGGCTCAGCAGAGACTCATGGGAGCTGGACTCCTTCAGCTTGGGCAGCCCGCGAGACCTGGAGGACACAGAGGACATTTAGACCACAGTACAGGACAAGGAGGTTTCTCTTTAGGTCTCTCAGCCCCTGAGCATGTTGGAAGAAATATTTTTACTTAATGATTTTACCAATGATTGACCTGAATATGTGTGTGTGTGTGTGTGTGTGTGTGTGTGTGTGTGTGCGTGTGTGTGTGTGTGTGTGTGTGTGTGTGTCTGTGTGTGCGTGTGTGTGTGTGCGTGTGTGCGTGTGTGTGTGTGTGTGTGCGTGTGTGTGTGCGTGTGTGTGTGTGCGTGTGTGTGTGTGTGTGTGTGTGCGTGTGTGTATGTGTGTATGTGTGTGTGTGTGTGCGTGTGTGCGTGTGTGTGTGTGTGTGTGTGTGTGTGTGTGTGTGTGTGTATGTGTGTGTGTGTGTATGTGTGTGTGTGTGTGTGTGTGTGTGTGTGTGTGTGTGTGTGTGTGAGTGTGTGAGTGTGTGTATAAATCCATTTCCAGCACAGAGCAAAAGCAGAATATCCATGTTGATTTTGTTAAAGAAGGAAAAGAAAATCCCAAATACTCATTACTATCAAATCGCAGTACTTCTAGTCACAATACTCTAAATACTCATTACTACCGAATCACAGTACTTCTAGTCCAAATACTCTATAATTACTCATTATTATCAAATCGCAGTACTTCTAGTCACAATCCTTTAAAGATACTCATTACTATCAAATCGCAGTACTTCTAGTCACAATCCTTTAAAGATACTCATTACTATCAAATCGCAGTACTTCTAGTCCCAATCCTTTAAAGATACTCATTACTATCAAATCGCAGTACTTCTAGTCCCAATCCTCTAAAGATACTCATTACTATCAAATCGCAGTACTTCTAGTCCCAAAACAAATCCCATCAGCAGCCAGGCATCATGAAGAACCAGATCAGGACCAAGCACCCGGTCCCGGTCCTGACAGACCACATCCCGAGATCAGGCGTCCTGTGAGTGTGTGCGCTCGTTGCCGCGGGCGACGGTGGAGCGGGGGGGCGGTAATACCTACGACAGACAGGCACAGAGCCAGGCGGGCCGACTCCCCCAGACCATCCCCCCCTGGCTGGTCCTCGACCCTCCAGCAGCTGCCTCCACCGAGCTCTGAGGCTCCGCTGCAGCCGGGTAAACAAGGTCCGGGGCCGGGCCTCCGGGAGCGTCTCCATGGCTACGGCCTCTCCCGGAGAGAGCGGGCGCTAGGCAGCGGGCGCTAGGCAGCGGGCGCTAGGCAGCGGGCGCTAGGCAGCGAGGAGCGAGGCCGCGTGGGACTACAGTCTCAGAGGGGGGACACATGACGCTGGCAGAGGGACAGGACGGTGTAACAGGAAGATAAGCAGCAGAAGAGGAATTTCAAAATAAAAGACAGGAACGAAAAGAAGATATTCTACATCTTTAAATAAAGTCTTATCAGAAGGGTTGCAGGATTCTCACTGTTCACACCATGGAAACATGACATCACTAAAAATAAAAACATAAACCAATGTTTAAAGCTAGACAGATGTCTCTGTGTGTGTGTCTCTGTGTGTGTGCCTGTGTGTGTCTGTGTGTGTGTCTGTGTGTGTATGTGTGTGTCTGTGTGTGTGTGAGAGTGTGTGTCTGTGTGTGTGTGAGAGTGTGTGTCTGTGCGTGTCTGTGTGTGTATGTGTGTGTCTGTGTGTGTGTGAGAGTGTGTCTCTATGTGTGTGTGTGTGTCTCTGTGTCTGTGTGTCTCTATGTGTGTGAGTGTGTGTGTGTGTGTGTGTGTCCCTGCGTGTGTGTCTGTGTGTGTGTGTGTGTGTGTGTGTGTCCCTGCGCGTGTGTGTGTGTGTGTGTGTGTGTGTGTGTGTGTGTGTGTGTGTGTAATCCTCCAGCTGTGCCAGTTGAGTTACATAATCTTGGATTACAGGGTTGAGATATCACACTCGTTGAATACATCAACCAATCAGAACCAGAGGTGGAAAGTACATTTACTAGAAGTACTTGCAGTGTACTTGTACACTGTACTTGTACTTCATACTGAGACTCCACTACATCAGTAACAGTACAACCGCTCTGATCACTCTCTACTTTCAATCAGGCGGCCGGTACAACCTGGACCAAGAAACCTGTCCCCCCTCTGCAATAACCATAGCAACCATAGCAACCATAACAACCATAATAACCATGGCAACCATAGCAACCATAGCAACCATAGCAACCATAACAACATCAAGTACAGAGAGTAAAGCTGCTCTGTGTTTAATGAAACTTGTTGAAGGAGAATTTCTGACTTTGGGACGGAGAAATCTCAGAAATACAGATGGTTTTACGTTCAGGACCAGGTCTACGGATCCCTCACACTGAAAATCCATCCATCCATCCTCCATCCATCCATCATTCATCTTCGTCCCCTTATCCGGTATCGGGTCTCGGGGGCAGCAGCTCCAGCAGGGGACCCCAAACTTCCCTTTCCCGAGCCACATCCTGGCCAGGTTGGAGATATAATCTCTCCACCTAGTCCTGGTCTTCCCCGAGGCCTCCTCCCAGCTGGACGTCCCTCCACCTAGTCCTGGATCTTCCCCGAGGCTTCCTCCCAGCTGGACGTCCCTCCACCTAGTCCTGGGTCTTCCCCGAGGCCTCCTCCCAGCTGGACTTGCCTCCACCTAGTCCTGGTCTTCCCAGAGGCCTCCTCCCAGCTGGACTTCCCTCCACCTAGTCCTGGGTCTTCCCCGAGGCCTCCTCCCAGCTGGACGTCCCTCCACCTAGTCCTGGGCCTTTCCCGAGGCCTCCTCCCAGCTGGACGTCCCTCCACCTAGTCCTGGGTCTTCCCTGAGGCCTCCTCCCAGCTGGACTTGCCTCCACCTAGTCCTGGTCTTC
>CM057248.1:28792645-28807645 GCA_029931835.1 Etheostoma nigrum
TATCCATCCTCTAATACACACACACACATATACACACAACACACAAACACATATACACACACACACATACACTCAGTGACTTTCAGGAAGGGCTGGTCTGTCCTGCAGATAGAAACCTGATTCCCGTCTGTCAGAGGAAGCACCAACTGAGCTCTGACCACACACACACACACACACACACACACACACACACACACACACACGCACACACACACACACACGATTTTGGGATTTAATGAATTATTATCAATGATGTAGAATGTATTGTATAGAGAGCAGAACGTTGAATGAGATGATCGTCACAACAACTTTATCCATCTCACACACGCACTCACACACGCAAACACACACACACACACGGTCCTACCTGAACCTCAGAGTTTTGGAGAGCTGAGATTTCCGAGCTCTGCGGAGGAGAGAAGACGAACCGTCCATCAGGAGTTAGAGCTCGGAGTGGACTGACAGCAGAGAGGCTGACTCTGCGTGTGTGTGTGTGTGTGTGTGTGTGTGTGTGTACACTAAAGCATTATCCTGTCCAGCTGGCTGACATTCTGTTGACTATAAAGCTGCTCTCTCGCACACACACACACACACACACAACACACACACACACACACACACACACACACACACACACACACACACACACACACACACACACACACACACACACCCTTTACAAGATGGGGCCACAACATTATGTAATGCATGTCACGTATTTACTAATTTGTTTTATTTGATTGTTTATCTATTAGAGTACTGTCCCACGTCTGTCCGTCCCACGTCTGTCCGTCCCACGTCTGTCTGTCCAGTATTCTGCCGTCCCACGTTTGTCTGTCCAGTATTCTGCTGTCCCACGTCTGTCTGTCCAGTATTCTGCTGTCCCACGTTTGTCTGTCCAGTATTCTGCCGTCCCACGTTTGTCTGTCCAGTATTCTGCCGTCCCACGTCTGTCTGTCCAGTATTCTGCTGTCCCACGTCTGTCTGTCCAGTATTCTGCTGTCCCACGTCTGTCTGTCCAGTATTCTGCCGTCCCACGTTTGTCTGTCCAGTATTCTGCCGTCCCACGTTTGTCTGTCCAGTATTCTGCTGTCCCACGTCTGTCTGTCCAGTATTCTGCTGTCCCACGTCTGTCTGTCCAGTATTCTGCTGTCCCACGTCTGTCTGTCCAGTATTCTGCTGTCCCACGTCTGTCTGTCCAGTATTCTACCGTGCCGTCCCACGTCTGTCTGTCCAGTATTCTGCTGTCCCACGTCTGTCTGTCCAGTATTCTGCTGTCCCACGTCTGTCTGTCCAGTATTCTGCTGTCCCACGTCCCCCCCCCCCCTCGCCCCAATGGAAACAAAGAGCTGGTGGGATCTTTTGTTTTGTGTTGTCAGAAAAAGAAAAACCAGGACGAGACAGACAGAGAGACAGAGAGACACAAGACGCTGTGTGTGTGTGGGTGAAGACGAGCAGAGCCTTCCAGTAACAGCTCCAGGCAGTGCTGGGAAGGCTGGGCGGTTAATGGAGGGAGGGATGATAAGAAAGACACAAGAGACAGAAATCAGAGGACACGAGGACGAGAAGACAGCCACAAGAGACAGAAAACAGAGGACACGAGGACGAGAAGACAGCCACAAGAGACAGAAAACAGAGGACACGAGGACGAGAAGACAGCCACAAGAGACAGAAAACAGAGGACACGAGGACGAGAAGACAGCCACAAGAGACAGAAAACAGAGGACACGAGGACGAGAAGACAGCCACAACCTCCATCGTTTAACTTCTTCATTCTTGATTTTTTAACAGCTTGGTGAAAAAAGGTCCACTGTTGGAGCAATCATTAGAAAATGGAAGAAGCTAAACATGACTGTCCATCTCCCTCGGACTGGGGCTCCATGCAAGATCTCACCTCGTGGGGTCTCAATGATCCTAAGAAAGGTGAGAAATCAGCCCAGAACTACACGGGAGGAGCTGGTCCAGGACCTGAAAAGAGCTGGGACCACCGTTTCCAAGGTTACTGTTGGTAATACACTAAGACGTCATGGTTTGAAATCATGCATGGCACGGAAGGTTCCCCTGCTTAAACCAGCACATGTCAAGGCCGTCTTAAGTTTGCCAATGACCATTTGGATGATCCAGAGGAGTCATGGGAGAAAGTCATGTGGTCAGATGAGACCAAAATAGAACTTTTTGGTCATAATTCCACTAACCGTGTTTGGAGGAAGAAGAAAGATGAGGACCATCCCAAGAACACCATCCCTACTGTGAAGCATGGGGTGGTAGCATCATGCTTTGGGGGTGTTTTTCTGCACATGGGACAGGGCGACTGCACTGTATTAAGGAGAGGAGGACCGGGGCCATGTATTGGGAGATTTTGGGGAACAACCTCCTTCCCTCAGTTAGAGCATTGAAGATGGGTCGAGGCTGGGTCTTCCAACATGACAATGACCCGAAGCACACAGCCAGGAGAACCAAGGAGGGCTCTGGAAGAAGCAGATCAAGGCTCTGGGGGGGCCTAGCCAGTCTCCAGACCTAAACCCAATAGAGAATCTTTGGAGGGAGCTCAAACTCCGTGTTTCTCAGCGACAGCCCAGAAACCTGACTGATCTAGAGAAGATCTGTGTGGAGGAGTGGGCCAAAATCCCTTCTGCAGTGTGTCAAACCTGGTGAAGAACTACAGGAAACGTTTGACCTCTGGAACTGCAAACAAAGGCTACTGTACCAAATATTAACATTGATTATTATATATTATATATATGATTATATATCCTCATATACTACATCACCATGGATATATATATCCTCATATACTACATCACCATGGATATATATCTTCATATACTATATCACCATGGATATATATCCTCATATACTACATCACCATGGATATATATCTTCATATACTATATCACCATGGATATATATCCTCATATACTACATCACCATGGATATATATCCTCATATACTACATCACCATGGATATATATCCTCATATACTACATCACCATGGATATATATCCTCATATACTACATCACCATGGATATATATCCTCATATACTACATCACCATGGATATATATCCTCATATACTACATCACCATGGATATATATCCTCATATACTACATCACCATGGATATATATCCTCATATACTACATCACCATGGATATATATCCTCATATACTACATCACCATGGATATATATCCTCATATACTACATCACCATGGATATATATCCTCATATACTACATCACCATGGATATATATCCTCATATACTACATCACCATGGATATATATCCTCATATACTACATCACCATGGATATATATCCTCATATACTACATCACCATGGATATATATCCTCATATACTACATCACCATGGATATATATCCTCATTGTGAGCGTGGAAGGCGGCGGGTGGAGCTCCAGGGCCACACGGTGCTTAAAGGCGGAGTTACCTGTCGGCGTCGGGGGGGCGGAGCGAGGGGAGTCTGAAGCTGGTGTTCCGGTCTAGTTTGGTCTGGCTCTTCGTCCTCTTGATGGAGCCTTTCAGACGCTTACTGAAGAAACCCTGAGAGAGGAAACAAGGGAAGAAACATGAGAATCAACACGGTGGCGGTCCCAGAGGGCCGTTTCTCTCGGATGACGTCATAGGCAGAACTCATGGGGGAGGGGGGCGTTCAGGACCTCCCCATTAAAACATGTTAGATGTTTTTTTAGCGCCCCTAGTAGGAGCGTCCTTCAGCAGCCTGGGTTGGAATCCGACCTGCGGCCCTTTGTTTGGTTCAGCTCGCCTCTGGTCCCGCCTATATCAGATACACCGATGTGATTGGTTCAGCTGGCCTCTGGCCCCGCCTACATCAGATACACCGATGTGATTGGTGAAAATGGCCTCTGGTCCCGCCTATATCAGATACACCGATGTGATTGGTTCAGCTGGCCTCTGGCCTCGCCTATATCAGATACACCGATGTGATTGGTTCAGCTCGCCTCTGGCCCCGCCTATATCAGATACACCGATGTGATTGGTTCAGCTCGCCTCTGGCCCCGCCTATATCAGATACACCGATGTGATTGGTTCAGCTGGCCTCTGGCCTCGCCTACATCAGATACACCGATGTGATTGGTTCAGCTGGCCTCTGGCCCCGCCTACATCAGATACACCGATGTGATTGGTGCAGCTGGCCTCTGGCCCCGCCTACATCAGATACACCGATGTGATTGGTGCAGCTGGCCTCTGGCCCCGCCTACATCAGATACACTGATGTGATTGGTGCAGCTGGCCTCTGGCCCCGCCTACATCAGATACACCGATGTGATTGGTGCAGCTGGCCTCTGGCCTCGCCTACATCAGATACACCGATGTGATTGGTGCAGCTGGCCTCTGGCCCCGCCTACATCAGATACACCGATGTGATTGGTGCAGCTGGCCTCTGGCCTCGCCTACATCAGATACACCGATGTGATTGGTGCAGCTGGCCTCTGGCCCCCCCTATATCAGATACACCGATGTGATTGGTGCAGCTGGCCTCTGGCCCCCCCTATATCAGATACACCGATGTGATTGGTTCAGCTGGCCTCTGGCCTCGCCTACATCAGATACACCG
Organism: Etheostoma nigrum; assembly: GCA_029931835.1. Taxonomy (NCBI): domain Eukaryota; kingdom Metazoa; phylum Chordata; class Actinopteri; order Perciformes; family Percidae; genus Etheostoma; species Etheostoma nigrum. The sequence goes on from CM057248.1 coordinate 28,797,238, forward strand.
ATGTGATTGGTGCAGCTGGCCTCTGGCCCCGCCTACATCAGATACACCGATGTGATTGGTTCAGCTGGCCTCTGGCCTCGCCTACATCAGATACACCGATGTGATTGGTGCAGCTGGCCTCTGGCCCCGCCTATATCAGATACACCGATGTGATTGGTTCAGCTCGCCTCTGGCCCCGCCTATATCAGATACACCGATGTGATTGGTGCAGCTGGCCTCTGGCCCCGCCTATATCAGATACACCGATGTGATTGGTTCAGCTGGCCTCTGGCCCCGCCTACATCAGATACACCGATGTGATTGGTGCAGCTGGCCTCTGGCCCCGCCTACATCAGATACACCGATGTGATTGGTGCAGCTGGCCTCTGGCCCCGCCTACATCAGATACACCGATGTGATTGGTGCAGCTGGCCTCTGGCCCCCCCTATATCAGATACACCGATGTGATTGGTGCAGCTGGCCTCTGGCCTCGCCTACATCAGATACACCGATGTGATTGGTGCAGCTGGCCTCTGGCCCCCCCTATATCAGATACACCGATGTGATTGGTGCAGCTGGCCTCTGGCCTCGCCTACATCAGATACACCGATGTGATTGGTGCAGCTGGCCTCTGGCCTCGCCTACATCAGATACACCGATGTGATTGGTGCAGCTGGCCTCTGGCCCCGCCTACATCAGATACACCGATGTGATTGGTGCAGCTGGCCTCTGGCCTCGCCTACATCAGATACACCGATGTGATTGGTGCAGCTGGCCTCTGGCCCCCCCTATATCAGATACACCGATGTGATTGGTGCAGCTGGCCTCTGGCCCCCCTTATATCAGATACACCGATGTGATTGGTGCAGCTGGCCTCTGGCCTCGCCTACATCAGATACACCGATGTGATTGGTGCAGCTGGCCTCTGGCCTCGCCTACATCAGATACACCGATGTGATTGGTGCAGCTGGCCTCTGGCCCCGCCTACATCAGATACACCGATGTGATTGGTGCAGCAGAATAACTCGCTGAGCAAACTCAAATGGGGCTCTCGGAGAACTCTGGTTACCATGGTAACAAAGTACAACATTCTGACTAAAAATAGCTTGTAATGTAGCTCCAGACATTACACCTGATCCCCAAAAAACTCAAACTAACGATTATACCCTCGGTGAGAGAGCGGAGCAGCAGAGGAAGCGAGCGTCCTAATTTCCTGAGATATTAATATCCTCAAACACATCCCCCCCCCCCCCCTCCTTCAGGCTCAATGGTTCCCAGAATGCATCAGACCAAAGATCCGCGTCACGCTGCACACTTCAAACACGTCAGTAAATCTCGACCGGAGAGCTGGAAGAAGTACTAGTAACTAAAGTAACTAGTAACTAAAGTAACTAAAGTAATCTCTGCTGGATGTGTTTAGGAGCCTCTGACGTTGAGCCATCTCCCAGCATGCTCTCTGGCTGGATCTGATGTATGAAGAGAAACCCTGTGAAGTCTGACAGGAACTAAAAATACTCCGAGAGCAACCTGACGGTGACGCAGACTCTCCGCAGGAAGTTACACCTGGGATTACTGACGCTAGTCGTGACCAAGGGGTATTTTTACTGTCGATATAGTCAAAATAAAAAAAAATCAAATCAAAACAGACAGAAAACTCACACCCCTTATTCAGTCACAACTCTAAAATGCCCCTAAAATATATATACTATGTTATATCTGATATGGTGGTATGCGGTTGGGCATAGTGCAATACAGAAGTTATTGACCACAGCATGAGATAACAGGAAATGTGCAATCATGGTCAAAATGAAGTTTCAATACGAGAGGGAGGATGTGCTGTGGCTGTTTTTCTTATTTAATGCTGTTATCTATCTATCTATACTATACTCTATATCTATATATACATGCTAAAAGAAGTGATTATTTACATGGAGTCTGGTGAACATGCTGAACATCTGTCCTGTAGGGTAACATTACAGCTTGTTTCTCCCTGATGTTGAACATCTGTCCTGTAGGGTAACATTACAGCTTGTTTCTCCCTGATGCTGAACATCTGTCCTGTAGGGTAACATTACAGCTTGTTTCTACCTGATGCTGAACATCTGTCCTGTAGGGTAACATTACAGCTTGTTTCTCCCTGATGCTGAACATCTGTCCTGTAGGGTAACATTACAGCTTGTTTCTCCCTGATGCTGAACATCTGTCCTGTAGGGTAACATTACAGCTTGTTTCTCCCTGATGCTGAACATCTGTCCTGTAGGGTAACATTACAGCTTGTTTCTCCCTGATGCTGAACATCTGTCCTGTAGGGTAACATTACAGCTTGTTTCTCCCTGATGCTGAACATCTGTCCTGTAGGGTTACATTACAGCTTGTTTCTCCCTGATGCTGAACATCTGTCCTGTAGGGTAACATTACAGCTTGTTTCTACCTGATGCTGAACATCTGTCCTGTAGGGTAACATTACAGCTTGTTTCTACCTGATGCTGAACATCTGTCCTGTAGGATAACATTACAGCTTGTTTCTACCTGATGATGAACATCTGTCCTGTAGGGTTACATTACAGCTTGTTTCTACCTGATGCTGAACATCTGTCCTGTAGGGTAACATTACAGCTTGTTTCTACCTGATGTTGAACATCTGTCCTGTAGGGTAACATTACAGCTTGTTTCTACCTGACGCTGAACATCTGTCCTGTAGGGTAACATTACAGCTTGTTTCTACCTGACGCTGAACATCTGTCCTGTAGGGTAACATTACAGCTTGTTTCTCCCTGATGCTGAACATCTGTCCTGTAGGGTAACATTACAGCTTGTTTCTACCTGATGCTGAACATCTGTCCTGTAGGGTAACATTACAGCTTGTTTCTACCTGATGCTGAACATCTGTCCTGTAGGGTAACATTACAGCTTGTTTCTACCTGATGCTGAACATCTGTCCTGTAGGGTAACATTACAGCTTGTTTCTACCTGATGCTGAACATCTGTCCTGTAGGATAACATTACAGCTTGTTTCTACCTGATGCTGAACATCTGTCCTGTAGGGTAACATTACAGCTTGTTTCTACCTGATGCTGAACATCTGTCCTGTAGGGTAACATTACAACTTGTTTCTACCTGATGCTGAACATCTGTCCTGTAGGGTAACATTACAGCTTGTTTCTCCCTGATGCTGAACATCTGTCCTGTAGGGTTACATTACAGCTTGTTTCTCCCTGATGCTGAACATCTGTCCTGTAGGGTTACATTACAGCTTGTTTCTACCTGATGCTGAACATCTGTCCTGTAGGGTAACATTACAGCTGGTTTCTCCCTGATGCTGAACCTCTGTCCTGTAAGGTTACATTACAGCTTGTTTCTCCCTGATGCTGAACATCTGTCCTGTAGGGTAACATCACAGCTTGTTTCTACCTGATGCTGAACATCTATCCTGTAGGGTAACATTACAGCTTGTTTCTCCCTGATGCTGAACATCTGTCCTGTAGGGTTACATTACAGCTTGTTTCTACCTGATGCTGAACATCTGTCCTGTAGGGTAACATTACAGCTTGTTTCTCCCTGATGCTGAACATCTGTCCTGTAGGGTAACATTACAGCTTGTTTCTACCTGACGCTGAACATCTGTCCTGTAGGGTAACATTACAGCTTGTTTCTCCCTGATGCTGAACATCTGTCCTGTAGGGTAACATTACAGCTTGTTTCTACCTGATGCTGAACATCTGTCCTGTAGGGTAACATTACAGCTTGTTTCTCCCTGATGCTGAACATCTGTCCTGTAGGGTTACATTACAGCTTGTTTCTCCCTGATGCTGAACATCTGTCCTGTAGGGTTACATTACAGCTTGTTTCTACCTGATGCTGAACATCTGTCCTGTAGGGTAACATTACAGCTGGTTTCTCCCTGATGCTGAACCTCTGTCCTGTAAGGTTACATTACAGCTTGTTTCTCCCTGATGCTGAACATCTGTCCTGTAGGGTAACATCACAGCTTGTTTCTACCTGATGCTGAACATCTATCCTGTAGGGTAACATTACAGCTTGTTTCTCCCTGATGCTGAACATCTGTCCTGTAGGGTTACATTACAGCTTGTTTCTACCTGATGCTGAACATCTGTCCTGTAGGGTAACATTACAGCTTGTTTCTCCCTGATGCTGAACATCTGTCCTGTAGGGTAACATTACAGCTTGTTTCTACCTGATGCTGAACATCTGTCCTGTAGGGTAACATTACAGCTTGTTTCTCCCTGATGCTGAACATCTGTCCTGTAGGGTAACATTACAGCTTGTTTCTACCTGATGCTGAACATCTGTCCTGTAGGGTTACATTACAGCTTGTTTCTCCCTGATGCTGAACATCTGTCCTGTAGGGTAACAGTATAGCTTGTTTCTCCCTGACGCTGAACATCTGTCCTGTAGGGTAACATTACAGCTTGTTTCTCCCTCTGAGTACCTGCAGTAATCACTCAGCCGATGATGTAATCATGTGTCCATCCGGCTCTGAGTCCGCTGCTCGGGACGTTTAGTGTCTCTTTAATTGGGTTTTAATCTGATTGAGTGTTTCTGTCTGCGACGTGAACTATAACATCATAACGACGTGGCAGAGGAGCTGATATACTCCGGATTATGGAGGGTAATCGCGCTTCATTTCCTTCAGAAAGACATAAAGGACATGCTGAATGAGACAGGAAGTGACATCAGGGCTTCAGCTCTCTACAGAGCTGTGGGAAAGCTAAGCCAATCGATACGAGCTGTCATAATGTTTGGTGGTAGGTCTCCTGGAATCTAACAGCATGATGTCATAACGCCGCCGCCTCTCCGCCCGGTTAACGAGGGGCAGAGGGTGGCACCAGGCGGTGGACTGGGGGTAGAGGACTGGGTTTGGGATCCCACGGGACCCAAAACAAATCTTGTGGTAGCGGGGTCTCTGTGTCTCTATATCTGTATATATCTGTATATGTATATCTGTATATGTATATGTGTATATGTATATCTGTATATGTATATCTGTGTTTCAGTATATCTGTATATGTATATCTGTATATGTATATGTGTATATGTATATCTGTATATGTATATCTGTATATGTATATGTGTATATGTATATCTGTATATGTATATCTGTATATGTATATGTGTATATGTATATCTGTATATGTATATCTGTGTTTCAGTATATCTGTATATGTATATCTGTGTATATGTATATCTGTATATGTATATGTGTATATGTATATCTGTATATGTATATCTGTATATGTATATCTGTATATGTATATCTGTGTATATGTATATGTATATCTGTATATATCTGTATATTTATATCTGCCCGGCGACTCGGTACGACTCGGTAAAGAAAACTCACCGGCACTTTGAAAGGTGACGAGTTTGGGTTGTCGACGGCAACGCTCTTCTCTGAACTCCCCAGCCCGGAGATACTCCTCCTCCTCGGAGACCGCTCCGAAGACACTTCTGCAGAGACAGAGGGACAGAGAGACAGAGAGACAGAGGGACAGGGAGACAGAGGGACAGAGAGACAGAGGGACAGAGAGACAGAGGGACAGGGGGACAGAGAGACAGGTCAACCAGAGCAAAGACTCTTCCTCCTCTAGAACCACTCAGATCATCATCATCATCATCATCATCATCCTGAGAGACTTCAGACCGAAGTATGGCTGAACGATGGGGGCGGGTCTAATATTGATTTTTCTGCTAGATTTTGCGATTATGATTTCTGATTTCTGATCTTTGTGATCTTCTGATCTTCTCAGCCAGACTAGATCTTCGGCAGCGGAGCGTTACATTAGTGATAATATTATTGCTACTCCTCCTCTAAGAGAGGACAGAGACACTCTGTCTCTCACTCAGGATCATTGATCTCTGAATCTAAATTTAGCAGCTCTTCCTTCCCCTGCAGCCGGCGTTTCCCTGGAGGCCCGAGCCGGCTCCTGAACCGAGGCTTGAACCACCTACGAGTCCGGTTACATGCAGCCGGGTGGCTGCTGCCACGCCGCCGCAGACAGGAAGCTGAAAACAACTCTGAGGGTCTCCTCAGATCCTCCTGGGACCAGGGACCCAACACCCCCCATCGGTCTCAGATCCAGAGAAATGGGCAGAGAAGGTCTACAACGTCCCTGTTAGTGATGGCGTTGCATAGTCTGTCCACCAGAGGACGCTCTACAACGTCCCTGTTAGTGATGGCGTTGCATAGTCTGTCCACCAGAGGACGCTCTACAACGTCCCTGTTAGTGATGGCGTTGCATAGTCTGTCCACCAGAGGACGCTCCACAACGTCCCTGTTAGTGATGGCGTTGCATAGTCTGTCCACCAGAGGACGCTCTACAACGTCCCCGTTAGTGATGGCGTTGCATAGTCTGTCCACCAGAGGACGCTCTACAACGTCCCTGTTAGTGATGGCGTTGCATAGTCTGTCCACCAGAGGACGCTCTACAACGTCCCTGTTAGTGATGGCGTTGCATAGTCTGTCCACCAGAGGACGCTCTACAACGTCCCTGTTAGTGATGGCGTTGCATAGTCTGTCCACCAGAGGACGCTCCACAACGTCCCTGTTAGTGATGGCGTTGCATAGTCTGTCCACCAGAGGACGCTCTACAACGTCCCCGTTAGTGATGGCGTTGCATAGTCTGTCCACCAGAGGACGCTCTACAACGTCCCTGTTAGTGATGGCGTTGCATAGTCTGTCCACCAGAGGACGCTCTACAACGTCCCTGTTAGTGATGGCGTTGCATAGTCTGTCCACCAGAGGACGCTCTACAACGTCCCTGTTAGTGATGGCGTTGCATAGTCTGTCCACCAGAGGACGCTCTACAACGTCCCTGTTAGTGATGGCGTTGCATAGTCTGTCCACCAGGGGACGCTCTACAACGTCCCTGTTAGTGATGGCGTTGCATAGTCTGTCCACCAGGGGACGCTCTACAACGTCCCAGGAAACAGCGCTAATAGCAACTCTGGTTGGGCTAAACTAATGGACAGTCCCTCCAGGATTTCGCAGCCTTTTTTTGAGGTTGGTGATTTTGCGAGAGCTTTTGGAAAAGATTGCGATAAAAGTTGCGATGTCTTTTGTACGTTTGTTGGAATAAAGTTGCAGGAGACAGAAATGTGTTGCACGTCTTCCGCTGTGCGTTCTGTTGGTAAATGTTAGACGTTCGAGTCACACACGTCTCGTTAAACAAGGGTGTGAATATGGAGACGTACGGGTGACGTCACTCCCGCCTGCTCATTGGCTCTCATTGGCCTGCTGGGATTGGCTGAAGTTGCACCAACGTCACGGTGATTGGTCGAATTCGCGTGAATCGGCACGATAGCGAAACCCTGGAGGGACTGAAAGGATTCTCCAGTTACTCAAAAAGGATCTGACACAGATTGAATGAATCATAAATATTAAAATCCAGAAATGTAATCTTTTAATATCGACCTCTTCCTCACGGATGTCGGAGTCCTTTAGTCAGTGGGTTCTCTGGCCCTGGGACGCGTTCCTATGGATTCATTTAATTGTTTAATGAAAATGTGATCACAAAGAAACATATCTGAAGGTTGCTTCTAGCGCTGAGAATCTCTTTTAAATCCAAGATAAAGTAGTCCTATGTACTGAGACTGCAGCTCCCCGACTCCCATGATCCTTCATCTAACGTTCAGACTCAAACCGACAGTTAATAGAGATATATATATATATATCTTCTCATCTCTGCAGCTGCAGAGTTTAGACTGAAGTTAATCTGCAGGTAAATCACCCAAAATGACTCCTTAAATCCCAACGCTGGCAGCTGCTCCCAGCGATCAATGGCTCGGGGATCAGGTCTCGTCTCAGACCAGATTCCTCGGTCTGAGTCATTTTTAAGTAAAAAAAAAAGTGAAACTTGTGTGATGTCCTTGTGTTAAATCTTCTAGTGTCTTCTGTCCTCTGGGACAGGAGACAGAATCTCTTTGAGTTGTGGACAAAACGAGACATTTGAGGACGTTGGGAGACACTAATCCACTTTTATTTTTATTTTTTAATTTTCTGACATTTCAAGGAGCCGACACCGAGCCGCTAACGGGCCGAGGTCCGGTCGGTGTGTCCGTGCCGTCGTCCGCCGGGGGGGGGGGGGGGGGCGGCGGGTTTCATCTTGGTCGGTCGGACGGCGGGCACACCGTCCGACGCAAACGCAAACGAGCAGTCTGATTGGTGGAGAGCTGACCCGGGAACGAGGAGCGTGAGGAGTCTCTCAGAATCTTCCAAACTGACCTTTGATCTGAGATGAAGATCCAGCTCGGCCGGTTTCTCCTAGAATGTTCCAGAAACACGTTTCAGGGATCTATTTTAGTGAAAAATGAGCCATGACGGTCTGGCTGTGAACTTCCGGAGAAACCAGACCCACGTGACCCCGCGTTCATCCAATCAAGGGGGGGGCAGTCCGACGGCCTTTAGAGACCAGACTAATCCAATCATCCAGGAAACAACCCACACATTAATCAGCCCGGATCGATCCTGAACCAGCACGCACGGGGGACATGGAGGCAGCCTCGCGGAGCTCACATGACGTGGAGATAAACGGCAGGAAGACACACACAGGAGAGAGAATCATCAGCGCTCTGTTTTACAGAGCCACAGTGAACGCAACATGCAGCAGCAGTCGGCAGGATCAAGTTCCAGCTGCAGCGGGGACGATGATGCATGCAGCGCTGCAAGGAAGCCGGGGACAAACTTTCATTCCTCATGCACGTCCCTGTCCCCCCGTCCCCCCCGTCCTCCCCAACCCCCAACCCCCCTCCCCCGCAACCACAACAATGCCAACAACCCCCCCAACCCCCCTCTTCAGCCTGTGTGACATACAACGGGGAAAGACCAGCGATGATGGTCCCTAACGGGGCGACATCGTCGCTTTGCTTCCTGCAAAAGTTGAGACAACATGCCGCAGGAAGCCCGGGACGACAGAGACACGGAGACGGAGAGACGGACAGAGAGAGAGAGAGAGAGAGAGAGAGAGACGGTACCTCGATCACAGCTGTTCCCCATCATCTGAGGAGAGGACACACAGAGTGAGATGCCGGGATTGGCCGGAGCAGCTGCCACCTGTCAGCCAATGAGGTTAAGCTGCAAACGTCCGTCTTCGTCCCATGAACATCCCCCCCACCCCCTCCGTTCTCCCTCTCTCTCTCTCCCTCCCTCCCTCTCTCCCTCCCTCCCTCTCTCATCAGCACCGCATCCTCCTTCCCTTCTCCTCATGGTCCCTCCTCTTCCAGCGCTGCTCTCTCTCTCTCTCTCTCTTCCTATCTTTTAATCTCTCGCTTTACCGCATTCAATCAATCCCTCTAACTGCACTGTTCTGCTCCCTCCCTCTCTCCCCCTCTATCTCTCTCGCTCCCTCCCTCTATCTCTCTCGCTCCCTCCCTCTATCTCTCTCGCTCCCTCCCTCTATCTCTCTCTCTCTCCCTCCTCCCCTCCGTCTCTCTCTCTCTCCTCACTTTCTCTCTCCCCCCTCCCCCTCTCTCTCTCTCTCTCTCTCCTCCCTTCCCTCCCCCTCTCCCTCTCCCCTCTCTCCTCCCCCCCCCCTATGAATCTGCGTTGAGGAGATAATTACTAACAAAGTTTCCTCTCAGCTGATGTGGGACACAACTCTGGAGGCTTCAGCTATTAACTGTGAGTGAGTGTGTGTGTGTGTGTGTGTTTGTGTGTGTGTGTGTGTTTGTGTGTGTGTGTGTGTTGTGTGTGTGTGTGTGTGTGTGTGTGTGTGTTTGTGTGTGTTTGTGTGTGTGTGTGTGTGTTTGTGTGTGTGTGTGTGTGTGTTTGTGTGTGTTTGTGTGTGTTTGTGTGTGTGTGTGTTTGTGTGTGTGTGTGTGTGTGTGTGTGTGTGTGTGTGTGTGTGTGTGTGTGTGTGTGTGTGTGTGTGAGAGAGAGAATCTGAGTGTGTGTGTGCGTGCGTGTGTTTGTGTGTGTGTGTGTGTGTTTGTGTGTGTGTCTGTGTGTGTGTGTGTGTGTGTGTGTGTGTGTTTGTGTGTGTTTGTGTGTGTTTGTGTGTGTGTCTGTGTGTGTGTGTGTGTGTGTGTGTGTGTGTTTGTGTGTGTGTGTGTTTGTGTGTGTGTGTTTGTGTGTGTGTGTCTGTGTGTGTGTGTGTTTGCGTATGTGTGTGTGTGTGTGTGTGTGTGTGTTTGCGTATGTGTGTGTGTCTGTGTGTGTGTGTGTTTGCGTATGTGTGTGTGTGTGTGTGTGTGTGTGTGTGTGTGTGTGTCTGTGTGTGTGTGTGTGTCTGTGTTTTCTAAATATTCAGATTTATTTCTCTGTGTTTGTCTCAAAGTTTTTTCCCTAAACATATTTACTATTATATAATATTATAATATTTAAAAATATTCTGACTGTTTTCCTCAGAATATTCAGATTTTTCTCCACTTTTATAAAAGCAAAGACAACATTACCCACACTGCCCTCCTGCAA
>CM057248.1:28817645-28820145 GCA_029931835.1 Etheostoma nigrum
GTATGTAGAGTATGTAGAGTATATATATAGTATGTAGAGTATGTAGAGTATATATATAGTATGTAGAGTATGTAGAGTATATATATAGTATGTAGAGTATGTAGAGTATATATATAGTATGTAGAGTATGTAGAGTATGTAGAGTATATATATAGTATGTAGAGTATGTAGAGTATGTAGAGTATATATATAGTATGTAGAGTATGTAGAGTATATATATAGTATGTAGAGTATGTAGAGTATATATATAGTATGTAGAGTATGTAGAGTATGTAGAGTATATATATAGTATGTAGAGTATGTAGAGTATGTAGAGTATATATATAGTATGTAGAGTATGTAGAGTATGTAGAGTATATATATAGTATGTAGAGTATGTAGAGTATATATATAGTATGTAGAGTATGTAGAGTATGTAGAGTATATATATAGTATGTAGAGTATGTAGAGTATGTAGAGTATATATATAGTATGTAGAGTATGTAGAGTATATATATAGTATGTAGAGTATGTAGAGTATATATATAGTATGTAGAGTATGTAGAGTATATATATAGTATGTAGAGTATGTAGAGTATGTAGAGTATATATATAGTATGTAGAGTATCTAGAGTATGTAGAGTATATATATAGTATGTAGAGTATGTAGAATATATATATAGTATGTATAGTATGTAGATTATATATATAGTATGTAGAGTATGTAGAGTATATATATAGTATGTAGAGTATGTAGAGTATATATATAGTATGTAGAGTATGTAGAGTATGTAGAGTATATATATAGTATGTAGAGTATGTAGAGTATGTAGAGTATATATATAGTATGTAGAGTATGTAGAGTATGTAGAGTATATATATAGTATGTAGAGTATGTAGAGTATGTAGAGTATATATATAGTATGTAGAGTATGTAGAGTATGTAGAGTATATATATAGTATGTAGAGTATGTAGAGTATATATATAGTATGTAGAGTATGTAGAGTATGTAGAGTATATATATAGTATGTAGAGTATGTAGAGTATGTAGAGTATATATATAGTATGTAGAGTATCTAGAGTATGTAGAGTATATATATAGTATGTAGAGTATGTAGAATATATATATAGTATGTAGAGTATGTAGAGTATGTAGAGTATATATATAGTATGTAGAGTATGTAGAGTATATATATAGTATGTAGAGTATGTAGAGTATATATATAGTATGTAGAGTATGTAGAGTATGTAGAGTATATATATAGTATGTAGAGTATGTAGAGTATGTAGAGTATATATATAGTATGTAGAGTATGTAGAGTATGTAGAGTATATATATAGTATGTAGAGTATGTAGAGTATGTAGAGTATATATATAGTATGTAGAGTATGTAGAGTATGTAGAGTATATATATAGTATGTAGAGTATGTAGAGTATGTAGAGTATGTAGAGTATATATATAGTATGTAGAGTATATGTAGAGTATGTAGAGTATGTAGAGTATATATATAGTATGTAGAGTATATGTAGAGTATATATATAGTATGTAGAGTATGTAGAGTATGTAGAGTATATGTAGAGTATATATATAGTATGTAGAGTATGTAGAGTATATATATAGTATGTAGAGTATATATATAGTATGTAGAGTATGTAGAGTATGTAGAGTATCTAGAGTATGTAGAGTATATATATAGTATGTAGAGTATGTAGAGTATGACAGAAGAACGCTGGAAAAAGGGACAAATGTTGGGAAAAAACTACAAAAATGCAGGATTTTTTTTTTTTAAATGCTGAAAAAGTGACCAAAACAACAATTGGAATAAAATTGACAAAAATGTCAAGAAAAGTGTAGAAAAAGAACAAAAAAATGTTGAAATTTAACCCAGAAAAACCCGAAGACGCAGAGGTCCCCCCCCACCCCCCCCCCTCACTTAGCTGATCCTAAATGTCAAAAATTAAAGACGGAAACGCCCAAAAAATTATTATTATTTTTTTTACTGATTATTTTTTCCCTTATTCAGAGTGACAGTGTATAGACGGGAAAGGGGGACGCGGGTTGGACCCGAACCCAGGCCGCCGCAAAGGCCCCCGCCCACATGGCCCCGCCCACATGGCCCCCGCCCACATGGCCCCCGCCCACATGGTCCCGCCCACATGGCCCCGCCCACATGGGGCGCACGCTCCCACCGGGTTGGGTTGGGAACCAGAGGGTCGCTGGTTCAAGTCCCCGAACGGACCAAAGTATGGTGGTGGACTGGTTTAATTTAGTCACTTTGGTTTATTTTGTCACTTTGTTTGTTAATTTTGTCACTTTTTCAGTTAATTACTCCCTTTTGTCATGGTTTTAGTATTTATTTAGTTTATTTAATGACGTGAGAGACGGAGAGGTGGAAGACAGACTGTCGCTTTAAGAGGAAGTTTTAAAGTCTAAAAGGGAACTTCTCACGGCGATGACCTGACAGGTCTCCATGGTGATGACCTGACAGGTCTCCATGGTGATGACCTGACAGGTCTCC
>CM057248.1:28825145-28832645 GCA_029931835.1 Etheostoma nigrum
TGTGTGTGTATTGTGTGTGTGTGTATCTTGTGTGTGTGTATTGTGTGTGTGTGTGTGTGTGTGTGTGTGTCAGTAAATCAGTGCTAAGTGTTGAACAAGAGCCCCGTCTGTGTGTGTGCTGACAGACAGACGGTGCTTTCACTGACCCGACGGTGCTGGGATAACTCAGCGTCTGTCTGGCTGAACTACACACACTGACTCCGACTGATCGCAATGGACGTTTCATTGCAAAATAAATGTGGCTGTTAGCAGGGGGGGGGGGACAGTAGCTCAGTCTTTAGGGAGTAGGGAACCAGAGGGTCGCGGGTTCAAGTCTCCATACAGACCAAAGCATGGTGGGGGACTGGTGGCGGTTCAGGGCCCAGCCCGCTAGCAGCCTCTATGATTACAGCCCCGGTCCTAAGAGATCATATATCTTTTCTAAGCTTCTTACATTGTTTTTAACATATTCGTCATTTGAACACAACACCTGACCTCCGTGGCCGCGTGGCCCCGCCGTGGCCGAAGAGAAAAGGGAAGTTCTAAACAGCTGAGATCAAGTCCACATTTTCAGGAACTGAATCACGTCACAGTGGGAAGTAAAGAAGAAGAAAGTGCCCCGATGACGTACCCCGCCCCCCCTGCAGGAACCTGAAGTGGCCGCTGAAGCACCGCAGGGCTGTCAGGGGGGGGTAAATACAGAGGAACCGCAAAGAGGAACACGTTGTTCTCCTGGTGACGGAACGTCACTGACACTACGTAACTCTAACTTATTAACTTTAGTTTTAGTTATTTTTGGAATTTATGGTCAATAAACCTCATTTATAGGAAATTATACCTAATATTTGAGTTAGAAAAGCAGAAATTAGGAATTATTGAGACTAAAATTAAAGGAATGGATGTTGATGATAATCACAGACTGGAATATGTCAACTTTTACTCAATACTATTTCAAAAACACTTCATGAAGACAACATGAAGACAACATGAGGGCAACATGAGGGCAACATGGGGACAACATGAGGACAACATGAGGGCAACATGGGGACAACATGGGGACAACATGAGGGCAACATGGGGACAACATGGGGACAACATGGGGACAACATGGGGACAACATGAAGACAACATGAGGACAACATGAGGACAACATGAAGACAACAACATGAGGACAACATGAGGGCAACATGAGGACAACATGGGGACAAGATGAGGACAATATGAGGACAACATGAGGACAACATGGGGACAACATGAGGACAATATGAGGACAACATGGGGACAACATGGGGACAACATGAGGGCAACATGAGGACAACATGGGGACAACATAGGGACAACATGAGGACAACATGGGGACACCATGGGGACAACATGAGGGCAACATGAGGGCAACATGAGGACAACATGGGGACAACATGAGGACAACATGGGGACAACATGGGGACAACATGGGGACAACATGGGGACAACATGAGGACAACATGAGGACACCATGGGGACAACATGGGGACAACATGCGGACACCATGGGGACAACATGGGGACAACATGGGGACACCATGGGGACAACATGAGGACAACATGGGGACACCATGAGGACACTTAACATGAGGACAATATGGGGACACCATGAGGACACTTAACATGAGGACAACATGAGGACAACATGGGGACAACATGGGGACAACGTGAGGACAACAGCAGCCCAGCAGCTGCATGTTCAGCGGTCTATTTCTGGCTGCATACTAAATCATCCACGTCAGAGCTCGGGCCCAGAAACCCCCGAGAGAACCGAGGGGAGTCACACCTGCTTCTCCTGCTGCAGAGGACAAACAGGAAGAGACAAACACTAATTGGACGGTCCGTCGGCTCTGCATGCGAGCGACGCAGAGGGGACACGAGCTCGGCTAATTAGCAGACCCGAGGTCAGCTGACGAGACAAGGAGACGCCCTCGGTTAAAAAGAGGAACAAAGACGTGATGTTGGGACGGGACGGCAGGCAGCGCACCTTCTTTAACCCTCATGTTGTCCTCATGCTGTCCCCATGTTGTCCCTATGTTGTCCTCATGTTGTCCCTATGTTGTCCTCATGTTGTCCTCATGTTGTCCCTATGTTGTCCCCATGTTGTCCTCATGTTGTCCTCATGTTGTCCCCATGTTATCGTCATGTTGTCCCCATGTTGTCCTCATGTTGTCCCCATGTGGTCCCCATGTTGTCCTCATGTTGTCCCCATGTTGTCCCCATGTGGTCCCAATGTTGTCCCCATGTTGTCCCCATGTTGTCCCCATGTGGTCCCCATGTTGTCCTCATGTTGTCCCCATGTGGTCCCCATGTTGTCCTCATGTGGTCCCAATGTTGTCCCCATGTTGTCCTCATGTTGTCCCCATGTTGTCCCCATGTGGTCCCTATGTTGTCCCCATGTTGTGGGCTGTGAGGCCACTGTGCTGCTAACCATGCAGCAGTTCTACGGAGGGATGAATCAAAGACATGTCGTCCACAGGAAAGCGTCCCCACCCCCCCCCTGCAGAGGACGAGGGATTAAGCTTCTATATTTGTCCCGGCGCTGCAGGATCCCGGTGAAAGGTCCGAGACGCCTGTCTCAGCGCCACCAAATATTCAAAGTTCACCGCTGTTAAATGAAGAGTAATCTGTTATAACCCTGATCATAATGGAGCAGCGCTGAGACAACAGGAAGGAGAGCCTGGTGGACATGTCCTCGTCTAGTCATGTGAGCCTGGTGGACATGTCCTCGTCTAGTCATGTGAGCCTGGTGGACATGTCCTCGTCTAGTCATGTGAGCCTGGTGGACATGTCCTTGTCTAGTTATGTGAGCCTGGTGGACATGTCCTCGTCTAGTCATGTGAGCCTGGTGGACATGTCCTCGTCTAGTCATGTGAGCCTGGTGGACATGTCCTTGTCTAGTTATGTGAGCCTGGTGGACATGTCCTCGTCTAGTCATGTGAGCCTGGTGGACATGTCCTCGTCTAGTCATGTGAGCCTGGTGGACATGTCCTCGTCTAGTCATGTGAGCCTGGTGGACATGTCCTCGTCTAGTCATGTGAGCCTGGTGGACATGTCCTCCTCTAGTCATGTCCATGCATATAAAACATGAAGAGGCAGCGAGTGTTTGTGGAACATTCAGAGGAGCTGCTGCCGGTGGGAAGAGAAACTCGACTCCAGCCAAACCTCCGCTGGGAATGTGTGAGAGCTGGGGAGAGTCAACCACCTGTCCCCCCCCCCCCCCACACGCACACACACACACACACACACACACACACACACACACACTGCATGGCACTATCTTTGTGTCATTGACATGATGCATTCCCTACCCTAACCTTCACCATCACAACTACATGCCTAACCTTAACCTTAACACACACACACACACACACACAGCCCTGAGACACACACACACACATTAAGACACACACACCCCTGAGACACACACACACACACATTAAGACACACACACCCCTGAGACACACACACACACACATTAAGACACACACACCCCTGAGACACACAGTCTCTCACACACACACACACACACACACACACACACACACACTCTCTGCCTGTTCTCCAAGCTAAAACATGTTTGAGATGAAGGAGAGGAGATCAGCTGTTCATCAGGACGCAGAAGCTTCTTACCCACAAGTTACTATATACCTTCGTATACTTATACTCAGTAGGTATATACTATATATATATATATACCTATACATACCTACTATATACCTTTTAATTGTTTTCTGGAACTCATAACTACTTATTGACTTTAATTCAGATTATATTGATTAATCATGAATTAAATGTGTATTTGTTGCTAGGCTGCATTGTGGAGACACGATATGTTAATAAGAAGAAATTAAATACGATGTTATATACGACAGAATGACCGATGAAGTTACTGGGACTGAGCTGATAGACCCAGGTCCTGATAGACCCAGGTCCTGATAGACCCAGGTCCTGATAGACCCAGGACCTGATAGACCCAGGACCTGATAGACCCACGGCCTGATAGACCCAGGGCCTGATAGACCCAGGACCTGATAGATCCAGGACCTGATAGACCCAGGTCCTTGTCTAGTTAAACAGAAAGATAGGCGGTTACTGGGACTGAGCTGATAGACCCAGGACCTGATAGATCCAGGACCTGATAGACCCAGGTCCATGTCTAGTTAAACAGAAAGATAGGCGGAGTTACTGGGACTGAGCTGATAGACCCAGGACCTGATAGACCCAGGTCCTTGTCTAGTTAAACAGAAAGATAGGCGGTTACTGGGACTGAGCTGATAGACCCAGGACCTGATAGACCCAGGGCCTGATAGACCCAGGACCTGATAGACCCAGGTCCTTGTCTAGTTAAACAGAAAGATAGGGGGAGTTACTGGGACTGAGCTGATAGACCCAGGACCCGATAGACCCAGGGCCTTATAGACCCAGGACCTGATAGACCCAGGACCTGATAGACCCAGGACCTGATAGACCCAGGACCTGATAGACCCAGGACCGAGCGACGCCAGGACACAACTGCAATACTACAGGTTTTCCACAGGAAGAAATGTCCAAAAAAAGCAACAAAACGCTAAAAAACATGACACACAACATGAGAAGGAGCATCCATAATAAATGCCTCGTCGTCCAGTACCTGCACATCTGAGGACGGTAGTGACGGCGGCGTTAGAAAGATGTACATGATGCCCCGCCTACATATAAACTACTCAATAAGACGGGTTATTATTCTCCAGGACACCTGGGGACATCCCAGGACGGAGCAAAGCAGTGTCAACTTAGAGACAACAACAACAACAACAACAACAACAACAACAACAGGACTAAAACAGCTTCAGTCTCAAAAGGTTAAAGGTGGGACAGGTTCTCACAAGGATAGAGCACACACACACACACACACACACACACACACACACACACACACACACACACATCACGCACGCACACACAGACACACACACATACAGAGAAAGACATACCCACACACACACAGAGACAAAGACACACACACACACACAGAGAGTAAGACACACCCACACACACATAGAGACAAAGACACACACACACACACACACACACACAGACAGAGGCTGCTTTGTCTGTCGACCTGTGTACTCCCCTCTGCAGCCAGCTCAGTCTGGTCTCTCTAGCAACCAGTAAATACAGCAGGTTTCCTCCAATCACAGCGCGGTGATGTCACATCGCAGCTTTATCAAGATGGGACGCTTCAACAGGAAGGGGGGGAAGGGGGGGGAGGGGGGCAGAGAGGGGGGTGTCGCTGAGACTGACCCGCCTGCAGATACTCACATGTGGATCTGAACACCGACTCAGCCGGATCAACGAAACTAAAACACTCTTCTAGTTCTATTATCTTCTAGTTCTATTATCTTCTAGTTCTATTACCTTCTAGTTTTATTACCTTCTAGTTCTATTACCTTCTAGTTCTATTACCTTCTAGTTCTATTATCTTCTAGTTCTATTATCTTCTAGTTCTATTACCTTCTAGTTTTATTACCTTCTAGTTCTATTATCTTCTAGTTCTATTACCTTCTAGTTTTATTACCTTCTAGTTCTATTACCTTCTAGTTCTATTATCTTCTAGTTCTATTATCTTCTAGTTCTATTATCTTCTAGTTCTATTACCTTCTAGTTCTATTACCTTCTAGTTCTATTATCTTCTAGTTCTATCTTCTAGTTCTATTATCTTCTAGTTTTATTATCTTCTAGTTCTATTACCTTCTAGTTCTATTATCTTCTAGTTCTATTATCTTCTAGTTCTATTACCTTCTAGTTTTATTACCTTCTAGTTCTATTACCTTCTAGTTCTATTATCTTCTAGTTCTATTATCTTCTAGTTCTATTATCTTCTAGTTCTATTACCTTCTAGTTCTATTACCTTCTAGTTCTATTATCTTCTAGTTCTATCTTCTAGTTCTATTATCTTCTAGTTCTATTATCTTCTAGTTCTATTACCTTCTAGCTCTATTATCTTCTAGTTCTATTACCTTCTAGTTCTATTACCTTCTAGTTCTATTACCTTCTAGTTCTATTACCTTCTAGTTCTATTATCTTCTAGTTCTATTACCTTCTAGTTCTATTACCTTCTAGCTCTATTATCTTCTAGTTCTATTATCTTCTAGTTCTATTACCTTCTAGTTCTATTATCTTCTAGTTCTATTACCTTCTAGTTCTATTACCTTCTAGTTCTATTACCTTCTAGTTCTATTATCTTCTAGTTCTATTACCTTCTAGTTCTATTACCTTCTAGTTCTATTATCCTCTAGTTCTATTACCTTCTAGTTCTATTACCTTCTAGTTCTATTACCTTCTAGTTCTATTACCTTCTAGTTCTATTATTTTTTGGTGGACAGACTATGCAACGCCATCACTAACAGGGACGTTGTAGAGTGTCCTCTGGTGGACAGACTATGCAACGCCATCACTAACAGGGACGTTGTAGAGCGTCCTCTGGTGGACAGACTATGCAACGCCATCACTAACAGGGATGTTGTAGAGCGTCCTCTGGTGGACAGACTATGCAACACCATCACTAACAGGGACGTTGTAGAGCGTCCTCTGGTGGACAGACTATGCAACGCCATCACTAACAGGGACGTTGTAGAGCGTCCTCTGGTGGACAGACTATGCAACGCCATCACTAACAGGGACGTTGTAGAGCGTCCTCAGGTGGACAGTCTATGCAACGCCATCACTAACAGGGACGTTGTAGAGCGTCCTCTGGTGGACAGACTATGCAACACCATCACTAACAGGGACGTTGTAGAGCGTCCTCTGGTAGACAGACTATGCAACGCCATCACTAACAGGGACGTTGTAGAGCGTCCTCTGGTGGACAGACTATGCAACACCATCACTAACAGGGACGTTGTAGAGCGTCCTCTGGTGGACTTAATGAATATTTTAATAAACTCTCTAAAATGTCCCGATATCCGCTGACAGTTGGACGCTCTAATGTCCTTACAGCAGTTATTAGTCACTGATTATAATTATTATAATGATTAAATCCGGAGTTTTAAATGAAAACATCTGTTGCTTCTGAATCTAATTCTCCGAATCCTCCTACGGAGATAAGACCCTTTAGGGATTCTGGGAACTCTGAAAGGATAAACAGATAAACAGCGAGAGCCGGTCTCTGGGACTAAATCGGGGGCAGCAGCTGATTGGACGTTAAGCTGCGAGTGTTTCTGGAGAGGACAGATCCTCAGAAACCGCTTCACATCTGGGGACCACTAAGGTCTATATAAAGAGACTTCAGATACAGTATTAGGGGACCACTAAGGTCTATATAAAGAGACTTCAGATACAGTATTAGGGACCACTAAGGTCTATATAAAAGAGACTTCAGATACAGTATTAGGGGACCACTAAGGTCTATATAAAGAGACTTCAGATACAGTATTAGGGGACCACTAAGGTCTATATAAAGAGACTTCAGATACAGTATTAGGGACCACTAAGGTCTATATAAAAGAGACTTCAG
>CM057248.1:28837645-28840145 GCA_029931835.1 Etheostoma nigrum
AACCAAAGGTTGTAGGGTATATGTGCAGAACCTGGTCTCTCCTACCCGACTCTGGAGTGTCCGGTTGGTCCCTGAGGACTCTGCCGATCCTCCGAGACACGGCGTTGAGGAAGCTGCTGACGGACGGCGCCCGCCTGCCGGCCGTCCTCTCCTCCGCGCCCCGCCCCGTCCCGGGCTCGGACATGGACCGCAGGAAGGGCAGCACCCGGCGCAGAGAGCCGGGCCGGGCCGGTCCGTCCCCGCTGAGGTCGCGCTGAGCGTTGCTGAACCTCGGCAGGCTGAGCTGCCGCGGGGGACGCCGCTCCGGGTCGGGGGACGCCGTCCCGGCCCCCGCCAGGTGTGCAGATGTCCTCCACTTGTATCTGTCCAACGGCTGCTCGGGAGCCGGCGGGGGGTCGGCTCGGTGCCAGGGCTTCCTGTAACGGTGCCAGCGGTGCGGAGCGTGACACGGGCTCTGCACCGGACCCTCGCAGCCCTCGGGGGGGCTTCTATATGCACTCATGGTCCAGCAGAGGGGGGGGGGAGGCAGATGGCTAGAAGGGATACAGCGGCGGGCGGCAGGAGGTTACACACCGTCCCCCTAAATCCAGACTAATATAAGAATATCACCTTAACCCTGGTGGTGCCTTCACTGTCGGACCCTCTCGTGTCCCTCGGGACTTAAAAATCAATTCTGAAATAACATTTTACTTCATAATCTATTATTAATATTGTCTTTATCTCCATTTCCAACAGCTGAGATAACATCTATGTTCAGGGATGCATCGGTCTCTACTAGCACACTATTAAACATGGAAGTTTTTATCATAAAGTTATAATTCATGTTAAAATCCACTATGGAAACAACATGAGTGTCATATCCAGAATAATGTTCTGAGTCAGGAATACATGTTTATCACAGGAAATAAGGTCAGGACGCTGATTTCAGGTAGAAAACATCTAACTTTAACTATTTTACTTCTTCTTAAAATGTGAAATGGGTCCATTTGACCCGGATACCGTACGAGGGTTAGTACTTTCACCCAGTAACGCAGTGAAACCTTAGTCCTACACTAGCTGGTGGTCCTGGTAATCTTAGTCCTACACTAGCTGGTGGTCCTGGTAATCTTAGTCCTACACTAGCTGGTGGTCCTGGTAATCTTAGTCCTACACTAGCTGGTGGTCCTGGTAATCTTAGTCCTACACTAGCTGGTGGTCCTGGTAATCTTAGTCCTACACTAGCTGGTGGTCCTGGTACCTGCCGCAGCCGGAGCCGTATCCCTTCTGTAGGCCGACCCAGAGCAGATGGAGGCCTACAAAGATGGCCGAACACATGTGTCTGTCCGGCGGGGTTCTGCTCCGAGCCGTCGGGTCCGGTTCTTCTGCTCGAGCTGCTGCTGTTTCTTCTTCTTTCTCAACTCTTCTCTGGCGGTGACTCGTCCTTCCTGGGAGGAAGTGGAGCGTCACATGGAGACCGAGCCGGCCAATCAGGCTTCAGCAAAGAGCCAAAAGCAGCAGACTGTGGTTTCCCCCCCGAGAGGCAGGCTGCGAACTGAAACTGTACACACAGTGTCAGCCTTCTTCCTTATCACTATATATATTTATATACATATATATATACCTTCTTATCTAAATACATCAGCTCGTTTCTCTCAAAACATAACAACTGTGTGGATTCCACATTATAATAACTACATCATCAAACCAAAATTCATGAAACTACCGATACAAGATGACTTTTCCCCTCGAAATACATCAACCTTTATCCAAAAAATATTAGAAATATTTTGCCTTTCTAGAAATATAAATATATTTATTATATATAATATAATAATATACATTTTTCTTATAATATTTTGAACATTTTTTTTTAAATATTTTTATTCTCAAAATATTTTGACTTTTATAAAAAATATTTTTCTTAAAATATTTTGACTTTTTATACAAATATATTAACTTTTTTCTTCTTAAGACATTTTGACTTTCTTAGAAATATATCAACTTTTTTCTTAAAAAAAATATTTTGACTTTCTTTTGGAAATATTTTTCTTCTCAAAATATTTTGTTTTTTTAGAAATAAATCAACTTTTTTCTTCTTAAGACATTTTGACTTTATAGAAATACATCAACCTTTATCCAAAAGAATATTAGAAATATTATGCCTTCTTTTTCTTCTCAAAATATTTTGACTTTTTTAAAAAAATATTTTTCTCCTCAAAAATATTTTGACTTTTAAAAAAAATATTTTTCTTCTCAAAATATTTTGACTTTTTTTTTAAATATTTTCTTCTCAAAATATTTTGACTTTTTTAAAAATATTTTTATATATAATATATAATGTAATAGATACAGTATAGTAATAATAGATCTAGTATTGCTGATATAGTAGATAAGTCAGTATCTGCCTAGGGAACCAGACAGTGTTAATGTGCATTGGTATTAGTTCTCATTGGCAGGAAATGACATCATGCACCCCTCTGAGACCTGCTGCTTTCAGGCTCTTTCACACCTGCAGCTCCAC
>CM057248.1:28845145-28856082 GCA_029931835.1 Etheostoma nigrum
GGGTTTCCATGGTGACGAGAGTCCCTGGTCCCTGCTACCTCGCTGTGATGTGAAGAAGTGTCCTCCGGTGTTTTTCCACCGAGCGTCCCGTCCCGAAATAGACGGGGGGTTATTTCTGTCCGGTGGAGCTGGGCTCTTGTTTTGTTTCAGAGAGGAAATCCTGCCCCCCCCCCCCCTCCTGCCCCCCCCCCATCCCTGATAACAGCCCGCCCGTGAGGAACTTTCCATTTCCTCCTAAACATCAGCCTCTATTGTCCTGAAGCCCTGAGCCTGCTCACCTGAACCGGGCCGGACCGGGCTGAACTGGGCCGAACCAGGCCGGACCGGGCTGAACTGGGCCGAACCGGGCCGGACTGGGCTGAACTGGGCCGAACCGGGCCGGACCGGGCTGAACTGGGCCGAACCGGGCCGAACCAGGCCGGACCAGGCCGGACCGGGCTGAACTGGGCCGAACCAGGCCGGACCGGGCTGAACTGGGCCGAACCGGGCCGGACCGGGCTGAACTGGGCCGAACCGGGCCGGACCGGGCTGAACTGGGCCGAACCGGGCCGACACAAACACCAAGCGGAGTTGTTTAACCCTTGTGTTGTCTTCCTGTCCACCATGAAACAGGTGATGTCTTTCTCCGACATGTCCGTCCCTTTTCCCTGCCGCGGGGCTTTTGATGGTTTCCAGTTATTTGATATTTCTAACGTGGACATTTTCAGCTTTATGTGATGAAAAAACTGAAAACGGGTCAAATCTGACCCGAGGACAACATGAGGGTTAACACGATCAGCTGTTTTCACCATCTTGCGCTTTATTATTAACAATAAAATCATTTTACACTTACTGTTATTATTATAATAATATATCTCTTTATTATATATCTATATTATTATTATTATTATTATTATACATCTCTCTATTATATATATCTATATTATTATTATTATTATAATATATCTCTCATTATATATCTATATTATTATTATTATTATTATAATATATCTCTCATTATATATCTATATTATTATTATTATAATAATATATCTCTTTATATATATATCTATATTATAATAATATATCTCTCATTATATATCTCTATTATTATAATAAATGAACTGATGTGGGGGGGGGGTTAATGCTACCAGGGATCTCAGGTGTGAATTGGCGCAAAGACAACAAACTCCCAGAATCCCCGGTCCAATCTGACCCCCCCCACCCCCCCCCAGCTCCACCGTGTGAAGGCCGCCGGAGACAGAGACGGCTTCTTCAAATGTACATTTTGTCCTGTATTTATGTATAGTGTATAGTATTGTGCTGTATAGTGTATAGTATTGTGCTGTATAGTGTATAGTATTGTGCTGTATAGTGTATAGTATTGTGCTGTATAGTATTGTGCTGTATAGTGTATAGTATTGTGCTGTATAGTGTATAGTATTGTGCTGTATAGTGTATAGTATTGTGCTGTATAGTATTGTGCTGTATAGTGTATAGTATTGTGCTGTATAGTATTGTGCTGTATAGTGTATAGTATTGTGCTGTATAGTGTATAGTATTGTGCTGTATAGTGTATAGTATTGTGCTGTATAGTGTATAGTATTGTGCTGTATAGTGTATAGTATTGTGCTGTATAGTGTATAGTATTGTGCTGTATAGTGTATAGTATTGTGCTGTATAGTGTATAGTATTGTGCTGTATAGTATTGTGCTGTATAGTGTATAGTATTGTGCTGTATAGTGTATAGTATTGTGCTGTATAGTGTATAGTATTGTGCTGTATAGTATTGTGCTGTATAGTGTATAGTATTGTGCTGTATAGTATTGTGCTGTATAGTGTATAGTATTGTGCTGTATAGTGTATAGTATTGTGCTGTATAGTGTATAGTATTGTGCTGTATAGTGTATAGTATTGTGCTGTATAGTGTATAGTATTGTGCTGTATAGTGTATAGTATTGTGCTGTATAGTGTATAGTATTGTGCTGTATAGTGTATAGTATTGTGCTGTATAGTGTATAGTATTGTGCTGTATAGTGTATAGTATTGTGCTGTATAGTGTATAGTATGTATAGTATTGTGCTGTATAGTGTATAGTATTGTGCTGTATAGTGTATAGTATGTATAGTATTGTGCTGTATAGTGTATAGTATTGTGCTGTATAGTGTATAGTATTGTGCTGTATAGTGTATAGTATTGTGCTGTATAGTGTATAGTATTGTGCTGTATAGTGTATAGTATTGTGCTGTATAGTGTATAGTATTGTGCTGTATAGTGTATAGTATTGTGCTGTATAGTGTATTTATTGCACTGCTGTAGTTTTTATGGGTATGACGTAGGGGTGGGTGGAAAAATAGATACAGCGTAGTATCGCGATATTTTCAGTGGTAATACTGTACCGACACACAGGCGCCAAGTATGGATCTGTCATTATATATTATATATATTATATATTATATATATATATTATATATTATATATATTATATATATTATATACGTGGTGGTCAGTTTGTCCCATTCTGCAGCGATACTGAAAACTCTCAGGCCCAAACTACCGAGTCAGTGGTCCTTCATATTTAAAGAGACAGCACAGTTCAGGATTAACTCGAGGCACAAGACAACATATGTCCTCATGACTTACAGCCCAGCGGGGGAGACGGGGGGGGGGACAGGGGACAGGGGGACGGGGGGCAAGGGACAGGGGACAGGGGACAGGGGGACGGGGGGGGACAGTCAGCTTTAATAGGCTTATATACACTGCAGCCTTTCTCTGACGATGCTTTCAAAGTGCCGACACAGACGGATTAAAACTACTCAGAATCAATGACTCAACTCCTGATTAACCAAAGCTAGAGGACCCATATCACTTTCTACTGAAGGAGCTAGGCTAGTCTTCGTGCTAAGCTAAGCTAAGCTAAGCTAAGCTAAGCACATCCTGGACCCAACTCTCTCTTTCTGAACTGAAGAATCCCCACTCCGCTGAAGGCTGGAAAAGACTTTCAGGTCCTTGAACACACCATGTCGTGACTATGTCCATCACCTAGATGTCCAAGTGGAGCAGCAGTTGACTTTCAGGTCCTTGAACACACCATGTCGTGACTATGTCCATCACCTAGATGTCCAGGTGGAGCAGCAGTTGACTTTCAGGTCCTTGAACACACCATGTCGTGACCATTTCCATCATCTAGATGTCCAGGTGGAGCAGCAGTTGCCATGACGACCACGACTCTCCCAATCAAAAATTCAACGTCCCTTTCATCTCAAACTTTTGCAGACCAGATTTTCTGTTTTCTGTAGTTTTGAAAGTGTAAATGATGAAATGAAATCTAACTTTTTGTAACTTATTATACGAACGTCTAATCTGTCATGTGATGCCGTTTCTCGGCTTCTTTATGCTCATTAACACACATTTCCTGTTTACGCACCATAGCAACCTGGGAGAGCTGTCCATAGCAACAGTACATTACCTCCCTCCTCACCTCCCCTCCTCTCTCCCTCCTCTCCTCCCTCCTCACCTCCCTCCCTCCTCTCCTCCCTCCTCTCTCCCTCCTCACCTCCCCTCCTCTCTCCCTCCTCTCCTCCCTCCTCTCCTCTCCTCCCTCCTCTCCCCCCCTCCTCTCCTCTCCTCTCCTCTGCTCTCCTCCCTCCCTCCCTCCTCTTCTCTCCCTCCCCCCCCCCTCCCCCTCTCCTCTCCTCTCCCTCCTCTCCCCCCCCCCGGTGTTGTTACAGTGTGATGTCAGCATCCAGTTTGTGCCGGTGATGTCACCCGGCAGGACTTCAGCTCACACACCTCAAATACCTCCAACAACGGCCGCCTCGCCTCTAGCTGAACCATGAGGACCTAGTGTAGAAAGCTGCGGGTTCGATGCCTGGTTGCCCGGTTACAGCGTGCTCGCTAAATACTCTACTAGCTTCAAAGATTTAACAGTCCAGGCTGAAAAACACCAAAGTTAGCCCTAACCCTCATGTTGTCCTCATGCTCGCCATGTTGCCTTCATGTTGTCCCCATGTTGTCCCCATGTTGTCCTCATGTTGTCCTCATGTTGCCCTCATGTTGTCTTCATGTTGCCTTCATGTTGTCCCCATGTTGTCCCCATGTTGTCCTCATGTTGCCCTCATGTTGCCTTCATGTTGCCTTCATGTTGTCCCCATGTTGTCCTCATGTTGTCCTCATGTTGTCCCCATGTTGTCCTCATGTTGTCCCCATGTTGTCCCCATGTTGTCCTCATGTTGTCCTCATGTTGCCCTCATGTTGCCTTCATGTTGCCTTCATGTTGTCCTCATGTTGTCCTCATGTTGTCCCCATGTTGTCCTCATGTTGTCCCCATGTTGTCCTCATGTTGTCCCCATGTTGTCCCCATGTTGTCCTCATGTTGTCCTCATGTTGTCCTCATGTTGCCCCCATGTTGCCCCCATGCTGTCCTCATGTTGTCCCCATGTTGCCCCCATGTTTCCCCATGCTGTCCTCATGTTGTCCCCATGTTGTCCCCATGTTGTCCCCATGTTGTCTTCATGTTGTCCTCATGTTGTCTTCATGTTGTCTTCATGTTGTCCTCATGTTGTCCTCATGTTGCTCTCATGTTGTCCTCATGTTGTCCTCATGTTGTCCCCATGTTGTCCTCATGTTGTCCCCATGTTGTCCTCATGTTGTCCTCATGTTGTCCCCATGTTGCCCCCATGCTGTCCTCATGTTGTCCCCATGTTTCCCCATGCTGTCCTCATGTTGTCCCCATGTTGTCCCCATGTTGTCCTCATGTTGTCCTCATGTTGTCTTCATGTTGTCTTCATGTTGTCCTCATGTTGTCCCCATGTTGCCCCCATGCTGTCCTCATGCTGTCCCCATGTTGCCCCCATGTTTCCCCATGCTGTCCTCATGTTGTCCCCATGTTGTCCTCATGTTGTCCCCATGTTGTCCCCATGTTGTCCTCATGTTGTCCCCATGTTGTCCTCATGTTGTCCCCATGTTGTCCCCATGTTGTCCTCATGTTGCCCCCATGTTGCCCCCATGTTTCCCCATGCTGTCCTCATGTTGTCCCCATGTTGTCTTCATGTTGTCCTCATGTTGTCCTCATGTTGTCCCCATGTTGCCCCCATGTTGCCCCCATGCTGTCCTCATGTTGTCCCCATGTTGCCCCCATGTTTCCCCATGCTGTCCTCATGTTGTCCCCATGTTGTCCTCATGTTGTCCCCATGTTGCCCCCATGTTTCCCCATGCTGTCCTCATGTTGTCCCCATGTTGTCCTCATGTTGTCTTCATGTTGTCCTCATGTTGTCCTCATGTTGTCCCCATGTTGCCCCCATGTTGTCCTCATGTTGTCCTCATGTTGTCTTCATGTTGTCCCCATGTTGTCCCCATGTTGTCCTATATCATTGTTCTTTTTAATTCCCCAAAATAACATGATTGATTCCACCCAACGCTCTTTGCCAAGTACAAATCTCTACTTTCATTAATTTTGGGGCGTCTTATTCAATTTTATAGCATTGTAAAACAAATGGAAGTGTTTTTGAAATAGTATTGAGTAAAAGTTGACATATTCCAGTCTGTGATTATCATCAACATCCATTCCTTTAATTTTAGTCTCAATAATTCCTAATTTCTGCTTTTCTAACTCAAACATTAGGTATAATTTCCTATAAATGAGGTTTATTGACCATAAATTCCAAAAATAACTAAAACTAAGTTAATAAGTTAGTGTTACGTAGTGTTGAAAACGTCAAAAAAAGTGACAAACATAAGAAAATGTTGAAATCATTGATTAAAAAGCGTCAACAGAAGTGTTGATTTTGTCTTTAGCCGGGAAGACAACACGAGGGTTAAAGGAAAAGACGCATTAACGCGTTAGGGTGATATCGTACGGAGGCCTTGCTCAAGGGCCCCTCAGTGGTGGTAATGAGGGAGGGACAAGTGCTGCTGTTTCACTTAACCCCACCCACATGTTATCCTGTTGGTCTGGGGATTGAACCGGCGACCTCCCGGTCTTTAGAGTCCTCCGGTTTACAGTGAGGATGAAAGACTTTGATGGAAACACTCTCTCTATGGAAAGCTAACTACTGACACACACACACACACACACACACACACACAACCATAGTAACCACAGTAACCATGGTAACCATAGTAACCATGGTTGCCCGTATGGGTCAGTGTGTTCGAAGGTGAACCGGTCAGATGGGTGTTTTGGGTGTGGACAGTATGACATCACCAGTTGTGACTCACTGTGTGCTCAGACTGTGACACACACACACACACACACACACACACACACACACACACACACACAGACACACACACACACACACAGACACACACACAGACACACACACACACACACACACACACACACACACACACACACACACACACACACACACACACACACACACAGGCAGCTCCTTTTCAAAACAAGGAAGCATGACGACTTCCTGTGTCATGCGTCTCTGAAACCTTGGTTTTAAGGACCTTAAACCTTTATTTGTCCCACAGTGGGGACATGGCGGATTGCAACTCAAAAGATAAGTGTCCCAGAGACAGATAAGTGTCCAGAGATAGATAAGTGTCCCAGAGACAGATAAGTGTCCAGAGACAGATAAGTGTCCAGAGATAGATAAGTGTCCCAGAGACAGATAAGTGTCCAGAGACAGATAAATGTCCCAGAGATAGATAAGTGTCCCAGAGGTAGATAAGTGTCCCAGAGATAGATAAGTGTCCCAGAGACAGATAAGTGTCCCAGAGACAGATAAGTGTCCAGAGACAGATAAATGTCCCAGAGACAGATAAATGTCCCAGAGATAGATAAGTGTCCCAGAGGTAGATAAGTGTCCCAGAGATAGATAAGTGTCCCAGAGACAGATAAGTGTCCAGAGGTAGATAAGTGTCCCAGAGACAGATAAGTGTCCAGAGACAGATAAATGTCCCAGAGATAGATAAGTGTCCCAGAGGTAGATAAGTGTCCCAGAGATAGATAAGTGTCCCAGATAAGTGTCCCAGAGACAGATAAGTGTCCCAGATAAGTGTCCCAGAGATAGATAAGTGTCCCAGATAAGTGTCCCAGAGACAGATAAGTGTCCCAGAGATAGATAAGTGTCCCAGAGATAGATAAGTGTCCCAGAGACAGATAAGTGTCCCAGAGATAGATAAGTGTCCAGAGATAGACAAGTGTCCCAGAGACAGATAAGTGTCCCAGAGATAAATAAGTGTCCCAGAGATAGACAAGTGTCCCAGAGACAGATAAGTGTCCAGAGATAGACAAGTGTCCCAGAGACAGATAAGTGTCCCAGAGATAAATAAGTGTCCCAGAGACAGATAAGTGTCCAGAGATAGATAAGTGTCCCAGAGACAGATAAGTGTCCAGAGATAGATAAGTGTCCCAGAGATAGATAAGTGTCCCAGATAAGTGTCCCAGAGACAGATAAGTGTCCCAGAGGTAGATAAGTGTCCCAGAGATAGATAAGTGTCCCAGAGGTAGATAAGTGTCCCAGAGATAGATAAGTGTCCCAGAGATAGATAAGTGTCCCAGATAAGTGTCCCAGAGACAGATAAGTGTCCCAGATAAGTGTCCCAGAGATAGATAAGTGTCCCAGATAAGTGTCCCAGAGACAGATAAGTGTCCCAGAGACAGATAAGTGTCCCAGAGATAGATAAGTGTCCAGAGATAGACAAGTGTCCCAGAGACAGATAAGTGTCCCAGAGATAAATAAGTGTCCCAGAGATAGATAAGTGTCCAGAGATAGACAAGTGTCCCAGAGACAGATAAGTGTCCCAGAGATAAATAAGTGTCCCAGAGACAGATAAGTGTCCAGAGATAGATAAGTGTCCCAGAGACAGATAAGTGTCCAGAGATAGACAAGTGTCCCAGAGATAGACAAGTGTCCCAGAGATAGATAAGTGTCCCAGAGACAGATAAGTGTCCAGAGATAGACAAGTGTCCCAGAGATAGATAAGTGTCCCAGAGACAAATAAGTGTCCCAGAGACAGATAAGTGTCCCAGAGATAGATAAGTGTCCCAGAGACAGATAAGTGTCCCAGAGATAGATAAGTGTCCCAGAGATAGATAAGTGTCCCAGAGACAGATAAGTGTCCCAGAGATAGACAAGTGTCCCAGAGATAGATAAGTGTCCCAGAGACAGATAAGTGTCCCAGAGATAGATAAGTGTCCAGAGATAGATAAGTGTCCCAGAGATAGATAAGTGTCCCAGAGATAGATAAGTGTCCCAGAGATAGATAAGTGTCCCAGAGATAGATAAGTGTCCCAGAGACACACACACACACACACCAGAGGTTTCCAGCCGTTGGTCCGGTCTCCGGCCGTTGGCCGCCATGACACCGGCCCGGCGGTTAACGTTACCGGGCTCTTCCTCCACACTACTCGCCCCCCACCCTCCTTCCTCCCGGTGTGTGTGTGCTTCTTACCGTAAACTCGGAGCCAGCCCTGCTGCTGGGACACGGTGTCCGCCAGGATCCGGTCCACCAGGGGCTCCAGGAGTCCGCCGTGGAGAGACTCCCCGTCCCCCGCCCCCGAGTCCGTCTCCATGTCCCGAGAATAAAACTTCTCCTCCTCGAAGGAAACCCTCCACAAGTGGACGCTACCCCGCCGCTGCGTGTTCAGGCGGTTAAAGGTCGCGGTAACGCGGTGAAAGTCTGTTTTTAGCGCTTTACCGGGGAGTTTGTAGCCGCTTCTAGCTAGCCGTTAGCGGGGGGAGCAGTCGCGTTAGCCGGCGGCGGAGCGGCGGCAGCCCGGCTTGCACTCCCTCATCGCTCCGCCCTCCCGGGCCGGTTCAGCGGGAGGTAAACTTCCAGAAACAGGCGTCCGGGGACCGCGGGAAGCCCCTCTCCTTCCTGCCGCGGAAACGTCCTCCAAAAGCGGGTTTTTAATCCAGTTCGAGCCGCTGGAAGCGAGCGGACTCAGCGGCGTGTCTCTGGCTGGCTGCCCCGCGCTGTGCTCCCACTGCTCCCGGAGTCCACCACCGACACGTGCACGAGCCCGCGGCCGGGCGCGCTCCCGCGTGGAAGGCTCTGCTCCCACTGCTCCCGGAGTCCACTACCGACCCGTGCACGAGCCCGCACCCGGGCGCGCTCCCGCGTGGAAGAGACAGTCGAGAGCGCGCATTAAAGTCCGGGTAAAGCCAGCAAAGTGGGAAGGAAACGTACCAATTATATTATATTATATTATATTATATTATATTATATTGTATTATATTATATTATATTATATTATATTATATTATATTATATTATATTATATTATATTATATTATATTCATTATCATTATCATTATATTATATTCATGAATATAATATACGGATAATATAATAAAATATATTATATTATATTATATTGTATTATATTATATTGTATTATATTGTATTATATTATATTATATTATATTATATTCATGGTATATTATATTATCCGTATATTATATTCATGAATATAATATACGGATGATATAATAAAATATATTATATTATATTATATTATATTATATTATATTATATTGTATTATATTATATTATATTATATTATATTGTATTATATTATATTATATTATATTATATTATATTATATTATATTATATTATATTATATTGTATTATATTATATTCATGCGCAGAAACATTAAAATAGACAAACAACTTTTAAAATTAAGTTAAAAACTATTTAAGATTTAGACTATTTTAGCACTAATTATGAGATAATTTGCCAATTTTTATTAATTATTTATAATTAAAATACATGATTATTTTTTTTTATGAAAATGTTTGGGTGGGCCTGTTGAAAAGTGGGTGCCCACCCACAACGCCGTGCCTGTAATATACTAGTCAGAATCATCAGCAGGTCCGTGGCCAGGTTGGTCCAGTGGTGGAGCGGGCGCACATGTCGCCCACTGAGAGATTTATGCCTCGACGCAGAGGTCAAGGGTTCGAGTCTGACCTGTGACAATTTCCTGCATGTCTTCCCCTTTTCCTTTTATTTTTTGGGATTTTCTGCCTTTATTTGATAAGATATAGGTGAGAAAGGGGGAGACATGCAGGTCTGATTCCAACCCTGAACCTCTGCATCGAGGCTTAAACCTCAAAGTATATGTGCGCCCGCTCCACCACTGAACCAACCCGGCCACATCCTATCTCACTACCCCTCCTGCTGTCCTCGGGTCAAATCTGTCCCTTTAATAAATGTCTCTATCTGAAATATGAGTCTCTTTTTAACCAAATTACCATAAAAATGGATTCCTTTCATTCCTCTGGTCTTAACTATTAGTCAAAATAATTCATAATTTCTGCTTTTTTAACTCTAATATTAGGCATAATTCTATATAATGAGGTTTAACTCTAATATTAGGTATAATTCTATATAATGAGGTTTAACTCTAATATTAGGTATAATTCTATATAATGAGGTTTAACTCTAATATTAGGTATAATTCTATATAATGAGGTTTAACTCTAATATTAGGTATAATTCTATATAATGAGGTTTAACTCTAATATTAGGTATAATTCTATATGATGAGGTTTAACGCTAATATCAGGTATAATTCTATATAAATGAGGGTTATTGACTATGAATTCCAGAAAGTATAAAACTAGTAAGGTGGTGGAAACTAAAAAAAGTCTGAAAAAGGGACAAAAATGTCAAATTTTTAATTTGTATCTGTGGAATATTATTATTATTATTATTATTATTATTATTATTATATATTATGTTCATATCGTTCATGGCGTCCATGTTGACTCAGAGTTGTGTAACTGATGTTTTGGATCAAATGTCTCAGGTGTGTCTCCGTCTGTCCTTAGCTTTGACTCTGACTCCACCTGCTGGTCGCTAGGGGCAACGGCAGGAAGTGTCTGGCGTTGGAGAAATGTTCATGAAAGCATGGACGTGAGTTGATAACACCATTTTTTTTTTTTTTTTAATGTTTTTGTTGCTTTAAACAAGTTTTCCCAACACATGCAGAC
>CM057248.1:28856582-28871582 GCA_029931835.1 Etheostoma nigrum
GTGTCCCGGGGCCTCCCTGCAGAGTTAGGGTGGACCCCAGAGTCCGGCCCGTGTCCCGGGGCCTCCCTGCAGAGTTAGGGTTGACCCCAGAGTCCGGCCCGTGTCCCGGGGCCTCCCTGCAGAGTTAGGGTGGACCCCAGAGTCCGGCCCGTGTCCCGGGGCCTCCCTGCAGAGTTAGGGTTGACCCCAGAGTCCCCCCCCGGTAGACGACAGAATGAAACCAAACCTCCACACACGGCTTCCTGTAGTAATTTCTTTATTATTAAAATGTTACGTTTGGGTTTACAGGCACATGGGAACAAACAGGGTCCACTCGGGTCCTCACAGGGCTGAAAACATGGCAGAGCTCATTAAAAACACAACGCAGAGGCGTCCTGCAGGCGGCGCGGCACACACACACATCACTGTCGCTATGACAACGGGGTTACAACACAACAACTGGTACATTATAACTTAAAATACTGTTTAGACATCATGTACTGGGTGTGCTGAGCATCCTGCAGGGACGCCGTCGGGATGGAGGGACGAAGATAAAACGATGGAGGACACAAAGTCAGTCCAGTTCTCCGGCTCGGACCAGTCGTCAGGAGGACTCTTAATGTCCCTGCGATCGTCAGGAGGACTCTTAATGTCCCTGCGATCGTCGGGAGGACTCTTAATGTCCCTGCAATCGTCAAGAGGACTCTTAATGTCCCTGCGATCGTCAGGAGGACTCTTAATGTCCCTGCGATCGTCAGGTGGACTCTTAATGTCCCTGCGATCATCAGCAGGACTCTTAATGTCCCTGCGATCATCAGGAGGACTCTTAATGTCCAATCAATCGTCAGGAGGACTCTTAATGTCCCTGCGAACGTCGGGAGGACTCTTTATGTCCCTGTAATTGTCGGGAGGACTCTTAATGTCCCTGGGAACGTCGGGAGGACTCTTAATGTCCCTGGGAACGTCGGGAGGACTCTTAATGTCCCTGGGAACGTCGGGAGGACTCTTAATGTCCCTGCGATCATCAGGAGGACTCTTAATGTCCAATCAATCGTCAGGAGGACTCTTAATGTCCCTGCGAACGTCGGGAGGACTCTTTATGTCCCTGTAATTGTCGGGAGGACTCTTAATGTCCCTGGGAACGTCGGGAGGACTCTTAATGTCCCTGGGAACGTCGGGAGGACTCTTAATGTCCCTGCGATCATCAGGGACGCCACGGAGCGTCAAAACGTCAACAAAAGCGACCAAAGCGTCGTAGAAAGCGCCAAAAAATCTCGAAAAAGAGATTTTTTTCAGTTTCAGACTTTTTCAATGTTTTTGTCGCCTTTTTTCTGTGTTGACACTTTTTCCAAAATTTGTCCCCTTTTACAATTGTCTTTTTGTCACCTTTCCGAGTTTTTTGGGGACAAATTTTTCAACGTTTTTGTCACATTTTTCTGTGTTTTTGACGCTTTTTCCGACTTTTGTCCTCTTTTACTATCGTCTCTTTTTGTCACCTTTTCAAGTTTTTTGGGGACAACTTTTTCAACATTTTTGTCGCCTTTTTCCAAAGTTTTTGGGGCTATTTTCAAGTTCAGTATTTTTAATCTATGCAGACGTGTCCCGTGTCCCGTGTCCCGGGACCCCCCCCCCAGTGTACCGTTACATCCCGGAGAGGTGATGATGTCTGCCGGCGGAGATCAGAGACTCTCTCTGTTCAGGACCTGATTTAAAACCAAAATAAACCCTGTGTCAGTAATGACATCAGGAGACGGAGACGTGCGTGAACGTGGACGACAAGGACATTTTTTTGTGTGAGATAAAAACGTGGACGCCCCTCGACGGGACTGCGATTACAACCGAAACTTTATATTAAGGCGAAAAACAGTAATTAAAAAGTCGATTAACTCTCGGTGAAGTCGAGCGAATAAATTCAGTACGATGACTCAAGACGTCCTGATGAGTCCAAAGAAGACAACAAACACAAATATTCAGTTAGGTTGAATCAATAAAACATGAAATATTGGCATCATCGCTACAAGGCAGCAACAGCCTTGTATACAAGCAGGCATATAATAATAATAATAATAATAATAATAAAAACATACCACAGACGTTACCATAGATACTCATATATATTTAACCTGGAGGCTTCGGTTGATTGATTGGGACAGGACTTTACGTGGCTGTTTCTGCATCGTGTTGGAGTTTTATATCTTTAAAAAATCAGCCAGTCCTGAATCATTTAAGCATATATTTACACAAATTAATCACTCTATGTCATGATAAAAAACATTCACACAAAAATATAACATTTGTAATAATTATTAGCACCAGTGTATCAGATAAAACTCTCGCTACGCAAAATGTACAAAGTTGCATAGAGTTGGATTCGAGCCCGGGAGGAAAGGGTTAACGGCGGTGAGCAGCAACTTCTGGGACAACAGGCATGAAAACGCTCGTAGTGTTAGAACATCAGGACAGGAAACGTCAGAGCTGGTTTAAAGACGAGGATAGAGAGCCACAGACGTCCGGAAAGAGACTTTTATCTTGTTTGCACGTGCAAGAGAACTTCCTGAAGCAGAAGTCCAGATCTTTTGGGGGTAAAAAATACAATTTGGCACACAAGATTTCCTTTTCTGATCCCACAAAGATCCTCAGCTATCCTGTGCAAACAAGATCATGTCTTCCACCCAAAGATCCATAAACTATGGGAACAAGATACTAGTTTATATCACATGCACAACACAGTTGGAGTTAGAGGTCCAGATGTGTTGGCACTGAAGTTAATATCCTGTGTGCCAGAAATATATAACATATATTATTGTGTTCTGGGGATATCTTAGATACAAGATATTATGTATTTTGTTCCCAAAAGATAGGGGTCTTTCCCAAGATAATAACTTCAGCACAGAAGATAATGATGATAAGGATCTTATGGGATCAAAAACGTGTCTTGCTCCAACAACAGGCAAGTAATCATAAAAGTTAATATGTTCTACGTCCTCTTGTTTCCACGAGATATCTTCTAACCTTAACCCTTGGATCCATAGATTGTCGGAACAAGATATTAATTTATATCACATTTACAAGACAGTTGGAGTTAGAGGTCCAGATGTGTTGGGAACAACATTTTGGCACTGAAGATAAAATCCTGTGTGCCAGATCTGTATCTTAGAAGCTCGCACGTAGACATTAACTTTAACCCTAACTTAAGATCTGTACCTTCTGGAAACAAGATTAGAACTTGTAAACATAAGATAATATGTATTTTGTTCCCAAAAGATAGGGATTTTTCCCAAAATGATAACTTCAACACAGAAGATAATGACTTGTACACACAATGATATGGATTATGTGAGCCAAATTGCATTTTCTTTGTAAAAGATATTAATCAAGATGAGGATCTTATGGGATCAAAAACGTATCTTGTTCCAACAACAGGCAAGTAAGCATAAAGGTTAATATCTTCTACGTAGAAGTTAATATCTTCTACATGAAGTTAATATCTTCTACATAGAAGTTTAATATCTTCTACATAGAAGTTCATATCTTCTACATAAAGTTAATATCTTCTACATAGAAGTTAATATCTTCTACATAGAAGTTAGTATCTTCTACATAGAAGTTAATATCTTCTACATAGAAGTTAATATCTTCTACATAGACGTTAATATCTTCTACATAGACGTTAATATCTTCTACATATAAGTTAGTATCTTCTACATAGAAGTTAATATCTTCTACATACAAGTTAGTATCTTCTACATAGAAGTTAGTATCTTCTACATACAAGTTAGTATCTTCTACATAGAAGTTAATATCTTCTACATACAAGTTAGTATCTTCTACATAGAAGTTAATATCTTCTACATACAAGGTAATATCTTCTACATACAAGTTAATATCTTCTACATAGAAGTTAATATCTTCTACATAGAAGTTAATATCTTCTACATAGAAGTTAGTATCTTCTACATACAAGTTAATATCTTCTACATACAAGTTAATATCTTCTACATAGAAGTTAGTATTTTCTACATAGAAGTTAGTATCTTCTACATACAAGTTAATATCTTCTACATAGAAGTTAATATCTTCTACATAGAAGTTAATATCTTCTACATAGAAGTTAGTATCTTCTACATACAAGTTAATATCTTCTACATACAAGTTAATATCTTCTACATACAAGTTAATATCTTCTACATAGAAGTTAGTATTTTCTACATAGAAGTTAGTATCTTCTACATACAAGTTAGTATCTTCTATGTCCTCTTGTTTCCACGAGGTATCTTCTAACCTTAACCCTTGGATCCATAGATTGTGAGAACGTGGCACTAAAGTATCTTCCGTGCTCAAGATTTTAAAAGATATCTTCTCTGGACTTCGGCGGCTGCGTATTCACCAGCAGAGTGGGCGTGGCCTAGCGCCCGACGGAGGTGAAATACTGTTAAAGAAGAGGAGTAACAACGCTTTCCTCCGCCGATTGTGTCGGACACAAAGCTTTGGGAGAGAAGAAGAGAGGGTTCTTCACTGTGTGGTTTCAAAAAGACAACGCTCTAACGTAGCTGGACATTCAGCTGGCGTGTCCCGGTGCATGATGGGTAATACGAGCAGACGGGTGCAGTCACGTCGGGTTTGTGGTTCTGGTTTTCTTCTCCGAGGATCTTCGGCTTCTCTTTACGCCGCTTAGTTCATTTCTACCGTAACCACGTTACTGCGTCTCCAAAAAAACAAACAAAACAACTAAAGACGAAATAAAAACAAATAAAAACAAACTGCTTCTCTTTCGTTTAAAAAAAGAAGAAGAAAAACGTGAACGTGGCTTGAAATATTTGCTTTAAAGACAAGAAATCTGAGAACAAACAAAACAACAAAAACTGTTTTGGTAAAAAGTCGGCATGTGTGCCGGAGTGTTAGATGTGAAGAAGGGAGTGATGGAGGAGGGGGGGGGGGTGGGTGGTGGGTTTGGGGTGGGGGGTGTGGGGTGGGGGGTTACGGCTGCTCCAGGGACGGCGTGTTGAAGCAGCCGTCGGGTAACGTGTTCTTGATGTCGTTGAGGTTGGCGATGTCGGCGCGGATCTCGCGGATCTGCCGGTCGTAGTGGTTGATCATGTCCTCCTGGGTGCGCGCCACGTCGTTCAGCTCCGTCAGCTTCATGTCCAGCTTGCTGTCCCCCATCTGGCCCCGCGCCCTCTTCAGGGACTCGTCGATCTGGTTCAGCTTGCTCAGGTCCACCTTGTCGATGTTTCCTGCAGACAAACGAGAAGATGAGACCACGTTAATGGCGTTGTTCCACCGCATGGTATCTCCTCTACTCTCCTTCTTGGGGTTTCCATGGTGATAAAAGTTCCTGGTACCTGCTAACAGGTACTTTTACTTTTTGTGGTTCTACTTCAGTCGAGGTTCCAAGCGAGCTGAGGAGATATCAAAGGGTGACTGCTGATTGGTCGGAGAGAATCATTAGTATAAAGTTTATCCAGACTATTTGGGTTCTAACAGACCCTGATACAAATTCTTTGGGTTCTTACAAACCCTGATCCAGACTATTTGGGTTCCTTCAGACCCTGATACAGACTCTTTGGGTTGCAACAGACCCTGATACAGACTCGTTGGGTTCCTTCAGACCCTGATACAGACTCTTTGGGTTGTAACAGACCCTGATACAGACTATTTGGGTTCTAACAGACCCTGATACAGACTATTTGGGTTCTAACAGACTCGGATACAGACTCTTTGGGTTCTTACCGACCCTGATACAGACTCTTTGGGTTCTAACAGACCCTGATAAAGATTCTTTGGGTTCTTACAGACCCTGATCCAGACTATTTGGGTTCCTTCAGACCCTGATACAGACTATTTGGGTTCCTTCAGACCCTGATACAGACTCTTTGGGTTCTAACAGACCCTGATACAGACTCTTTGAGTTCCTTTAGACCCTGATACAGACTCTTTGGGTTCCTTTAGACCCTGATACAGACTCTTTGGGTTCTAACAGACCCTGATAAAGATTCTTTGGGTTCTTACAGACCCTGATCCAGACTATTTGGGTTCCTTCAGACCCTGATACAGACTATTTGGGTTCCTTCAGACCCTGATACAGACTCTTTGGGTTCTAACAGACCCTGATACAGACTCTTTGAGTTCCTTTAGACCCTGATACAGACTCTTTGGGTTCCTTTAGACCCTGATACAGACTCTTTGGGTTCTTACAGACCCTGATACAGACTCTTTGGGTTCCTTCAGACCCTGATACAGACTATTTGGGTTCTAACAGACCCTGATACAGATTCTTTGGGTTCTTACAGACCCTGATACAGACTATTTGGGTTGTAACAGACCCTGATACAGACTCTTTGGGTTCTAACAGACCCTGATACAGACTCTTTGGGTTCCTTTAGACCCTGATACAGACTCTTTGGGTTCCTTTAGACCCTGATACAGACTCTTTGGGTTCTTACAGACCTTGATACAGACTATTTGGGTTCCTTCAGACCCTGATACAGAGTATTTGGGTTCTAACAGACCCTGATACAGATTCTTTGGGTTCTTACAGACCCTGATACAGACTATTTGGGTTGTAACAGACCCTGATACAGACTCTTTGGGTTCTAACAGACCTTGATACAGACTCTTTGGGTTCTAACAGACCCTGATACAGACTCTTTGGGTTCTAACAGACCCTGATACAGACTCTTTGGGTTCCTTTAGACCCTGATACAGACTCTTTGGGTTCTAACAGACCCTGATACAGACTCTTTGGGTTCCTTTAGACCCTGATACAGACTATTTGGGTTCTAACAGACCCTGATACAGACTCTTTGGGTTCTAACAGACCCTGATACAGACTATTTGGGTTCTAACAGACTCTGATACAGATTATTTGGGTTCCTCCAGACCCTGATACAGACTCTTTGGGTTCTTTCAGACCCTGAAGGCTGTTCTTCTGTTCAGGATCAGCGTTACGGAGCTGAGCGTCACACCGTTTCCAGGATGTTCTTACCCAGCTGCTCCAGCAGGGCGGTGATGGTGCCCAGCACCGTCTTCACGGCGCTCTTGGCCTTGCGGGCGTTGTCCTCGGCCTCCTTCGCGTTGTCCGACGCCTGAAGGGAACGAAACAACTCAGTTAAGTTCAGTTTCATCGACCGTATCCAACCTTAACAGGAGTTGTACAGATAGAACCGACAACCCCCCCAGGAGCGAGGAAAACAGCGGTGACGCGACTCAGAAACTCATTTTACAGATTCCTCTGTAAAGTTAAGTACGTTGTTGTTGCTAGGAAACGGGAGGGTACCAAAACACTGAAACTATGACTATTTGTTTATTAAAAAAGAGCCACAATTACACCGAAATCAGCAACAAAAAAAAACTAGAAAAACTTTGGAGAAGGCCGGTTTTGATTCGCAAATTACGCCGATG
This sequence comes from Etheostoma nigrum, assembly GCA_029931835.1. Taxonomy (NCBI): domain Eukaryota; kingdom Metazoa; phylum Chordata; class Actinopteri; order Perciformes; family Percidae; genus Etheostoma; species Etheostoma nigrum. Next base: position 28,863,963 of record CM057248.1, read on the forward strand.
GAAAAGACGTTTTTGTTGTCGAGTTTTTTAATAATTTTGTTGCTTTTTTTCTTTTTTTTATCGTTTAAGTTGCTTTTCGAGGGTTTTTTATTCATTAAAAAATAATCAGGTGGGACCAAAACTTTGAAACTATGGCAGCAGATCCAGGGCCAGACTAATTAATAATAATAATAAAATAAAAATAAAATATAATAATAATACTATGTAGACTTCATTTACTTGCTTTTATTTATTTGACTGTTTCTGCATGTCTCATAACTTTCTCCCTCAGTTTGGTCGACAGAAAGATCTAAAAACGTTCCTTCGAGAAAAACTATGAAAAATGTCCAAAAAAAAACAACTGATAAGACAGCGAACAAGAGACGGATAAAAAGCCTAAATTTAAAAAAAAGCCAAAAAATACAAAACTGACAAAAAAAAAAAAAAAAATGACAGTTGACAAAGATTGAAAAAAAAATTATTATTTTTTTAAATTAAAAAAGCGCCACAATTACACTAAAAATAAGCAACAGAAATGTTTAAAAAAAACTAGAAAACTTTGGAGAAGCGCGGTTTTGATTCATTACGCCAATGGAAAAGACGTTTTTGATGATTTTGTCCCTTTTTTTTAATTGTTTAAGTTGCTTTTCGAGGGTTTTTTATTTATTTAAACGTTTTATGAGTTTTTGTTGCTTTTACTTGACATATTTGTTATTTTTCCAAAAATCTTTTCAATGTTTTGTCACTTTTTCGTGACAATCGCCATTTCACATATTTGTTGTTTTTGTTGATTTGTTTGTTGTTTGTCTCGGGACCTCCCTGGATTTTCCCAACATTTGTCACATTTTCCGTGTTTTTCGCACCTTTTTCCGACATTTGTCCCCTTTTACAATCGTCTCTTTGTCACCTTTTCCTAGTGTTTTGGGGACAACTTTTCCAACGTTTTTACTATATTTTCCAGTTTTTATCCAACAGTTATTTCAGTGTTTCTGTTCCTCGCTGTGTGTTTTCGGGTCGTACCATTCCCGCCATCATCATGTCGCGGTCGGCCTCGGCCTTCTTGCGGGCCAGCTGCTCCTCCGCGGCGTCCAGCTGGTCCATCATGTCCCCCACCTCGTTGTCCAGCGCGCTGGTGTCCTGGAAGGCTTTCTCCGCGTCCTCCTTGGTCTTGGCCGAGCCCTGACAGGAAAACACACAACGGCTCATTTAGGAAACTCCACACAGGAGCACTCTCAGTGCAAGACTCAGTCCCCCACAATGCACCACAGAGCACCACAGGAAGTGCTTCCTGCCTGTGGCCATCAACATTTATACCCCCCCCCCCCCCTCTCCCCTAAGTGTCTGCACACACACACACACACACAATAATTTCTGTTTTGTGCAATAACACTGACTTGAAATGTGTGAAATACTCTGCTGCTACTATTATTATTATTATTATTATTATTATTATTACTACAACTCCTTAATTAGGTAAATATTGTGTGATAAAATTCCTTTAACTATGTAAATACCGTATACATATAAACACACATTATATTTCTACTCTGATATTTATATACTTTATGCAACTGTAACAGCATTTCCCTTCGGGGGCTGATGAAGTATTTCTGATCAAATCTATTATTCTCAGATTTAAATCGATTTTAATATTGATTCATAAAAATCATCCAATAACGCTCCGAACGTCTCCTCTCACCACGAGATATCTGAATGAACCTCCCGGTGCTCATGTTAATTATAACATATAACATATATAATATCTAATATCCGGGTAGAGCGGGGAAATACATCACGTTTTTATTTGATGGTTTTTTGTCACTTTTTCAGCTTTGAAAAAAAGGAATTTTTTTGTTTTTTTTTGGTCACTTTTCCCGATTTTTGTGTTTGCTTTTTAGTGTTAAAAAAAGAAAATATGTTGATTTATTTTCCAGTGTTTTTGAGGTTTTTTTTGTCACTCTTTCTGATTTGTTTGGTCACTTTTTCAGCGTTTATCAAAAAAATGTTTTTGTTAATTTTTTCCTGCATTTTTGTATTTTTTTTGGTCACTTTTCCAGATTTTTTTGTTTGCTTTTTAACGTAAAAAAAAGGAAAAGTTGATTTTTTTGGACATTTTTAAAACGTGTTTGATATTTTTGTCACTTTTTCAGCGTTTAAAAAAAACAATATTTTTGTTAATTTTTCCTGCATTTTTGTAGTTTTTTTGTCACTTTTTCCGATTTTTTTTGTTTGCTTTTTAACGTTTTTGTAATTTTTTTTCGACATTTTTAAAATGGGTTTGATATTTTTATCACTTTTTCAGCATTTAAAAAAAGAATTTTTTTTATTGTTGATTTTTTTCCTGCATTTTTGTAGTTTTTTGGAAATGTGTCCAATGTTTTTTATGTTTTTTTGAGACATTTGTCCCTTTTTTCAGCGTTCCTCTGCCATAGTTCTGATATAGAAAGGTCTGGTATCCGTGACAACCGATTTGACGCGGTACCTTCTGCACGTTGCTGGCGATCCTCTCCGCCTCCTCCGCCTTGTCCTTGGCCTGCTGGGCGTCGGCGGCGGCGTTGCCGAGCGCCGCCTCGGCCTGCCGGGTCTTCTGGTTGGCGGCGGCGATGGTGGCGTTGATGGCGGGGATCTTCTTCAGGGCGTCCTCCGCCGCCGTCTTGTTGTCGTTGACTCGCCTGTCGAAGTCTGAGCGAAAGTTAGAAAAGAAAATCACATGATTTATTATATATTATATTATGTTGCACAGAGAGACAGAGAGACAGAGAGACAGACAGACAGACAAAGAGAGAGAGAGAGAGAGAGAGACAAAGAGACAGATGGACAGAGAGACAGACAGACAGACAGAGAGAGAAAGACAGAGAGACAGACGAACAGAGAGACAGACAGACAGACACAGAGAGAGACACTCAGAGAGAGACACACAGAGACAGAGAGACACAGAGAGAAACACACAGACACATAGAGACACACAGAGAGAAACACACAGACACATAGAGACACACAGAGAGAAACACACAGACACATAGAGACACACAGAGAGAGACACACAGAGACAGAGACACACAGAGACAGAGAGAGACACAGAGACACACAGAGAGAGACACATAGACACAGAGAGAGACACACAGACACAGACAGACAGACACAGAGAGAGACACAGACAGAGTGAGTGACAGACAGACAGACAGACAGACAGACAGACAGACAGACAGAGAGAGAGACAGGCAGACAGGTACCTCTGAGGTCCTCCAGGATGTCCTCGGCCTCCCTGAACGTGGACTGGCCCTTCTTGGCCGCCTCCTCAGCCAGAGCTTTGGCAGCGTCCACTCGAGCCAACAGCTGATCGGCAGTCTGTCCGACAGGAAACAGGAAGTACACGTCAACATCTATACACCTACACTTCCTGCTCCGTCTCACTGGGGGACACTTTGGGAAGCAGTTTGACCTATCAGAAGGCTCCTCGTCCCCGGGACGCGGGTTAATGAACGCACAGCAGCAGTCATAGAAAACGTCTCCTCAGGCAGAGACTCGCTGTTACGATTATTCTGACAACACCTGAATGCAGCACAACACACTCGATGTAGTTTCTGCTGGGTGTGTGTGTGTGTGTGTGTGTGTGTGTGTATGTATGTACTGTATGTAGGTGTGTTTGTGTGTGCGTGTGTGTGTATTTGTTTGTGTGTGCATGTAAGTGTGTATGTATGTGCGTGGATGTATGTGTGTGTGTGTGTGTGTGTGTGCATGCAACTCAATTAAAAAGTGATTTTTTATAACATGGCCCTTTAATCTCTTTGTACAGTTTGTATAACGACGATAAAAGGCATTCTGTTATTAAAACTCTGTTGAGATGCTTAAAGACGTTCGGGATGTCCCCCCCCCCGTCCCAGACCCAGACCCAGACCCCCGTCCCCCCGTCCCAGACCCCCCCCCAGACCCTGAGACGGCCTACCTGCTGCTCACTCCTGCCCTTCTCCAGCAGTTTGCGTACTTCCTGCTCTTTGCCCTTCAGGTCGTCTCTCAGGTCGTTGTACTCCTTCTCCGTCTTGTCGATGAGCGCGTCCAGGTCCGACGCCTCCTTCCTGATCTTACTGGCCTCGTCCTGGACACACAACAACAGTCAGGAACTCTCAGTCACCATGACAACGACAGGGGACACAACGTGCCAGACAAACCCCGCTCTAACCCACGTTCCCGCCTGCAGAGAGTGCGTTTGATTAACTCACCTCCAGAGCCTTGGCGTCGAACGGCGGGACGCTGGTCAGGTTGGCGAAGATCTTCAGAGCTCGGTTCCTGGCGTCCTCCGCCTCCGCATGCACCTTGGTGGCCTGTTTCTCCAGATTCTTGGCCAGCTCCTTCGCCTCGTTGTACCTGAACGCAACACACAGAGCAGACGGATGTATATAATGCCAGGTTGTACCTGAACGCAACACACAGAGCAGACGGATATATATAATACCAGGTTGTACCTGAACGCAACACTGGCATAATATATATCTACTTGAGTAAAAGTGCAAATATGTTACCAGGAAATGCCTTTGTTTACTTTTACTTATTACTTTTAGAGTATTACTTCAGTAGAATAAGTATTTGGTATTTACTGTATTTAAGTATATTTAGGTCTAGACCTGCTCTATCTGTAAATTATAGAGAGGTCTAGACCTGCTCTATCTGTAAATTATAGAGCGGTCTAGACCTGCTCTATCTGTAAATTATAGAGAGGTCTAGACCTGCTCTATCTGTAAATTATAGAGAGGTCTAGACCTGCTCTATCTGTAAATTATAGAGCGGTCTAGACCTGCTCTACCTGTAAATTATAGAGAGGTCTAGACCTGCTCTATCTGTAAATTATAGAGAGGTCTAGACCTGCTCTATCTGTAAATTATAGAACGGTCTAGACCTGCTCTATCTGTAAATTATAGAGTGGACTAGACCTGCTCTATCTGTAAATTACAGAGTGGTCTAGACCTGCTCTATCTGTAAATTATAGAGCGGTCTAGACCTGCTCTATCTGTAAATTATAGAGCGGTCTAGACCTGCTCTATCTGTAAATTATAGAGCGGTCTAGACCTGCTCTATCTGTAAATTATAGAGAGGTCTAGACCTGCTCTATCTGTAAATTATAGAGAGGTCTAGACCTGCTCTATCTGTAAATTATAGAGCGGTCTAGACCTGCTCTACCTGTAAATTATAGAGAGGTCTAGACCTGCTCTATCTGTAAATTATAGAGAGGTCTAGACCTGCTCTATCTGTAAATTATAGAGCGGTCTAGACCTGCTCTACCTGTAAATTATAGAGCGGTCTAGACCTGCTCTATCTGTAAATTATAGAGTGGTCTAGACCTGCTCTACCTGTAAATTATAGAGAGGTCTAGACCTGCTCTATCTGTAAATTATAGAGCGGTCTAGACCTGCTCTATCTGTAAATTATAGAGCGGTCTAGACCTGCTCTATCTGTAAATTATAGAGAGGTCTAGACCTGCTCTATCTGTAAATTATAGAGAGGTCTAGACCTGCTCTATCTGTAAATTATAGAGCGGTCTAGACCTGCTCTACCTGTAAATTATAGAGAGGTCTAGACCTGCTCTATCTGTAAATTATAGAGAGGTCTAGACCTGCTCTATCTGTAAATTATAGAGTGGTCTAGACCTGCTCTACCTGTAAATTATAGAGAGGTCTAGACCTGCTCTATCTGTAAATTATAGAGCGGTCTAGACCTGCTCTACCTGTAAATTATAGAGAGGTCTAGACCTGCTCTATCTGTAAATTATAGAGAGGTCTAGACCTGCTCTATCTGTAAATTATAGAGCGGTCTAGACCTGCTCTACCTGTAAATTATAGAGAGGTCTAGACCTGCTCTATCTGTAAATTATAGAGTGGTCTAGACCTGCTCTATCTGTAAATTATAGAGCGATCTAGACCTGCTCTATCTGTAAATTATAGAGCGGTCTAGACCTGCTCTATCTGTAAATTATAGAGAGGTCTAGACCTGCTCTACCTGTAAATTATAGAGTGGTCTAGACCTGCTCTATCTGTAAATTATAGAGTGGTCTAGACCTGCTCTATCTGTAAATTATAGAGCGGTCTAGACCTGCTCTATCTGTAAATTATAGAGTGGTCTAGACCTGCTCTATCTGTAAATTATAGAGTGGTCTAGACCTGCTCTATCTGTAAATTATAGAGCGGTCTAGACCTGCTCTATCTGTAAATTATAGAGAGGTCTAGACCTGCTCTATCTGTAAATTATAGAGTGGTCTAGACCTGCTCTATCTGTAAATTATAGAGCGATCTAGACCTGCTCTATCTGTAAATTATAGAGCGGTCTAGACCTGCTCTATCTGTAAATTATAGAGAGGTCTAGACCTGCTCTACCTGTAAATTATAGAGAGGTCTAGACCTGCTCTATCTGTAAATTATAGAGAGGTCTAGACCTGCTCTATCTGTAAATTATAGAGAGGTCTAGACCTGCTCTATCTGTAAATTATAGAGCGGTCTAGACCTGCTCTATCTGTAAATTATAGAGAGGTCTAGACCTGCTCTATCTGTAAATTATAGAGAGGTCTAGACCTGCTCTATCTGTAAATTATAGAGCGGTCTAGACCTGCTCTATCTGTAAATTATAGAGCGGTCTAGACCTGCTCTATCTGTAAATTATAGAGCGGTCTAGACCTGCTCTATCTGTAAATTATAGAGAGGTCTAGACCTGCTCTATCTGTAAATTATAGAGTGGTCTAGACCTGCTCTATCTGTAAATTATAGAGAGGTCTAGACCTGCTCTATCTGTAAATTATAGAGTGGTCTAGACCTGCTGTGATATGATACTATAACTAAAACAAGATTAAATTGAAGTACAGTAACGAAGTACTTGTACTTCTACAGATTACAGAGATTGAACGTGCGTACTTCTTGTTGAGCTGGTCGATCTCCTGGCTGGTCTTGCCCTCCCCGTCCAGGGTCTTCAGCAGCAGGTTGTACGCTTTGGTCGACGTGTCGTTGGCGTCTCTGGCGATCTTCTCGATCTGGTCGGCGTCCATCTTGTGTCTGGGAGACAAACACAGTCGCATTACGGGGACGTCTGAGAGGACCTATAGGGTATACACCCCCCTATGTTAAAATACAGGTGCATAAGTATACACCCCCCTATGTTAAAATACAGGGGGCATAAGTATACACCCCCCTATGTTAAAATACAGGGGGCATAAGTATACACCCCCCTATGTTAAAATACAGGGGGCATAAGTATACACCCCCCCTATGTTAAAATACAGGGGGCATAAGTATACACCCCCCTATGTTAAAATACAGGTGCATAAGTATACACCCCCCTATGTTAAAATACAGGGGGCATAAGTATACACCCCCCTATGTTAAAATACAGGGGGCATAAGTATACACCCCCCTATGTTAAAATACAGGGGGCATAAGTATACACCCCCCTATGTTAAAATACAGGGGGCATAAGTATACACCCCCCTATGTCTACCTATATATCTACATATACTGCATATCTACCTATATATCTATATATACTGCATATCTACCTATATATCTACATATACTGCATATCTACCTATATATCTACATATACTGCATATCTACCTATATATCTATATATACTGCATATCTACCTATATATCTACATATACTG
>CM057248.1:28878645-28886145 GCA_029931835.1 Etheostoma nigrum
GCAGTGGATCATGGAGGACATAGTTTTCATTGTTGGGGGGGTGTGTGTCTGTGTGTGTGTGTTGGGGGGGTTGTGTGTGTGTGTGTCTCTTTGGGGGGTCTGTGTGTTTGTGTCTCTGTGTGTGTGTGTGTGTGTGTGTGTGTGTGTTGTTTGGGGGGGGTTGAAGCTATTTCCAGACCTGACTGTAGGATCACCAGTTGAGTCTTTTGTGATTTCCAGTGTGTGTTTGGCAGACTGGTCTGGTTCGGGGAGGGGGAGGGGGGATGGGGGGGGGGTGAAGTTAACAGCCTGTTGTTGTTTGGAGGGGGGGGGGGGGGGTCTGAGAACAGCTGGTCTGAAAGAAGAAGTATTTATATACTTTACTTCAGTAAAAGTACTAACACCATACTGTAAAGATACTCTGATGGAAGATGAAGTGTGTTAGTCTCATCAAGAAAAGGATGGGAGGATGAAAAGGAAAGGAAGGTAAAAAGGAAGAATAAATAAGGAAGGAAAGGCGAAGAAAGGAAGCTTTAAGTAAGGATATAAGGAAGGAAGGAAGGAAGGATGAAAGAAAAGCTCACAGTGGAAAAGGAAGGGAAGGAAGTATAAATGAAAGGATGTGAGGATGAAAATGAAATGTGTGTGTATTATTTGGTGTGTGTGTGTGTGTATTATTTGGTGTGTGTGTGTGTGTGTTATTTGGTGTGTGTGTGTGTGTGTGTGTGTGTATTATTTGGTGTGTGTGTGTGTGTATTATTTGGTGTGTGTGTGTGTTATTTGGTGTGTGTGTGTGTGTGTGTGTGTGTGTGTGTGTGTATTATTTGGTGTGTGTGTGTGTGTATTATTTGGTGTGTGTGTGTGTTATTTGGGGTGTGTGTGTGTGTATTATTTGGTGTGTGTGTGTGTGTGTGTAGTTGGTGTGTGTGTGTGTGTGTGTGTGTGTGTTAGTTGACATCTCTGCAGCTCTACATGTTCCCGTGTCTCTTTTATAAATACCGGTCTCTATTTCCGGCCCGGGGCTGTTTTAAACGCGGCTCACATTCCTGAGACGTTGAGTCACGCTGCCGTCCCTGCACCCTCGGGTCCCTGCACCCTCGGGTCCCTGCACCCTTGTGTCCTTGCACCTTCGACTCCCTGCACCCTCGACTCCCTGCACCCTCGACTCCCTGCACCCTCGGCTCACTGCCCCCTCGGGTCCCTGCACCCTCGGGTCCCTGCACCTTCGACTCCCTGCACCCTCGGTTCTCTGCACCTTCGACTCCCTGCACCCTCAGCTCCCTGCACCTTCGACTCCCTGCACCCTCGACTCCCTGCACCCTCGGGTCCCTGCACCCTCGGGTCCCTGCACCCTCGGCTCCCTGCACCCTCGGCTCCCTGCACCTTCGACTCCCTGCACCCTCGACTCCCTGCACCCTCGGGTCCCTGCACCCTCGGGTCCCTGCACCCTCGGCTCCCTGCACCTTCGACTCCCTGCACCCTCGGGTCCCTGAACCCTCGGCTCCCTGCACCCTCGGCTCCCTGCACCCTCGGCTCCCTGCACCCTCGACTCCCTGCACCCTCGGGTCCCTGCACCCTCGGCTCCCTGCACCCTCGGGACCCTGCACCCTCGGCTCCCTGCACCCTCGGGACCCTGCACCTTCGACTCCCTGCACCCTCGGTTCTCTGCACCTTCGACTCCCTGCACCCTCGGGTCCCTGAACCCTCGGGTCCCTGCACCCTCGGCTCCCTGCACCCTCGGCTCCCTGCACCCTCGATTCCCTGCACCCTCGGCTCCCTGCACCTTCGACTCCCTGCCCCCTCGGCTCCCTGCACCCTCGGCTCCCTGCACCCTCGGCTCCCTGCACCCTCGGGTCCCTGCACCTTCGACTCCCTGCCCCTCGGCTCACTGCACCCTCGGGTCCCTGCACCCTCAATTCCCTGCACCCTCGGCTCCCTGCACCCTCGGGTCCCTGCACCCTCAATTCCCTGCACCCTCGGCTCCCTGCACCCTCAGCTCCCTGCACCCTCGGGTGCTGAAGTCTGAGTCCTTGTTTTGACATGTAAATGAGTTTAATTACACGCCGAGCTCCCTGTTGTCTCCATGATTACAGCTCCAGGAGGTTAGCTGTGAGATAATCCTCTCGGGGTTAATCACACCAGCAGGCCGGCGACGCCTTGTTTTCACCCGGTTCAGAGCTTTAACGCTCTTTTTTATGTTTTTGTCTCTTTTGTTGGCTTGAAATTTGTAATTTTTTGAGGAAAAAGTTGTAAAATTTTATACGAAAGTTTACGAAAGAATGTTTACAAAAAGTAATATTTTAGAAAAAAAGTAATATGAAGCTAATCACCCCCCCCCCCCCCCACACACACACACTACAGACACACACACACACACACTACAGACACACACACACACACACTACAGACACACACACACCACAGACACACATACGACCATAAACGGCCTTAAGACACAACAACATAGTAATATAGTGTTGACAGTTCCCCTTTCCAGCACCACAGATTTCTGGGTAACGGAGTTTTGTTGATTGTGTGATTACATCTTTCAGTAAATATTTGCTGGCTGGACAGGAAGTGATGCTGCGCCAGTTTAAGGGCTCGTTGGGTTTTTAGAGTTAGTTTCCTGTTCAAAAAGACTGGAAAGACGATATTCCCTGTCTTCACTCTACATACAGTACTACTCTCTACATACTACTCTCCACATACTACTCTCTACATACTACTCTCTACATACTACTCTCTACATACTACTCTCTACATACTACTCTCTACATACTACTCTCTACATACTACTCTCTACATACTACCCTCTACATACTACTCTCCACATACTACTCTCTACATACTACCCTCTACATACTACTCTCTACATACTACTCTACATACTACTCTCTACATACTACCCTCTACATACTACTCTCTACATACTACTCTCTACATACTACTCTCTACATACTACTATCTACTGTTGTCTCTCTACATACTACTCTCTACTGTTGTCTCTACATACTACTCTCTACATACTACTCTCTACTGTTGTCTCTCTACATACTACTCTCTACTGTTGTCTCTACATACTACTCTCTACTGTAGTCTCTACATACTACTCTCTACATACTACTCTCTACATACTACTCTCTACTGTTGTCTCTCTACATACTACTCTCTACTGTTGTCTCTACATACTACTCTCTACATACTACTCTCTACTGTTGTCTCTCTACATACTACTCTCTACTGTTGTCTCTCTACTGATGTCTCTCTACTCTTGTCTCTCTACATACTACCCTCTACATACTACTCTCTACTGTTGTCTCTCTACTGATGTCTCTCTACTCTTGTCTCTCTACATACTACTCTCTACTGTTGTCTCTCTACTGATGTCTCTCTACATACTACCCTCTACATACTACTCTTTATATACTACTCTCTACTCTTGTCTCTCTACTGATGTCTCTCTACTCTTGTCTCTCTACTCTTGTCTCTCTACTGTTGTCTCTCTACTGATGTCTCTCTGTTCTTGTCTCTCTACGTCCTCTGTGAATGTCTCATGGCGGTACCGTTGAGATGGAGGCTGCGATGCCTGAGCGGCTCTTTAATCTCAGGAAGCGCGGTGTGTTTCTCTGCTTGTGTTTCTGTGTTTGGATGCTTTGATGCGTCAGGAAGACGGCGCAGCGTGTCCCGACATGAAAAGACAGACTAAAAGAAACCTGCAGATGGACGGAGAGGGGCCTCCAGTCCAGGAGGAAAACTCTGTTTCAGGACCAGTATCAGCAGGAGTTTCTCTGCCCTTAGCCGTAGTAATATTTTAGAAAGAAAGTTGTAATATTTTTAGAAAAAAGTAATATTTTAGGGAGTTTCAAAGAGAAAACGGCAAAAATTAGGAATTTAGAAAGAAAATCAGAACTTTATCTAAAACTCTGGACATACACGTCCGTCTGAAAGGAAGCTGGAGAGTTTAAAGGGTCTTTTGAGGGGTTTTAAATGAAGCTGGAGGGGTTTTAAGTGACATTTAAGGGTCTTTTGAGGGATTTTAAATGAAACTGGAGGGTTTTAAGGGACATTTGAGGGTCATTTGAGGGATTTTAAATGAAACTGGAGGGTTTTAAGGGACATTTAAGGGATTTTAAATGAAACTGGAGGGTTTTAAGGGACATTTGAGGGATTTTAAATGAAACTGCAGGGTTTTAAGGGACATTTGAGGGTCTTTTGAGGGATTTTAAATGAAACTGGAGGGTTTTAAGGGTCGTTTGAGGGATTTTAAATGAAACTGGAGGGTTTTAAGGGACATTTGAGGGATTTTAAATGAAACTGGAGGGTTTTAAGGGACATTTGAGGGATTTTAAATGAAACTGGAGGGTTTTAAGGGACATTTGAGGGATTTTAAATGAAACTGCAGGGTTTTAAGGGACATTTGAGGGTCTTTTGAGGGGTTTTAAATGAAGCTGGAGGGTTTTAAGGGACATTTGAGGGTCTTTTGAGGGGTTTTAAATGAAACTGGAGGGTTTTAAGGGACATTTGAGGGTCTTTCAAGGGTTAAAGTGTCTCCGTCTTTCTTTCATCAGCTGTCCAGAGGTTTCCAGCTGTGCAGTTCTCATAATCTCCCACATCCCAGTTTCCCACGCTGAGCTCATTCCTCAGCTCTCTCCCACACACACACACACACACACACACACACACACACACACACACACACACACACACACACACACACACACGCACACACACACACACACATAATTTGCAACAGCTGGGACACTGAGGCGGAGGAGAGAGAAGTGCACTTGTTGTTTTATGGCTGAGAAAAACTCTCCGCAGGGTTTTCCCACAATGCACTCTGTCAGTCTTCCTCTACACTGCCATTGGAATTCCAGTCATTTCTGTTCATATTAAAGCAGCGTACGCTCAGACGGACGGCGCCGACGTCATCCATTCATAACAGAGAGGTCAGCGATAGCTGGAAATCCTGGAAATAGACGCGAGGAATCAGCAGAGAGACATAACGTTAGCATAACATTATTATTGTTATTTTCTACTAGTCTTTCATAGCCAGACCTTCCTCCACAGCACCCTGAACGCACCGCGGGCCTTTTTAACCCTGAACGCACCGCGGGCCTTTTTAACCCTGAACGCACCGCGGGCCTTTTTAACCCTGAACGCACCGCGGGCCTTTTTAACCCTGAACGCACCGCGGGCTTTTCTAACCCTGAACACACCGCGGGCCTTTTTAACCCTGAACACACCGCGGGCCTTTTTAACCCTGAACGCACCACTGGCCTTTTTAACCCTGAACGCATCGCGGGCTTTTCTAACCCTGAACACACCGCGGGCCTTTTTAACCCTGAACGCATCGCGGGCCTTTTTAACCCTGAACGCACCGCGGGCCTTTTTAACCCTGAACGCACCGCGGGCCTTTTTAACCCTGAACGCACCGCGGGCCTTTTTAACCCTGAACGCACCGCGGGCTTCTTTTTAACCCTGAACGCACCGCGGCCTTTTTAACCCTGAACGCACCGCGGGCCTTTTTAACCCTGAACGCACCGCGGGCCTTTTTAACCCTGAACGCACCGCGGGCCTTTTTAACCCTGAACGCACCGCGGGCCTTTTTAACCCTGAACGCACCGCGGGCCTTTTTAACCCTGAACGCACCGCGGGCCTTTTTAACCCTGAACGCACCACGGGCCTTTTTAATTAGCACATGTTGACAAGAATGTGGAGTTGGTTCTTCGGAGCGCACGTGATGAGTGAGCAGACATTGGGGGGGTCGCTGACGGAGGTAAACAAATAGCCGTCGACAAGCGGAGAAATGTTCCTCTTCAAACACATCGTTACCGGTTTAACAAGGAGGGGGGGGGGGTATAGATCTCTAACTATCCATGAAGGATCCCTGCAAAGATACACATTTAAAACCTCTTAAAGACCTTTCTGTTTAACCAGAAACTGCTCTGAAGTCGCTAGCCCTAACCAACCAGACTCCATTTAAAAAACAGTGCTTTTAGCGTGTGTAGAGCCAACATATCTTCACATGTAAATATGTAAACTATGTGTTTATTTCAACCAGAACTAGAGTTTTGATGGTGGCTCAAAGTGAAAATATGACCCAAAACTACTTTATATCGTTTAATTTAATTTCTGTCGGCTTTGAATGAAGCGTGTCTTCACGATGCTAAAATCATGATTATTTACATGGAGTCTGGTGGGTTCAGCAGATGTTTTTAAGTTTAAAAAAGGATCTTAATCTTTAACAGAAAGGTCGAGCTCCTTAGAAATCCATCCCATAATGTTGTCAGACACTTAGAATATTAATCTGAGTCTGTCAGCAAAACAACAAGGACTCTTTAATGAAGGTCAATACAAGCTGGACAATTGTCCCATTGACTTCCATCTCTCTTACTACTGGACCAATGCCAGTCATTTAGACACAGAAACATAGGGACACAGGTTGGAAAAAACAGTACTTATCCTTTTTTTAGACTTGGTATATTTATATTTATCACCATGCAGGCTCTGCACACCCATACAAGCATTTATTTTCATGTGTATGTCTAATATCTTGACTGGTCTCGGTGCGTTTACTGGTTTCTGGGCTGTATTTTTGAGCGTTGAACGTATAACGGGTGTTGTGGAATAACAAAGACAGCTTTGATTTGCAGGCCACGTGGCTCTCTTGGCTTTCAAAAGAGGAATTTTTCTTTTTGGAAACTGGCTGATGGGAATTTTGTGTATAGCTCAACAGCCGACACTCAAAACCTCTCCAAACGTTGGAGGGTCCTTGAACGCACCGACACACCAACGCTTTCAACTTCAGATGTTTCTGCGATGACGTTAACAGGCGCGATGCATTCAGGTCCCACGGAGCCGTTGGACGTTTCTCTAATATTCCCGAAAACAGACGAGACGATAGGGAATGAAGACAGAAACTATAAATAAATAAATAAATGACTAAAATAATAATAAAATGTGCTTTCAGGCCGAATGTGGATGCAGGTTTTTAACGTCCTATGATGTAATGGACAAGGGGAGAGAGAGGGAGAGACATAGGGAGAGAGAGACAGGGCGAGAGACATAGAGAGAGAGAGACAGGGAGGGAGAGACAGAAAGAGAGAGAGACAGGGAGAGAGACAGAGAGAGACTGGGAGGGAAACAGAAAGAGAGAGAGACAGGGCGAGAGACAGAAAGAGAGAGACAGGGAATGAAAGAGAGAGAGAGGGAGACTGAGAGAGAGAGAGACAGAGACAGGGAATGAAAGAGAGAGAGAGGGACAGGGCGGGAGAGAGAGACGAGGAGAGAGTATGTATCGTCTCTTGTTAAGTCTGACCCGTGTTGTTAAAGTTACTAAACCGGCTGAAGGTGCGTTCAAGGACGGTCCGACACCCGGCGCTCTGAGACCAGGCGGCTGAAGGTGCGTTCAAGGTGTATAAATCAATCGCACCTCTGCGTGGCGTTCTCGGGGTTAGAGTTACGTATCTTTACATATTTACATCTATTTTAATGATCTCGGCCACAACATCTATTCTA
>CM057248.1:28891145-28908645 GCA_029931835.1 Etheostoma nigrum
TATGTATGTGTGTGTGTGTGTGTGTGTGCATGTCTCTGTATGTGTGCGTGTGTGCGTATCCTTTCATCTTTTCATATCTTCTCTTGTCTGATGTAAGTTGTGTGTTCTGTAAAAGATCAGAGTGCATTCTGGGGGATGAGCTCACATCTGGGTCAAAGGTCAGCAGAGTTAACCCCCCCCCCCAGCTGACTTCACCGTCATGTGACCGGACGTTGATCGCGAGCGTATTGCCGTGGAGACGTTGTTGCCGTGGAGACGTTGTTGCCGTGTAGCGTCTGGATCAGAAACAACATTCCTCACATTCCTCGCTCTGATTGGTCCGCTGAGTGTTGACCTCTGACCTCGGCACCTGCTCTCGCTCTGATTGGTCCACTCAGTCCTGCTCTCTCTCTCGTCTCCTCTGATTGGTCCACTCAGTCCTGCTCTCTCTCTCTGTCTCCTCTGATTGGTCCACTCAGTCCCGGGCGCCCTTGTCACTTTTTTGTTGCGTTCTTCAGCTTTTATGGTGTTTTAGTCGCTTCTTTTGCTTTTTTTTCAACGTTTTCTCACTTTCTTAGGGACTCAAAGCCTCCTGCTCCCCCTGAGCCCGGAGTAATCAGATTACTGACGTGTATGTAAGCCCGGTGACCTTTGACCCCTCCCCTCCGTCCGGCCCACGCGTTCAGGAGTCAAAGCGGTCGTTGTTCCTCCGGAGAAGAATGCGATGAGCTCATGGGAGGAAATTTAATTGGAGCGTGCTGCGAGGCGTTCAGGGACCTTCCTCCTCCACTGTAACTGTTAGCCCCCCACCACCCCCCACCCATCCACCCCCCAACCCCTCAGGCCGACCCCCCACCCCCCAACCCCTCAGGCCGACCCACAAGCTCTGCTCCACCGGCTAGAAGAGGAGTCACAGGAATGTACTTTAAAAAAATAAATATCCGTAGTACCTCGGCCAGTCTGCTGACTACAAGACAGACGCAGATTATTATTCTAAGAGTCTGACAACATTATGGGATGGATCCCTACAGAGATAGAGCTTTTAGTTAAAGAGTAAGATCCTTTTAGTTTAACATGAAACAGAAATCACCATTACCAAACCCACCAGACTCCATGTAAATAATCACTACTTTTAGCGTGTATAGAGCAGCATATCTCCACCAGACTCCATGTAAATAATCACTACTTTTAGCGTGTATAGAGCAGCATATCTCCACCAGACTCCATGTAAATAATCACTACTTTTAGTGTGTATAGAGCAGCATATCTCCACCAGACTCCATGTAAATAATCACTACTTTTAGCATGTATAGAGCAGCATATCTCCACCAGACTCCATGTAAATAATCACTACTTTTAGCGTGTATAGAGCAGCATATCTCCACCAGACTCCATGTAAATAATCACTACTTTTAGCGTGTATAGAGCAGCATATCTCCACCAGACTCCATGTAAATAATCACTACTTTTAGCGTGTATAGAGCAGCATATCTCCACCAGACTCCATGTAAATAATCACTACTTTTAGCGTGTATAGAGCAGCATATCTCCACCAGACTCCATGTAAATAATCACTACTTTTAGCGTGTATAGAGCAGCATATCTTCACCAGACTCCATGTAAATAATCACTACTTTTAGCGTGTATAGAGCAGCATATCTCCACCAGACTCCATGTAAATAATCACTACTTTTAGCATGTATAGAGCAGCATATCTCCACCAGACTCCATGTAAATAATCACTACTTTTAGCATGTATAGAGCAGCATATCTCCACCAGACTCCATGTAAATAATCACTACTTTTAGTGTGTATAGAGCAGCATATCTCCACCAGACTCCATGTAAATAATCACTACTTTTATCTCACTTCAATGTTATCGCTGCAGAATGGGACAAACTGACCAACACACACACGTCCTGGGGGCCCACTGAGCATGAAGGCCCCGACACACCCTGTTATCACTTACTACTGTTTTATGTCTTTGTTCCAGAGTTGTTGTGGGTTAGGGATAAAGAAGTGTGTGTGTGTGTGTGTGTGTATGGGGGGGAGACTCTGTGTGTGTGTGTGGGGGGGGGGGGGTGAGAGAGATTTCGGCCCCCTCCCTTTGTGAGTCAGCCTACCTCAATCTCTCTCTTATCTAACTCTTGTTCTGCGGGTTAAATGAGCGTCTGGTCTGCAGAGCCCGGTCCTCCAGCAGGTCGGGACACGCTCGCCGCTCTGTGGGTCTGATAAGGGACAGAGAGACGGAGAGGACAGAGAGACGGAGAGGACAGAGAGATGGAGAGGACAGAGAGGACAGAGAGACGGAGAGGACGGAGAGGACAGAGAGGACAGAGAGACAAGACTCAATTCAATTCAAAGAAGCTTTATTAGGATGACCATGACATACGGTAATGCTAAAGCACATAAACAGGGAGACATTGACAACATTACGTGTGTGTGTGTGTGTGTGTGTGTGTGTGTGTCTGTGTGTGTGTGTGTGTGTGTGTGTGTGTGTGTGTGTGTGTGTCTGTGTGTGTGTGTGTGTGTGTGTGTGTGTCTCTGTGAGTGTGTGTGTGTGTGTCTGTGTGTGTGTGTGTGTGTGTGTGTGTGTGTGTGTGTGTCTCTGTGTGTGTGTGTGTGTGTGTGTGTGTGTCTCTGTGTGTGTGTGTGTGTGTGTGTGTGTGTGTGTGTGTGTGTGTGTGTGTGTGTGTGTGTGTAAGAGACTCCCAGCTGCAGACGTCAGGCGGAAGGAAGAAGATAAAGTCACATGACACGGGTCAGAGGTCACATGACGCTGCTCACTGCTCTCTCAATGTTTCCTTATCAGGGCAGAAACACTCCCGTCCCCCCCGTCCCCGTCTCTCTCCGTCTCCCCCCCCGGCCCCCCCTCCCTGAACAACCTCAGAAAGAAAGAAGAGCTCCTGACCCTGAACGCCTCGCGGCTGTCTCTGTCTTCCTGTCCAGACCCGTCCCGGGACTCTGTGGTTGGTCCTCGTGTCCAAAGCCGTCTCTGTCTCTAAAGGCCTGAAGACATCTCTGTCTCTACTGTCTCTAAAGGACAGAAGATGTCTCTGTCTCTGCTATCTCTAAAGGACAGAAGACGTCTCTGTCTCTAAAGGACAGAACGTGGACAAAGGGACAGAAACAACTTGTGAGCGTTGTTGTGCGTCCCCCCCCCCCCCCGTCCCCCCGTCCCCGGCCTGGAAGTGGAGGCGTCTTTTATTTGAAGAGGGACTTCCTGTCTGTCCTCTTTGATCCGAGGGCGGAGAGTGTCCCTAGCGAGGATAAGAGTGTGTGTGTGTGTGTGTGTGTGTGTGTGTGTGTGTGCGTGTCTAGCGAGGATAAGAGTGTGTGTGTGTGTGTGTGTGTGTCTAGCGAGGATAAGAGTGTGTGTCACAGTTGAAGGTGTTTCATTGTTGACGTCTAGAGAGGAGGCGAGGAATCGAACCACAGGCCCTCCATGTTACAGCTTCCTGATAACCTTGACTCACACACACACACACACACAGAGACTGACACACACACACACACACACACAGACTGACACACACACACACACACACAGACGCACACACACACACACAGACTGACACACACACACAAAGACTCTCACACACACACACACACACACACAAAGACTCTCACACACACACACACACAGATTCACACACACAGACACACACACGCACATACTGGGGCCTTGATTACCGTAATCCCTTTAATAGAATATATATATCTATATTTTATATAGATATATATATATAAAATCTCCCACCTCCAGCTAGCTAGCTTTGTCTCTAGCTCCTGGCGGCTGATCTCTAATCTGATCTCTAATATAATCTCTAATCTCTAATATAATCTCTAATCTCTAATATAATCTCTAATCTAATCTCTAATATAATCTCTAATCTCTAATATAATCTCTAATCTCTGATCTCTAATCTCTAATATAATCTCTAATCTCTAATATAATCTCTAATCTGTAATATAATCTGTAATATAATTTATAATCTCTAATCTCTGATCTAATCTCTGATCTATTTCCGATTCCTTCTATTTTCCTTCACTGGTCTCCATGGAAACCGCGGCATCTGCTGGTCCATGTCTTTAACTGTCTGACGACGCGTGTTCCCGTCTCTGCAGGAAAGTCCTTCGACATCACCTACGTGCGGCTGAAGTTCCACACCAGCCGGCCGGAGAGCTTCGCCATCTACAAGCGGGGGCGGGAGGGGGGCCCCTGGGTGCCCTACCAGTACTACAGCGGGTCCTGCGAGAAGACGTACCGGAAGAGCAGCCGCGGCTTCATCCGCACCGGCGAGGACGAGCAGCAGGCGCTCTGCACCGACGACTTCAGCGACATCTCGCCGCTCACCGGCGGCAACGTGGCCTTCTCCACGCTGGAGGGGCGGCCCAGCGCCTACAACTTCGACAACAGCCCCGTCCTGCAGGTGAGGGGGGCGGGGGGGGGACCAGGGGGGGACCGAGGAGGGGGACCAAGGGGGTAACTGGGAGGGGCAACGTGGCCTTCTCCACGCTGGAGGGGCGGCCCAGCGCCTACAACTTCGACAACAGCCCCGTCCTGCAGGTGAGGGGGGCGGGGGGGGACCAGGGGGGGACCGGGAGGGGGACCAGGGGCGGGACCAGGGGGTAACTGGGAGGGGCAACGTGGCCTTCTCCACGCTGGAGGGGCGGCCCAGCGCCTACAACTTCGACAACAGCCCTGTCCTGCAGGTGAGGGGGGGCGGGACCAGGGGGACCAGGGGCGGGACCAGGGGGAGACCAGTGGGGGACCGGGGGGGGGGACCAGGGGGTAACTGGTATGTGCAACGTGGCCTTCTCCACGCTGGAGGGGCGGCCCAGCGCAGACGACCAGATTTATGACGGTCCTACCTGTCTGTGGGACGGAGACGACCAGATTCATGACGTTCCTACCTGTCTGTGGGACGGAGACGACCTGATTCATGACGTTCCTACCTGTCTGTGGGACGGAGACGACCAGATTCATGACGTTCCTACCTGTCTGTGGGACGGAGACGACCAGATTCATGACGTTCCTACCTGTCTGTGGGACGGAGACGACCAGATTCATGACGTTCCTACCTGTCTGTGGGACGGAGACAACCAGATTCATGACGTTCCTACCTGTCTGTGGGACGGGGACGACATGATTCATGACGTTCCTACCTGTCTGTGGGACGGAGACGACCTGATTCATTACGTTCCTACCTGTCTGTGGGACGGGGACGACATGATTCATGACGTTCCTGTCTGTCTGTGGGACGGAGACGACCTGATTCATGACGTTCCTACCTGTCTGTGGGACGGAGACGACCAGATTTATGACGTTCCTACCTGTCTGTGGGACGGAGACGACCTGATTCATGACGTTCCTACCTGTCTGTGGGACGGAGACGACCTGATTCATGACGTTCCTACCTGTCTGTGGGACAGAGACGACCTGATTCATGACGTTCCTACCTGTCTGTGGGACGGAGACGCCCTGATTCATGACGTTCCTACCTGTCTGTGGGACGGAGACGACCAGATTCATGACGTTCCTACCTGTCTGTGGGACGGAGACGACCAGATTCATGACGTTCCTACCTGTCTGTGGGACGGAGACGACCAGATTCATGACGTTCCTACCTGTCTGTGGGACGGAGACGACCAGATTCATGACGTTCCTACCTGTCTGTGGGACGGAGACGACCAGATTTATGACGGTCCTACCTGTCTGTGGGACGGAGACGACCAGATTCATGACGTTCCTATCTGTCTGTGGGACGGAGACGACCAGATTCATGACGTTCCTATCTGTCTGTGGGACGGAGACGACCAGATTCATGACGTTCCTACCTGTCTGTGGGACGGAGACGACCAGATTTATGACGTTCCTACCTGTCTGTGGGACGGAGACCACCAGATTTATGACGGTCCTACCTGTCTGTGGGACGGAGACGACCAGATTCATGACGTTCCTACCTGTCTGTGGGACGGAGACGACCAGATTCATGACGTTCCTACCTGTCTGTGGGACGGAAACGACCAGATTCATGACGTTCCTACCTGTCTGTGGGACGGAGACGACCAGATTCATGACGTTCCTACCTGTCTGTGGGACGGAGACGACCAGATTCATGACGTTCCTACCTGTCTGTGGGACGGAGACGACCAGATTCATGACGTTCCTACCTGTGTGGGACGGAGACGACCAGATTCATGACGTTCCTATCTGTCTGTGGGACGGAGACGACCAGATTCATGACGTTCCTACCTGTCTGTGGGACGGAGACGACCAGATTCATGACGTTCCTACCTGTCTGTGGGACGGAGACAACCAGATTCATGACGTTCCTACCTGTCTGTGGGACGGAGACGACCAGATTCATGACGTTCCTACCTGTCTGTGGGACGGAGACGACCAGATTCATGACGTTCCTACCTGTCTGTGGGACGGAGACGACCAGATTCATGACGTTCCTACCTGTCTGTGGGACGGAGACGACCAGATTCATGACGTTCCTACCTGTCTGTGGGACGGAGACGACCAGATTCATGACGTTCCTACCTGTCTGTGGGACGGAGACGACCAGATTTATGACGGTCCTACCTGTCTGTGGGACAGAGACGACCAGATTCATGACGTTCCTACCTGTCTGTGGGACGGAGACGACCAGATTCATGACGTTCCTACCTGTCTGTGGGACGGAGACGACCAGATTCATGACGTTCCTACCTGTCTGTGGGACGGAGACGACCAGATTCATGACGTTCCTACCTGTCTGTGGGACGGAGACGACCAGATTTAGCAACTCCGCTGTAAACCTCCTTATTTGTCTGGTCGGCATGGAGCTATTTATACGTCCCCCGGCTGTCCTTACGGGAGACGGCTGTGTGTCTCCTGTGTGTCTCTCTCTGGGATCTAACTGGGAAATAACAGCAGCTGACACACACCGCCTTAGCAACCACACATCCACCTTAGCAACCAGCCACCAAGCTCGCCAGGCCTCGGGACGCCCAAAATAAATCTGTCTGTGAGATTATGTCATTCATAGAAATACTTTCACAGATTATTTACTGCAGTACAAGTACTCCAAATACATCGTGAAAGTACTCATTTTCTCAGTGTTTACACATCTTAAATTCTCCTTTTAAGTTATTTATGATATAATGATCCACCTCTAAGGTCTATAAAGAGACTTCAGATACAGTATTAGGGACCTCTAAGGTCTATATAAAGAGACTTCAGATACAGTATTAGGGACCTCTAAGGTCTATATAAAGAGACTTCAGATACAGTATTAGGGGACCACTAAGGTCTATATAAAGAGACTTCAGATACAGTATTAGGGACCACTAAGGTCTATATAAAGAGACTTCAGATACAGTATTAGGGGACCACTAAGGTCTATATAAAAGAGACTTCAGATACAGTATTAGGGACCACTAAGGTCTATATAAAAGAGACTTCAGATACAGTATTAGGGGACCACTAAGGTCTATATAAAAGAGACTTCAGATACAGTATTAGGGACCACTAAGGTCTATATAAAGAGACTTCAGATACAGTATTAGGGGACCACTAAGGTCTATATAAAGAGACTTCAGATACAGTATTAGGGGACCACTAAGGTCTATATAAAAGAGACTTCAGATACAGTATTAGGGACCACTAAGGTCTATATAAAGAGACTTCAGATACAGTATTAGGGACCACTAAGGTCTATATAAAGAGACTTCAGATACAGTATTAGGGACCACTAAGGTCTATATTCTGTTTATAATCTGATATTTTAAGAAACTACCTGAGGAAACATTGGAGAACTCTTTTGGAGTTATGTAAAGTATGGTGCACTGCCAAGGGGCTGTTGAGCAAGGCACCAAACCCCCAGCAGCCCCCCCACCGACATCTCTCCATTAGTGCGTGTATAGGGCCTGTGTGTGTGTGTGTGTGTGTGTGTGTGTGTGTGTGTGTGTGTGTGTGTGTGTGTGTGTGTGTGTGTGTGTGTGTGTGTGTGTGTGTGTAATAACAGAGTGTAACTTATAATTTCCCCTTGTGGAAATAATTCGTCTGTAATGACGGATCCTCGTTAACGTTCCTGCAGCTGCTCGCTCGGCCAACGCCCCACTCTCTCTCTTTGTCTCTGTCTCTCTGTCTCTCTTTCTGTCTCTGTCTCTCTCTCTCTGTCTCTCTCTCTGTCTCTTTCTCTCTCTCTCTCTCTCTGTCTCTTTCTCTCTCTGTCTCTCTCTCTGTCTCTTTCTCTCTCTGTCTCTCTATCTCTCTCTCTCTCTCTCTCTCTCTCTCTGTGTCTCTCTCTCTCTCTCTCTCTCTCTGTCTCTCTCTGTCTCTCTCTCTCTTTATGATGCATGCAGGATCGTCTCTCATGGTCTCTCTGAGCGTCCGGCAGCTGCAGGAAGCTCGTGCACGTCCTCGGCTGAGTCAACACCATTTGTTTGCCATCAATCATCTGCAGCTCTGTGTGTCCCGCCGGTAGAAACTCGCCCGGGTCCCGATCATCCAGCCGGGACGCAGCAGGCTGGGGACGCATGCAGTAGACTGGGGACTCATGCAGTACGCTGGGGACTCATGCAGTAGGATGGGGACTCATGCAGTAGGATGGGGACTCATGCAGTACGCTGGGGACTCATGCAGTAGGATGGGGACTCATGCAGTACGCTGGGGACTCATGCAGTACGCTGGGGACTCATGCAGTAGGATGGGGACTCATGCAGTACGCTGGGGACTCATGCAGTAGACTGGGGACTCATGCAGTACGCTGGGGACTCATGCAGTACGCTGGGGACTCATGCAGTAGGATGGGGACTCATGCAGTACGCTGGGGACTCATGCAGTAGACTGGGGACTCATGCAGTAGACTGGGGACTCATGCAGTACGCTGGGGACTCATGCAGTAGACTGGGGACTCATGCGGCAGACTGGGGACTCATGCAGTAGGATGGGGACTCATGCAGCAGGCTGGGGACTCATGCAGTAGGATGGGGACTCATGCAGTAGACTGGGGACTCATGCGGCAGACTGGGGACTCATGCAGTAGACTGGGGACTCATGCAGTAGACTGGGGACTCATGCAGTAGGATGGGGACTCATGCAGTAGGATGGGGACGCATGCAGTAGACTGGGGACTCATGCAGCAGGCTGGGGACTCACGCAGCAGGCCGGGGACGCGTGTAGGCCGGGGACGCATATTACTCAAGCACATTTTTGTTGCTTTTTCCACTTTTTTGTTGCTTTTTTCTCCATTTTTGACATCCTCAAGTGGGATGTATTCAGAGACATATTTAAATATATAAATACATAATTATATATATAAAGTCATATAAACTGGTTGTTGGATTGGATGTCCATACTAGAAAATGGTAGTATGGTTCAGTAGCTGAACTTTGTGGAAGGCTCCTGCAGCGTTGTCCTGGGGGGACAGAGACGTGTCTGGTGTTGTCCTGTGGGGACAGAGACGTGTCTGGTGTTGTCCTGGGGGGACAGAGACGTGTCTGGTGGTGTCCTGGGGGGACAGAGACGTGTCTGGTGGTGTCCTGGGGGGACAGAGACGTGTCTGGTGGTGTCCTGGGGGGACAGAGACGTGTCTGGTGGTGTCCTGGGGGGACAGAGACGTGTCTGGTGTCAGTTATATATGGTTTTATTGTGTTGGCGGTTTTAGTTTCTACTTTGTTGACTGGTCCATGTTGCTGGATTTTGTCTGGCTGGATGGGGGATGAAGGAGGGAGTCCAGGGTCTGATGAGGACGCCTCCTGGAGGGAGTCCAGGGTCTGATGAGGACGCCTCCTGGAGGGTTTCCAGGCCAGGAAGTAACTCCCGAACTAGATGTTGTGGGGGGGGGGTTAATATCCCATCTGGCCTGGGAACGCCTCGGGATCCTCCAGGAACAGCTGGGGGACGTTGGTGGGAAGAAGAGACTCTGGGTTGCCTGGTTTGGCCCGGACAGGGTCAAACTGGACCTGGTTCTGATTCAGGACTCGGCTTCTCACGTGAAGACATGAACTCTCCAGATGTTTGGGAACATCGTAGGACCGCACAATTCATCCCAATATTCGCAATATGGAGTACTGCAATATCCACTAATCTCCCGGCCTACACATCCTGTCCTCCAGACTAATGGACACTCTGTTTGGTGCAGAGTCTTACAAAAATCCCACTAGAAAGCAGCTTCATTTTTTTAGATTTTAATATTTTTCAATGAAAATAACAATATTGACCCAAAGTGATCATTCCCTCCAGAATCAGGTGATTTACTCAGATTTTTTAAAATATTTCTTTTAATACATATTTTATTTAATTTTTATAATTGATAATAATATATAATATATTTTAAATGTAATTAATTAATTCATTTATTTAAATTTTATTTTTATAATTTATAATAATATATAATATTTAAAATGTATTTAATTACATTTTTTATTTTATTTAATATTTTATTGATACATGGTCTCCGTCCATGTTGGTGTCTGTCCATGTTGTCTCCGTCCATGTTGTCCCTGTCCATGTTGTCTCCGTCCATGTTGTCCCTGTCCATGTCCGGGTACACTCCTTCCGTCTCCGTAGTTTCCGTCCCCATCCGTCCTAGTTGTTATTATAACTTAGTTTAAAGATGTTATGACTCTGAGAACTAGAAGGACACTCGGAGTGCAGACCAAGGACAAGTCCTGTCAATGTTAACCAGTTATTAGTGTATGTGTCCCCTGATTTAAATCAGGGACAGGGATGTCTCAGGGACAGGATGTCTCAGGGACAGAAATGTCTCACCGGGCTCTTGGACTTTTCCACCGTGACAAACAGGCGAGAAGTTTTTCTGCAAAACAAAACAAACTGAAGCTGAAAACATGTTCTCACACACACACACACACACACACACACACACACACACACACACACACACACACACACACACACTCCCCCCCCCACACACACACACACACACACACACTCCCCCCCCCCACACACACACACACACACACTCCCCCCCCCCCACACACACACACACACACACACTCCACCCCCCCCCCCCCCACACACACACACACACACCAACAGCAGAAAGCTGTCTCACATTCCCAGCGGTTACACAATGATTTAGCGCGGGGGTGAGAGTCCCCGGGGGAGGACACGTCTTCCTGAGAGGGAGGAGACATGCTCAGACTGGAGTACTTCATTCTGGAGTACTTCATACTGGAGTACTTCATTCTGGAGTACTTTATACTGGAGTACTTTGCACTGAAGTATTTCTTTCTTGTACTGTAATAGAGTATTTCTACGGTGTGGTATTAGTACTTGTACTGTAGCAGAGTATTTCTACAGGGGGTATTAGTACTTGTACTGTAGCAGAGTATTTCTACAGGGGGTATTAGTACTTGTACTGTAGCAGAGTATTTCTACAGGGGGTATTAGTACTTGTACTGTAACAGAGTATTTCTACGGTGTGGTATTAGTACTTGTACTGTAGAGGAGTATTTCTACGGTGTGGTATTAGTACTTGTAGCAGAGTATTTCTACAGGGGGTATTAGTACTTGTACTGCAGTACAGGTCTGAATACCTCTGCCAGCTGCAGAATGATCCCTCAGGATGAACTTCCTGCTGATAACGTTATCTCTGGACTCTATTTCCCATGAGCCTCTTCTCTCCTCCACGGGGCTGCAGCAGGTGTCCTTGACTCATTGTTTCCATCTGGCTCTCATCGCTCCCACCACGGAAATAAAAACTCCTTCTCAACATTTCTCAGCTGGAACGTCCCAGCTAGTTTCTCCCGGGCCGAGAATATTTACCACATCTGTCAAAGAGACGTATTCATTCATTTATAATGGCTGATTTAAAAAAAATAATATATATATATATATACAGTGAGGAAAATAAGTATTTGAACACCTGTCTATCAGCTAGAATTCTGACACTCAAAGACCTGTTAGTCTGCCTTCAAAATGTCCACCTCCACTCCATTTATTATCCTAAATTAGATGCACCTGTTTGAGGTCGTTAGCTGCATAAAGACACCTGTCCACCCCATACAATCAGTAAGAATCCAACTACTAACATGGCCAAGACCAAAGAGCTGTCCAAAGACACTGGAGACTAAATTGTCCACCTCCACAAGGCTGGAAAGGGCTACGGGGACATGTCCAAGCAGCTTGGTGAAAAAAGGTCCACTGTTGGAGCAATCATTAGAAAATGGAAGAAGCTAAACATGACTGTCCATCTCCCTCGGACTGGGGCTCCATGCAAGATCTCACCTCGTGGGGTCTCAATGATCCTAAGAAAGGTGAGAAATCAGCCCAGAACTACACGGGAGGAGCTGGTCCATGACCTGAAAAGAGCTGGGACCACCGTTTCCAAGGTTACTGTTGGTAATACACTAAGACGTCATGGTTTGAAATCATGCATGGCACGGAAGGTTCCCCTGCTTAAACCAGCACATGTCAAGGCCGTCTTAAGTTTGCCAATGACCATTTGGATGATCCAGAGGAGTCATGGGAGAAAGTCATGTGGTCAGATGAGACCAAAATAGAACTTTTTGGTCATAATTCCACTAACCGTGTTTGGAGGAAGAATAATGATGAGTACCATCCCAAGAACACCATCCCTACTGTGAAGCATGGGGGGGTAGCATCATGCTTTGGGGGTGTTTTTCTGCACATGGGACAGGGCGACTGCACTGTATTAAGGAGAGGAGGACCGGGGCCATGTATTGGAGATTTTGGGGAACAACCTCCTTCCCTCAGTTAGAGCATTGAAGATGGGTCGAGGCTGGGTCTTCCAACATGACAATGACCCGAAGCACACAGCCAGGAGAACCAAGGAGGGCTCTGTAAGAAGCAGATCAAGGTTCTGGGGGGGCCTAGCCAGTCTCCAGACCTGAACCCAATAGAGAATCTTTGGAGGGAGCTCAAACTCCGTGTTTCTCAGCGACAGCCCAGAAACCTGACTGATCTAGAGAAGATCTGTGTGGAGGAGTGGACCAAAATCCCTTCTGCAGTGTGTCAAACCTGGTGAAGAACTACAGGAAACGTTTGACCTCTGGAACTGCAAACAAAGGCTACTGGACCAAATATTAACATTGATCTTCTCAGGTGTTCAAATACTTATTTGCAGCTGTATCATACAAATAAATAGTTAAAAAATCATACATTGTGATTTCTGGATATTTTTTTTGAGATTATGTCTCTCTCCTCACTGTATATATGTCCCTGTTGTGTCTGTCTCTCTAACGCGGCGTCCCTGTTGTCTGTCTCTCTAACACGGCGTCCATGTTGTGTCTGTCTCTCTAATGCGGCGTCCCTGTTGTGTCACGCGGCGTCCCTGTTGTGTCTGTCTCTCTAACGTGGCGTCCATGTTGTGTCTGTCTCTCTAACGCGGCGTCCCTGTTGTGTCTGTCTCTGTAACGCGGCGTCCCTGTTGTGTCTGTCTCTAACACGGCGTCCATGTTGTGTCTGTCTCTCTAACGCGGCGTCCATGTTGTGTCTGTCTCTCTAACGCGGCGTCCATGTTGTGTCTGTCTCTCTAACGCGGCGTCCCTGTTGTGTCTGTCTCTCTAACGCGGCGTCCCTGTTGTGTCTGTCTCTAACGCGGCGTCCCTGTTGTGTCTGTCTCTCTAACGCGGCGTCCATGTTGTGTCTGTCTCCCTAACGCGGCGTCCCTGTTGTGTCTGTCTCTCTAACGCGGCGTCCCTGTTGTGTCTGTCTCTAACGCGCCGTCCCTGTTGTGTCTGTCTCTCTAACGCGGCGTCCCTGTTGTGTCTGTCTCTAACGCGGCGTCCCTGTTGTGTCTGTCTCTCTAACGCGGCGTCCATGTTGTGTCTGTCTCCCTAACATGACGTCCCTGTTGTGTCTGTCTCTCTAACGCGGCGTCCCTGTTGTGTCTGTCTCTCTAACGCGGCGTCCATGTTGTGTCTGTCTCTAACGCGGCGTCCCTGTTGTGTCTGTCTCTCTAATGCGGCGTCCCTGTTGTGTCTGTCTCTCTAACGCGGCGTCCCTGTTGTGTCTGTCTCTCTAATGCGGTGTCCCTGTTGTGTCTGTCTCTCTAACGCGGCGTCCCTGTTGTGTTTGTCTCTCTAACGCGGCGTCCCTGTTGTGTCTGTCTCTCTAACGCGGCGTCCCTGTTGTGTCTGTCTCTCTAACGCGGCGTCCTTGTTGTGTCTGTCTCTCTAACGCGGCGTCCATGTTGTGTCTGTCTCTCTAATGCGGCGTCCATGTTGTGTCTGTCTCTAACATGACGTCCCTGTTGTGTCTGTCTCTCTAACGCGGCGTCCCTGTTGTGTCTGTCTCTCTAACGTGGCGTCCCTGTTGTGTCTGTCTCTCTAACGCGGCGTCCATGTTGTGTCTGTCTCTCTAACGCGGCGTCCCTGTTGTGTCTGTCTCTCTAACGTGGCGTCCCTGTTGTGTCTGTCTCTCTAACGCGGCGTCCCTGTTGTGTCTGTCTCTCTAACGCGGCGTCCCTGTTGTGTCTGTCTCTCTAACGCGGCGTCCCTGTTGTGTCTGTCTTCAGGACTGGGTGACGGCCACCGACATCAGAGTGACCCTGAACAGACTCAACACGTTTGGGGACGAGGTTTTCAACGACCCCAAGGTCCTCAAGTCCTACTACTACGCCATCTCGGACTTCGCTGTGGGAGGACGGTAGGAGACCATCACACATGTTTTCATTTTGTTTATCTCTCCATACACGCCGGCAGGCGGTCAGCTGCAGGAAGGACACGGGGCAGCCTTTTCAAAATAAAGCACATTTCAAAATAAAGCACCCAGGGGATTTTGGCTATGTTGACTTCTCAGCTGTCAGCCAGACAAGTGATCAGGGACACGGGGGAGAGAGGAAGGGAGACAGAGACAGAGAGAGAGAGAGAGACAGAGAGAGAGAGAGACAGAGAGAGAGAGAGACACAGAGAGAGAGAGAGAGAGACAGAGAGAGATAGAGAGAGAGAGAGAGAGAGACTCAGAGAGAGAGAGGGACAGAGAGAGGGACAGGGAGAGAGAGAGAGAGAGAGACAGAGGGACAGGGAGAGAGAGATTCTGTAAAGTTGATTGTGACAGCGTTGTTGGGTTTCTTGAGTTTTTCCGACCCCCCCCCCCCAACAAACAACAAAGCAGCCTGAGCGCCATGAAACCTGCTCAGACTGAGTCCTGGTCTGGTGGTTTCTGTGAGTCCCTGTGTGGTGGACCGAGTCCTGGCCTTGGTCCCTGTGTGGTCTGCTTTGCTGCAGTGTTAAACAAGCTGCTGCTGCCTGAAGCTGTTAGAAACGTGGAGCAGATTTCCATTACACTCCCGGCATTCCCGGCATTCCCGGCATTCCTGGCCGGCAGCGGCGGATTACAGGGAGACCGGAACGGGCCGACCCGGACGCCAGGACGGACGCAAGAACACGGAGGAGTCTCAGGCTGCAACAGGAATCCTTTATTTATCCAAGGAGGGAGTCCAGGTCTATTACTCACCTGGGAGCAGAGCAGCCAATCAGAGCAGCCAACCAGAGCAGCCAACCAGAGCAGCCAACCAGAGGAGCCAACCAGAGCAGCCAATCAGAGCAGCCAACCAGGGCAGCCAACCAGAGCAGCCAACCAGAGGAGCCAACCAGAGCAGCCAATCAGAGCAGCCAACCAGAGCAGCCAATCAGAGCAGCCAATCAGAGCAGCCAACCAGAGCAGCCAATCAGAGCAGCCAACCAGAGCAGCCAACCAGGGCAGCCAACCAGAGCAGCCAACCAGAGCAGCCAATCAGAGCAGCCAATCAGAGCAGCCAATCAGAGCAGCCAATCAGAGCAGCCAACCAGAGCAGCCAATCAGAGCAGCCAACCAGAGCAGCCAACCAGGGCAGCCAACCAGAGCAGCCAACCAGAGCAGCCAATCAGAGCAGCCAACCAGAGCAGCCAATCAGAGCAGCCAATCAGAGCAGCCAATCAGAGCAGCCAATCAGAGCAGCTCTGTGGCAAAGGGACTCACAATCTAAGTTTTTCCAAAGTTTGTTCTTTTTGTGACGTTTCTCACGTTGTTTCTACTTTTGAAATTGTCATTTTTTGTCTTTTTGTGACACACACACACCGACACACACACACACACACACACACACACACACAAACACACAGACACACATAACCACACACACACATGCACACAGAGACAGACACACACACAGATATATAAACGCATGCACACACACAGATTCCCAGGTGTGTGTGTGTGTGTGTGTGTGTGTGCGTGTGTGTGTGTGTCTTGGTGTGTGTGTGTGTGTGTGTGTGTGTGTGTGTGTGTGTGTGTGTGTGTCGGTGTTGACAGTTTTTCCGGCGCTCTCTGCCAGGAAACACCTGAGACAAAGACTAAAGATGGCTGCTGGGCGAGTCCTGTCCTGTAGAGAGGGTCTCTCCCCCCGAGGAGGCTTAAAAACTCCTTCTTAGACACACAGAACGGAAAAACCCCCACCCCCAACCAACCCACACCACCAACCCCCAACCCCCCCAACCCCCAACCCCCCCACCCCCACCCCACCAACCCCCCACCCCGTCCCATCCCTCCGCCGCTGCCACGTTCAAACTCTGACACGGAGACTCCTGACTGTTTAAGACATGTTTTAATATTTTAAAAAAAACATAAAACGTTCCACATATTCCAGCTTCCTCGTGTTTTAGGAACCTTCAAGAAATAAATTGGAAAAGTGTTTGAAAACCAAACAGAAAAAAATATTATTTCTCGTTGTTTAACATGAAACAGCCCTGAAATCTCCATCACCAAACCCACCAGACTCCATGTAAATAATCACTACTTTTAGCGTGTATAGAGCAGCATATCTCCACCAGACTCCATGTAAATAATCACTACTTTTAGCGTGTATAGAGCAGCATATCTCCACCAGACTCCATGTAAATAATCACTACTTTTAGCATGTATAGAGCAGCATATCTCCACCAGACTCCATGTAAATAATCACTACTTTTAGCATGTATAGAGCAGCATATCTCCACCAGACTCCATGTAAATAATCACTACTTTTAGCATGTATAGTGCAGCATATCTCCACCAGACTCCATGTAAATAATCACTACTTTTAGTGTGTATAGAGCAGCATATCTCCACCAGACTCCATGTAAATAATCACTACTTTTAGCATGTATAGTGCAGCATATCTCCACCAGACTCCATGTAAATAATCACTACTTTTAGTGTGTATAGAGCAGCATATCTCCACCAGACTCCATGTAAATAATCACTACTTTTAGCGTGTATAGAGCAGCATATCTCCACCAGACTCCATGTAAATAATCACTACTTTTAGCGTGTATAGAGCAGCATATCTCCACCAGACTCCATGTAAATAATCACTACTTTTAGCATGTATAGAGCAGCATATCTCCACCAGACTCCATGTAAATAATCACTACTTTTAGCATGTATAGAGCAGCATATCTCCACCAGACTCCATGTAAATAATCACTACTTTTAGCGTGTATAGAGCAGCATATCTCCACCAGACTCCATGTAAATAATTTTTTTTCTGTTCGCCACCCACGGGTCTATACACGCTAA
>CM057248.1:28917342-28922342 GCA_029931835.1 Etheostoma nigrum
TAGCAGCAGGATGGTGGTCAAGGAGAGGTGGGGGCACGAGGAAGTCCTCGACCAATCAGAGAGCTCCTCTGGTGGATCATGGAGTTAGAAGGTTGCCCAGGTAACAGCAACTACTGGCTTGTTTTATAAATACATTAGACTTTTTAAAATCATCTTAACCCTTGTGTTGTCCTCCCGGGTCAAAAAGATTAACACTTATTATTTTTATCATCATTTTTTCGACACATTATTTTTTTACCAACTTACTACCACTAGTTTTACTACGTTTTCAAATTCATGG
Source organism: Etheostoma nigrum (assembly GCA_029931835.1). NCBI lineage: Eukaryota > Metazoa > Chordata > Actinopteri > Perciformes > Percidae > Etheostoma > Etheostoma nigrum. Next base: position 28,917,623 of record CM057248.1, read on the forward strand.
TCAATGACCATCATTTCTATAGAATTATACCTAATATTTGAGTGAATAAAGCAGAAATTATGAATTATTTTGACTACTAGTTAAGATCAGAGGAGCGTATGTTGAGTAGAAGCTGATTTGAAATCATTGAAAGTGATTAATTGTATTTGCTGTGAGCGTTGCATGGACTCCATCCTTTTTGTGGTAATTTGGTTAAAATGAATTCCATATTTCTGATATAGACGTTGGTAAAAGGGTCAAATGTGACCCGAGGACAACAGGAGGGTTAAAGTCTTTCTGTCCTCTCAGATGTTTGGGACGTCTTTGCGTCTCACTGCTGAGGCTCCAGAAAGACATCTGCAGTTTGAGTCCCAACATGGCTGCTGTATCACACACACACACACACACACACACACACACACACACACACACACACAGCCGCTGTATGACAGCCGTGTTGATTATAGACACACACATTAAAATGGAGGCCTATCTGTTTCATCAAGAGGCGTTTGAGACAGCGAAAACTGACACAATCATGGTTACACACACACACACACACACACACACACACACACACACACACTCCCCCCTCCCCCCATTATAATAAAGCTGTTTCTTACCTCCTTTAGAAATGAGGTGAACCTCTCTCTGAAACTTGTGTTGTTTCTCTGCAGCTTTGTGCTCTGAAACTAAAGAACCACAGCTTGAGTTGACGAGTAGACAGACAGACGAGACGAGATCAAAGTCCTTCAGCTGGAGATCCACGCCGAGAGAAAGAACTGAGACACGGCCCCAGAGAAAGTGAAAGGAAACTAGAAACAGGAACCAAGAGGAACCGCCCAGAGAGGCTCAGCATTAGCACATCCACTGCAGACAGTTAACATGCAATAACACACACACACACACACACACACACACACACACACACACACACACACATAACTGAGGTAAGGTTGGAGACACTACATTATTTAATCATTACATTGTGTGTGTTTCCTCTTTGCTACATCGGGGTAAAAGAACATTTACAGGAAGAAAAACATAAAAAATAGATTTGTGTAGATTTACACTTTAACATTGTTGGTTTTAATATGCAGCAGAGTCATATTTTAGACATTTGCCCCTGAAAATGATGCATGACAATGATGGAAATAAAGTGTTTGACGCTCGTGACGAGACTGCACAACAACGTTTGATTGGTGGAACACAGTCACATGGCAGAGCCTTTAGAGGAAGTCTCTCTCTTTCTATCAAAATAAAAGCATTTAATGAGGCGTGCGGGGAGGGGGGGGGGCGTAGAATACCAACGAGGTAGAAAGAAAATTAACGAGCTCATTTTAGCCTAATGTAGTGGAGGAAGACAGCTTCTTCTTCACTAATCTACTCTAGTAAAAGTAAAATACAGGGATTTTAAACTACTCCTAGAAGTATAATTATTTCAAAAACTTACTTAATGTAACTCGTTAGTACCCTCTGGTCGTATATGAGTCCAATCAGAGAGTACATGTACCTCGTTAGTACACGTCTGGTCATATATGAAGTCTTTAACCCTTGTGTTTTCTTCCTGTCATCCATAAAAAAACCCCTGTTTTGGTCATTCTTTCAACATTATTATCACTTTTTCTGACATTTTTATCACTTTTTCAATGTTGTGGCTGCTTTTTTGTTTTTTTATTGCTTTTTGATATTTTTAATGTAACGCTTATTTCGACGACCAATTTTTTGTGACAAAAAACAGCAAAAAATAACTGAAAGCGGGTCAAATGTGACCCAAGGACAACATGAGGGTTAAAGACGCGGTCACCCTGTCAGCTCTGCTGAGACTGAGAAACCAGTCAGAGGGTCCCCCTTTCTAAGATGAGACGTTCACAGGAAATAGGAAATCCTACCTTCATCAAAACAATTGCTAGACAACAGTCACATGTGAAAAACCCTACCTCCAGTCTGCATGTAGACCAGACTCTAACTCCAGTCTGCATGTAGACCAGACTCTAACTCCAGTCTGCATGTAGACCAGACTCTAACTCCAGTCTACATGTAGACCAGACTCTACCTCCAGTCTGCATGTAGACCAGACTCTAACTCCAGTCTGCATGTAGACCAGACTCTAACTCCAGTCTGCATGTAGACCAGACTCTACCTCCAGTCTGCATGTAGACCAGACTCTACCTCCAGTCTGCATGTAGACCAGACTCTACCTCCAGTCTGCATGTAGACCAGACTCTAACTCCAGTCAGCATGTAGACCAGACTCTAACTCCAGTCTGCATGTAGACCAGACTCTACCTCCAGTCTGCATGTAGACCAGACTCTAACTCCAGTCTGCATGTAGACCAGACTCTAACTCCAGTCTGCATGTAGACCAGACTCTAACTCCAGTCTACATGTAGACCAGACTCTAACTCCAGTCTACATGTAGACCAGACTCTAACTCCAGTCTGCATGTAGACCAGACTCTACCTCCATTCTGCATGTAGACCAGACTTTACCTCCAGTCTGCATGTAGACCAGACTCTACCTCCAGTCTGCATGTAGACCAGACTCTACCTCCAGTCTGCATGTAGACCAGACTCTAACTCCAGTCTGCATGTAGACCAGACTCTACCTCCAGTCTGCATGTAGACCAGACTCTACCTCCAGTCTGCATGTAGACCAGACTCTAACTCCAGTCTACATGTAGACCAGACTCTAACTCCAGTCTGCATGTAGACCAGACTCTAACTCCAGTCTACATGTAGACCAGACTCTACCTCCAGTCTGCATGTAGACCAGACTCTAACTCCAGTCTGCATGTAGACCAGACTCTAACTCCAGTCTGCATGTAGACCAGACTCTACCTCCAGTCTGCATGTAGACCAGACTCTACCTCCAGTCTGCATGTAGACCAGACTCTACCTCCAGTCTGCATGTAGACCAGACTCTAACTCCAGTCTGCATGTAGACCAGACTCTAACTCCAGTCTGCATGTAGACCAGACTCTACCTCCAGTCTGCATGTAGACCAGACTCTAACTCCAGTCTGCATGTAGACCAGACTCTAACTCCAGTCTGCATGTAGACCAGACTCTAACTCCAGTCTACATGTAGACCAGACTCTAACTCCAGTCTACATGTAGACCAGACTCTAACTCCAGTCTGCATGTAGACCAGACTCTACCTCCATTCTGCATGTAGACCAGACTTTACCTCCAGTCTGCATGTAGACCAGACTCTACCTCCAGTCTGCATGTAGACCAGACTCTAACTCCAGTCTGCATGTAGACCAGACTCTAACTCCAGTCTGCATGTAGACCAGACTCTACCTCCAGTCTGCATGTAGACCAGACTCTAACTCCAGTCTACATGTAGACCAGACTCTAACTCCAGTCTGCATGTAGACCAGAATCTAACTCCAGTCTACATGTAGACCAGACTCTAACTCCAGTCTACATGTAGACCAGACTCTAACTCCAGTCTGCATGTAGACCAGACTCTAACTCCAGTCTGCATGTAGACCAGACTCTACCTCCAGTCTGCATGTAGACCAGACTCTACCTCCAGTCTGCATGTAGACCAGACTCTACCTCCAGTCTGCATGTAGACCAGACTCTAACTCCAGTCTGCATGTAGACCAGACTCTAACTCCAGTCTGCATGTAGACCAGACTCTACCTCCAGTCTGCATGTAGACCAGACTCTAACTCCAGTCTGCATGTAGACCAGACTCTAACTCCAGTCTGCATGTAGACCAGACTCTAACTCCAGTCTACATGTAGACCAGACTCTAACTCCAGTCTACATGTAGACCAGACTCTAACTCCAGTCTGCATGTAGACCAGACTCTACCTCCATTCTGCATGTAGACCAGACTTTACCTCCAGTCTGCATGTAGACCAGACTCTACCTCCAGTCTGCATGTAGACCAGACTCTAACTCCAGTCTGCATGTAGACCAGACTCTAACTCCAGTCTGCATGTAGACCAGACTCTACCTCCAGTCTGCATGTAGACCAGACTCTAACTCCAGTCTACATGTAGACCAGACTCTAACTCCAGTCTGCATGTAGACCAGAATCTAACTCCAGTCTACATGTAGACCAGACTCTAACTCCAGTCTGCATGTAGACCAGACTCTACCTCCAGTCTGCATGTAGACCAGACTCTAACTCCAGTCTGCATGTAGACCAGACTCTAACTCCAGTCTGCATGTAGACCAGACTTTAACTCCAGTCTACATGTAGACCAGACTTTACCTCCAGTCTACATGTAGACCAGACTCTACCTCCATTCTGCATGTAGACCAGACTTTACCTCCAGTCTGCATGTAGACCAGACTCTACCTCCAGTCTGCATGTAGACCAGACTTTACCTCCAGTCTGCATGTAGACCAGACTCTACCTCCAGTCTGCATGTAGACCAGACTCTAACTCCAGTCTGCATGTAGACCAGACTCTACCTCCAGTCTGCATGTAGACCAGACTCTACCTCCAGTCTGCATGTAGACCAGACTCTAACTCCAGTCTGCATGTAGACCAGACTTTAACTCCAGTCTACATGTAGACCAGACTTTACCTCCAGTCTGCATGTAGACCAGACTCTAACTCCAGTCTACATGTAGACCAGACTCTAACTCCAGTCTGCATGTAGACCAGACTCTACCTCAAGTCTGCATGTAGACCAGACTCTAACTCCAGTCTGCATGTAGACCAGACTCTAACTCCAGTCTGCATGTAGACCAGACTTTAACTCCAGTCTACATGTAG
>CM057248.1:28927342-28947342 GCA_029931835.1 Etheostoma nigrum
TTTTGTTAATCGATTATTCTTTTTTTGGTCATTTTTTATGAATGATTCCAGCTTGTTAAGACTTCATTGTCATTCATCTGCACATTCACAATATACAGTTGAGCGAGATTATGTTGCAAGGCTCCGAAAAAGACAAGTAGAAAGAGAAACTGTATAAATATAAGTATGTGCATAGAAAGTACGTCAAATATAAAATAAAAAAATATTATAAGACAATAGGGACATGAACACCTGTTTCCTGTCTTGTGTTTTCTCCTTAACTTCTGAGCAGTAGCTCAGTCAGCAGGGAGTTGGGTCGGGAACCGAAGGGCCGCAGGTTCAAGTCCCCATACGGACCAAAGTATGGTGGTGTACTGGTAGCTGGAGAGGTGCCAGTTTTCCTCCTCTTGAGCAAGGCACCGAACCCCCAACAGCTCGGGGCACCTTTACATGGGCAGCCCCCCCCCTACTCTGACATCTCTCCATTAGTGCATGTATAGGTCCTGAGCATGTGTGTGTAGTTCAGGCCTGTGTGAAATCTGTGTTAACAACAGAGTAAAAACATTGTAATTTCCCCTTGCAGGATAAATAAAGTTTTTTATTATATATATATATATATATCTTTACAGTCTTCATTAATGGGTATAATGTTGCCGGCGTTGCTAGCAGTAACAAGCAGCAGCGTGTATCTATCTAGCAGCATTTACAACGTGTCTCTGTGCATCTCGCTGCAGGCGGACAGCTACGTTTCAGAGGAGGCGTTGGCTGCTTCTGGGTGTGACCTGTGATGATTTGTCTGCAGGGCTTTAGGCTCGCTGGTGCAGCTTTCTCTGGGATTTCGGAACAAACCACAGCTTCACGCTCTGTAAACATGTCTAATGCTCCGTGAGCTTTTCAGGAAAACGTAAACAGTGATTTTGGTCTCTGCTTTCAGTCTGTGAAGACCTTTGCAATCAATGCTGCCAACTCTTTCTCAATGAAAGTAGCTCCAAAGGTCGGTAAGATATAGCGCTAGATGATGCAAAGACAAGGGTGATGTCATTGAGTATCATAAATCGCATAAACATAGAGAGAAAGAAAGCCTGTTTCTGTAAACAGACGACGTCTAGCTCCCCCAGTAAGAGCGTGCGCCCCATGTAGGCTGAGTCCTTTGCAGTGGTCCAGGTTCAAATCCGACCTGCAGCCCTTTGCTGGGTGCTGAGTTTGAAGATGGGGGGGGGTCCGAGCCTTTCTCCTGCTGTCAGAAATCAAACCGTCGTCTCCACCAGCAGTGAAGTCAGACCCAACAGGACTCTACTGTTTCCTCTGGAGCCTTTCAGAATAAAATGCCTCTGTTACTGTTGTAGTGCTGTGTGGAGGACGAGGCCCAGGACAGGAAGCTGAGACTGAGTCTTAATGGAGTCTTGTCTCCATTAGAGGACAGAAAGATTAAGTGGATATGACACATGCCTTTGGTGTGGGAGATCAGGGTTCGATTCCCACGGCCATACATCAGCCATAATGTCCCTGAGCAAGACCCGTAACCCTTGTGTCTCCATAGTAATTGTAAGTCGCTTTGGATGGAAGCATCAGCTAAATGATGCAGTCCCATGTCGAAGTGTCCTTGGGCAAGACGCTGAACCCCGAGTTGCCATCGGAGTGTGAATGTGTGTGCATGTTTATCTGATGAGCAGATGGCACCTTGTACGGCAGCCTCGGCCACAGTGTATGAATGTGTGTGAATGGTGAATGTTTCCTGTACTGATGTAAAAGAGCTTTGAGTAGTCGTTAAGACTAGAAAAGATATATAAATACAGCACATTTACATGAATGAACAAAGTGAATTAGATGTGCCCCGTGTGTTTTCCTGCAGCGCCAGTTCGTTGTGACTGCAACGGGAGATCTCGGTACTGCCTTCGTGACGCCGTGGGCCTGCACTGTGTCGACTGCCAGGGAAACACCGAAGGCCGCCACTGCGAGCGCTGCAAGGCCGGCTTCCACCTGACGGGGGCGCCACTGAGCTGCACGCCCTGTCTCTGCAACCCAACAGGTAAAAAACCCCACATAACACAAAAAAAACTTTCCTTGAAGCGTGACTTCGGTATTTTTTCAACCTGGACCCTATTTTCCCATGCACGTGGTGTCTGAAGTCACTGATAGAAACAGCAATCTTTTAAATTGGTCCAATATTAATCAGCGTCCATTAAAAGTTCTGATGTTGTTGATGACAGACTCAGATTATTATTCTAAGTGTGTGACAACATTATGGGATGGATCCCTACAGAGATAGACCTTTTAGATCCTTTTAGCTGGTGGAGATATGCTTTCAGTGGGCGGTTCTTGCTAAATACTGGTCCTCATCGGTCACATTTTAGACAGAAAAACAAGGAAAAATGTGGTCCAGCTTGAAAAACACCAAATGTACCCCCTTTAATACGCTCCCAATGTTCTGAGAAAGAGAAAGTATTTTGTTTTCATTTTATTACTAATGTTTCTTTGTTTCTTCGGCTGCAGGCTCTGTCGCTGCCACCTGTGACAGCAGGGGGCGCTGCAGCTGTAAAGAAGGCGTCACCGGAGAGAAATGCAACCGCTGCCCAGACGGACCGATCGGACCAGACGGCTGCTCACAAAGGTGAAGAAACACTTCGGATCCTCAGATTCCTTCATAAGCTCTTCAAAAGACGCACTTCTTCTGACACTAGACGACGCAGTGTCTCGGCTAGTTTTACATATTTTTGTTGTTCGTATGACGTATGAAGCCGAATTGAGAGACAGTATGTACACTCAAATGAGCAGTGGATTGTGGGTATTGTAGTGGACTATATAGTGAAATTAACCACGGAGAGAGTGTCACTACCCAATGTGAGGAGAGGGCAGATTGGAGTCGCGCATGCGTCACTTTGCGACGAGTAGTTAGCATATAAGATGCTAACGAGAGACTTCTGTAACGTCAACACAGTAAAAATGGGCATAATTAACAAAGTTGGTTCTCTGCTAGCTTAGCTACAAGTTAGCATCACACACAACAAAGGCTGTCAGTTGAATGGTGTTTTGAGCCAATGTTAGCATAGCATCAACCATAGATAGCTAACATTAGCATAGCATCAACCATAGCTAGCTACAACGTTTCTGAAATGATTCCCATCTTCTGTTATTGTTTGTAATGAGAAACTTTATTATTTTATGGATTTCACTAATTTCAGTCTGACAGTTATGTCATAAACTGTTTAAATCTGAGCATGAGACTCACATCGGGCGGTGACAGAGAGGACAGGATACGTTGTTTCTGTTGTAACTTCCTGTCGCTTCGTGTTTCAGGCGCCAGACCAGAGAGGATTCTGGGAGTCAGCCCTGTTTCTGTTACGGTCACAGCAGCCAGTGTTCGGCACAGTCCGGCTACTCTGTCCACAGCATCACCTCCACCTTCACCCACGGTAACCGTTCACCTCTGCACTTCACAATAAAACAACAATGTTCACAGGCCATTATGGGCTTCAATTTCAGAATAAAAGCCCCTGATGATTTGCAGATGTCACCGACTGTGTTGTGTTTCCATTTCAGAATAAAAGCCCCAGAGAACCCCAGTTGTAACAGACTGCGTGTTGTTTATATTTCAGAATAAAAGCCCCAGAGATCACCAATTGTAACAGTGCGTGTTGTTTACATTTCAGAATAAAAGCCCCAGAGAACACCAGTTGTAACGGATTGCGTGTTGGTTATATTTCAGAATAAAAGCCCCAGAGACCACCAGTTGTGAAAGACTGGGTGCTGTGTTTACATTTCAGAATAAAAGCCCCAGAGACCACCAGTTGTAACAGACTGCGTGTTGCTTACATTTCAGAATAAAAGCCCCAGAGACCACCAGTTGTGTTGTGTTTTCAGGTCCGGACGGCTGGAAGGCGGCGACCGATCAGGGCGTTACCCCCGACGACGTCCACTTCCGCTGGTCACCGAGCCACCAGGACCTGGAGGTGGTCTCCAAAAACAGCCTGCCGGTCTACCTGTACGCTCCAGGTGAGAACAAGCCCCGCCTCCGTTACCTCCCTCCATCATCTCCATTTACTTTCTGCCTGTTTCATGACGGATGTTATCGTCTTTTCTTTCTTTGTCTTGTTTCCTTCCTTTCATATTTCTCCAAATGTCTCCTGGTGTCTTTTCCTTTTCATTTCCGTCTTTCCCTTTTATTTTGTTAATTTTGTTTCTCCTCTCCTCTGCTGGTTTCTTCTCTCCTCTCCTTGTTTCTCCTCCTTGTTTGCTCCTGTCCTTGTTTCTCCTCCTCTTATTGTTTCTCCTTGTTTCTCCTCCTTGTTTCTCCTCCTCTTATTGTTTCTCCTTGTTTCTCTTCTCCTTGTTTCTCCTCCTTGTTTCTCCTGTCCTTGTTTCTCCTCCTTGTTTCTCCTGTCCTTGTTTCTCCTCCTCTTATTGTTTCTCCTTGTTTCTCCTCCTTGTTTCTCCTCCTTGTTTCTCCTCCTCTTATTGTTTCTCCTTGTTTCTCCTCTCCTTGTTTCTCCTCCTTGTTTCTCCTGTCCTTGTTTCTCCTCCTTGTTTCTCCTGTCCTTGTTTCTCCTCCTCTTATTGTTTCTCCTTGTTTCTCCTCCTTGTTTCTCCTGTCCTTGTTTCTCCTCCTCTTATTGTTTCTCCTTGTTTCTCCTCCTTGTTTCTCCTGTCCTTGTTTCTCCTCCTCTTATTGTTTCTCTTTGTTTCTCCTCCTTGTTTCTCCTCTCCTTGTTTCTCCTCCTTGTTTCTCCTCTCCTTGTTTCTCCTCCTTGTTTCTCCTGTCCTTGTTTCTCCTCCTCTTATTGTTTCTCCTTGTTTCTCCTCTCCTTGTTTCTCCACTCCTTGTTTCTCCTCCTTGTTTCTCCTGTCCTTGTTTCTCCTCCTCTTATTGTTTCTCCTTGTTTCTCCTCTCCTTGTTTCTCCTCCTTGTTTCTCCTGTCCTTGTTTCTCCTCCTCTTATTGTTTCTCCTGCCCTTGTTTCTCCTCCTCTTATTGTTTCTCTTTGTTTCTCCTCCTTGTTTCTCCTCCTTGTTTCTCCTGTCCTTGTTTCTCCTCCTCTTATTGTTTCTCCTTGTTTCTCCTCTCCTTGTTTCTCCTCCTTGTTTCTCCTCCTTGTTTCTCCTGTCCTTGTTTCTCCTCCTCTTATTGTTTCTCCTTGTTTCTCCTCTCCTTGTTTCTCCTCCTTGTTTCTCCTGTCCTTGTTTCTCCTCCTCTTATTGTTTCTCCTGTCCTTGTTTCTCCTCCTCTTATTGTTTCTCTTTGTTTCTCCTCCTTGTTTCTCCTCCTTGTTTCTCCTGTCCTTGTTTCTCCTCCTCTTATTGTTTCTCCTTGTTTCTCCTCTCCTTGTTTCTCCTCCTTGTTTCTCCTGTCCTTGTTTCTCCTCCTCTTATTGTTTCTCCTCTCCTTGTTTCTCCTGTCCTTGTTTCTCCTCCTCTTATTGTTTCTCTTTGTTTCTCCTCCTTGTTTCTCCTCCTTGTTTCTCCTGTCCTTGTTTCTCCTCCTCTTATTGTTTCTCCTTGTTTCTCCTCTCCTTGTTTCTCCTCCTTGTTTCTCCTCCTTGTTTCTCCTGTCCTTGTTTCTCCTCCTCTTATTGTTTCTCCTTGTTTCTCCTCTCCTTGTTTCTCCTCCTTGTTTCTCCTGTCCTTGTTTCTCCTCCTCTTATTGTTTCTCCTGTCCTTGTTTCTCCTCCTCTTATTGTTTCTCTTTGTTTCTCCTCCTTGTTTCTCCTCCTTGTTTCTCCTGTCCTTGTTTCTCCTCCTCTTATTGTTTCTCCTCTCCTTGTTTCTCCTGTCCTTGTTTCTCCTCCTCTTATTGTTTCTCTTTGTTTCTCCTCCTTGTTTCTCCTCCTTGTTTCTCCTGTCCTTGTTTCTCCTCCTCTTATTGTTTCTCCTTGTTTCTCCTCTCCTTGTTTCTCCTCCTTGTTTCTCCTGTCCTTGTTTCTCCTCCTCTTATTGTTTCTCCTCTCCTTGTTTCTCCTGTCCTCGTTTCTCCTCCTCTTATTGTTTCTCCTTGTTTCTCCTCCTCTCCTTGTTTCACCTCACCTCTGCTTGTTTCTCCTCCAGCTCCGTTCCTGGGAAACCAGCTGCTGAGTTTGGGTCAGAACTTGTCGTTCTCCCTGCGTCTGGACCGCGGCGTGCGTCACCCGTCCACCAGCGACGTGATCCTGGAGGGCGGCGGCCTCCGAGCGTCCTCCTCGCTGGGGGAGCTGCGCTCCGTCGTCCCCTGTGGACAGAAGATCAGCTACAGCTTCAGGTACGGTCCGGCCAGGTGGTTCTGCTGCTTTTTTCAGCATTTGACACTTTTTAAAAAAAAATGTGTCACTTTATTCAACGCTGTGTTTTAAATTCATGGTCAATAAATTTAATTTATATTACATTATACCTCATTATTGAGTCAACCCTCGTTTGGTATTCGGGTCAGACTGACCCATTTCAAATTTTCATGAGAAGTAAAATGGTTAAAGTTCCATGTTTTCTACCTGAAATCAGCGTCCTTACCTTATTTCCTGTGATAAACATGTATTCCTGACTCAGAACATTATTCTGGATATGACACTCATGTTGTTTCCATAGTGATTTTAACATTAATTATAACCTTATGATAAAAAACTTCCATGTTTAATAGTGTTCTAGTAGAGACCGATGCATCCCTGAACATAGATGTTATCTCAGCTGTTGGAAATGGAGATAAAGACATTATTTAATAATAGATTATGAAGTAAAATGTTATTTCAGAATTGATTTTAAACCCCAAATAAGTCCCGAGGGACACAAGAGGGTCCCGAAGGTGAAGACAACACCAGGGTTAAGTCAGAAATTATGAATTATTTTGACTAATGATGTTGAACTTTTTTCAACATCTTGCGCTTTATTGTCGAAGTTATTTTTCAGCTTATTGTCGCATTATTTTTGTTGTTTTTTCTCCTTTTTTTCTTTTTTCAAGGTTTTTTTGTACGTTTTTGACCCTTTTTCTGACATTTGTCACTTTTACATTTTGACGCTCCCCCCCCCCCCATATGAGTTTTACACTTATTCTTGGAATTAATGGACATTAACCTTTGAAAAGCAGTAATATGATATAAAATTGAATAAAACAGCCCAAATTTAATGAAAGTAGTGAACTGATCCTTCATTTTACTTGAGAAGAGCAGTAAATGGAACCATCCATGTTCATTTTTGACAATTTCTGATGTAGACATTAGTTTGAAAATGGGTCAGATTTGACCCTGAAAACAACAGGAGGGTTAAACATGTTTTTCAAATGTTTTAAAATTTGAATAGAACACCCAAAATTCAATGAATGTAATCATTAATCTTACCTGCATAGAAATATAACATGGATGTACGTTGTATGGAACCCATACAACGTACATCCATGTTATATTTGGACATTTTGGTTCAAAGAAACCCATATTTCTGACATAAAAACATTGAAAATGCGTCAAATTTGACCCGAGGACAAAGCAAGGGTAAAACAGTCTGAGCGGCGTGCAGATTCTTCGGGTCGCAGGAGAGTGTTTCTACTTGTTCTGGTTACGGCGCGGGATTCTTCTTCTCTGACAGACAGGAATGCTCACACTGGAGTGGATGGGGGGCGGGGGGGTGATCACGTCAGTCTCTCTCTAGACCACATCCATGGATCATCTCTCGGCAGACGTTCAAGTCTCTGCAGGTTCAACCAAAAAAAATTAATTAATTTTGACACAGTTCCGGATTTAGCACCGGTTTACAGAGAATAAGATCTGTGAAGAAGAGCTTTCCAGATGTATCTCAGGAAACCACTGGTACTAAAGTCTGTTGTTGTTGTAATGTGTAGTAATTGTTCCTGTAATGTGTGTAACGTGTGTAACGTGTGATATCCTCTGGGTGGACTGGTCCTAAATGGCCCGATCCCAAAGTCCAGACTCACAGACTTTGGTGCGTTCTCGCGAAATTTGTGAGGTCTTCGGGTGAGGTCTTCAGGTGTGACGTCGTTCCGATGTCGGGAGGGTGTGAGTCCACACTCCGAGGCCTTTCCCCGAGTCTGCATCGATGCAGACTTCAAAGGGAATTACCCACAGGTCAAAGCGTTGTGACGTTTACCGCGGAGACCGTTGGGAAATCCCAAAATTTACAAAAGATAAACAGCAGCTGTAGAATCGATGAGGAATCAGACCGCCGGCTCCGGGGCCTCGGCCGTGTGGAAAGGGACTTAAAATGAAAATACCCAAACCAGCACGGGTCTGCAAAGGCTTTGTTATTAAACGTCGCCATGGTAACATGATCTGGTGAAGGGCCGTCCCAATCCCATTTCTACCTATGGATACCAGATTTATACCTATATCTATGGCATATTCACATATATGGTGGTTAATCTGTGTTGTCCTTTATAAATAAAAATACAACTTATGTGTACAAATACACATAAGTCTGTGAGTCCTTAGTCCTCAGGGCTCACTTTGGGATTGGGCCAATGTGAGATATCTTCTGTCTAGTACTGGGCGTACTGGTACTAATGTGAGATATCTTCTGTCTAGTACTGGGTGTACTGGTACTAATGTGAGATATCTTCTGTCTAGTACTGGGTGTACTGGTACTAATGTGAGATATCTTCTGTCTAGTACTGGGTGTACTGGTACTAATGTGAGATATCTTCTGTCTAGTACTGGGTGTACTGGTACTAATGTGAGATATCTTCTGTCTAGTACTGGGTGTACTGGTACTAATGTGAGATAACGTCTGTCTAGTACTGGGTGTACTAGTACTAATGTGAGATATCTTCTGTCTAGTACTGGGTGTACTAGTACTAATGTGAGATATCTTCTGTCTAGTACTGGGCGTACTGGTACTAATGTGAGATATCTTCTGTCTAGTACTGGGCGTACTGGTACTAATGTGAGATATCTTCTGTCTAGTACTGGGCGTACTGGTACTAATGTGAGATATCTTCTGTCTAGTACTGGGTGTACTAGTACTAATGTGAGATATCTTCTGTCTAGTACTGGGTGTACTAGTACTAATGTGAGATATCTTCTGTCTAGTACTGGGTGTACTGGTACTAATGTGAGATATCTTCTGTCTAGTACTGGGTGTACTAGTACTAATGTGAGATATCTTCTGTCTAGTACTGGGTGTACTAGTACTAATGTGAGATATCTTCTGTCTAGTACTGGGCGTACTGGTACTAATGTGAGGTATCTTCTGTCTAGTACTGGGTGTACTAGTACTAATGTGAGATATCTTCTGTCTAGTACTGGGTGGACTGGTACTAATGTGAGATATCTTCTGTCTAGTACTGGGCGTACTGGTACTAATGTGAGATATCTTCTGTCTAGTACTGGGTGTACTGGTACTAATGTGAGGTATCTTCTGTCTAGTACTGGGTGTACTGGTACTAATGTGAGATATCTTCTGTCTAGTACTGGGTGGACTAGTACTAATGTGAGATATCTTCTGTCTAGTACTGGGTGTACTGGTACTAATGTGAGATATCTTCTGTCTAGTACTGGGTGGACTAGTACTAATGTGAGATATCTTCTGTCTAGTACTGGGTGTACTGGTGCTAATGTGAGGTATCTTCTGTCTAGTACTGGGTGTACTGGTACTAATGTGAGATATCTTCTGTCTAGTACTGGGTGTACTGGTACTAATGTGAGGTATCTTCTGTCTAGTACTGGGTGTACTGGTACTAATGTGAGGTATCTTCTGTCTAGTACTGGGCGTACTGGTACTAATGTGAGATATCTTCTGTCTAGTACTGGGTGTACTGGTACTAATGTGAGATATCTTCTGTCTAGTACTGGGTGGACTGGTACTAATGTGAGATATCTTCTGTCTAGTACTGGGTGTACTGGTACTAATGTGAGATATCTTCTGTCTAGTACTGGGTGGACTGGTACTAATGTGAGATATCTTCTGTCTAGTACTGGGTGTACTGGTACTAATGTGAGATATCTTCTGTCTAGTACTGGGTGTACTGGTACTAATGTGAGATATCTTCTGTCTAGTACTGGGTGTACTGGTACTAATGTGAGATATCTTCTGTCTAGTACTGGGTGTACTGGTACTAATGTGAGGTATCTTCTGTCTAGTACTGGGTGTACTAGTACTAATGTGAGATATCTTCTGTCTAGTACTGGGTGGACTGGTACTAATGTGAGATATCTTCTGTCTAGTACTGGGTGTACTAGTACTAATGTGAGATATCTTCTGTCTAGTACTGGGTGTACTAGTACTAATGTGAGATATCTTCTGTCTAGTACTGGGTGTACTGGTACTAATGTGAGGTATCTTCTGTCTAGTACTGGGTGTACTGGTACTAATGTGAGATATCTTCTGTCTAGTACTGGGTGGACTAGTACTAATGTGAGATATCTTCTGTCTAGTACTGGGTGTACTGGTACTAATGTGAGATATCTTCTGTCTAGTACTGGGTGGACTAGTACTAATGTGAGATATCTTCTGTCTAGTACTGGGTGTACTGGTACTAATGTGAGGTATCTTCTGTCTAGTACTGGGTGTACTGGTACTAATGTGAGATATCTTCTGTCTAGTACTGGGTGGACTAGTACTAATGTGAGATATCTTCTGTCTAGTACTGGGTGTACTGGTACTAATGTGAGATATCTTCTGTCTAGTACTGGGTGGACTAGTACTAATGTGAGATATCTTCTGTCTAGTACTGGGTGTACTGGTGCTAATGTGAGGTATCTTCTGTCTAGTACTGGGTGTACTGGTACTAATGTGAGATATCTTCTGTCTAGTACTGGGTGTACTGGTACTAATGTGAGGTATCTTCTGTCTAGTACTGGGTGTACTGGTACTAATGTGAGGTATCTTCTGTCTAGTACTGGGCGTACTGGTACTAATGTGAGATATCTTCTGTCTAGTACTGGGTGTACTGGTACTAATGTGAGATATCTTCTGTCTAGTACTGGGCGTACTGGTACTAATGTGAGATATCTTCTGTCTAGTACTGGGTGTACTGGTACTAATGTGAGATATCTTCTGTCTAGTACTGGGTGTACTGGTACTAATGTGAGATATCTTCTGTCTAGTACTGGGTGTACTGGTACTAATGTGAGATATCTTCTGTCTAGTACTGGGTGTACTGGTACTAATGTGAGATATCTTCTGTCTAGTACTGGGTGGACTGGTACTAATGTGAGATATCTTCTGTCTAGTACTGGGTGTACTGGTACTAATGTGAGATATCTTCTGTCTAGTACTGGGTGTACTGGTACTAATGTGAGGTATCTTCTGTCTAGTACTGGGTGTACTGGTACTAATGTGAGATATCTTCTGTCTAGTACTGGGTGTACTGGTACTAATGTGAGGTATCTTCTGTCTAGTACTGGGTGTACTGGTACTAATGTGAGATATCTTCTGTCTAGTACTGGGTGTACTGGTACTAATGTGAGATATCTTCTGTAGTACTGGGTGTACTGGTACTAATGTGAGGTATCTTCTGTCTAGTACTGGGTGTACTGGTACTAATGTGAGATATCTTCTGTAGTACTGGGTGTACTGGTACTAATGTGAGGTATCTTCTGTCTACAGACTGGACGGGGGTCCCGGGAGCCGGTGGAGGCCTCAGCTTTCCACCACTCAGTTCCAGACACTTCTCCAGAATCTCACCGCCATCAAGATCCGGGCAACGTTTGGCCAAGATGGTGAACTTCCTACTATATATATTCTATAAAGTCATTAATTTGCAAGAAAAACTGACATTTACAACAAAAGCCAAAACAATTTCAAGAAATATTTGCTTAATATTTGGAGGATGATGGACCCGTTGTGGTTTTTCAGGGCGTGGTTACCTTGACAACGTGCAGCTGGTGTCTGCCCGGCGGGGGGGCGGCGGCCCCCCAGCCGGCTGGGTCCAGACCTGCCGCTGCCCGCCGGGGTACGAGGGCGACTGGTGCGAGCGGTGCGCGGCGGGCTTCAGGCGGCGGATGCCGGCCAACGGCGCCTTCAGCGGCTGCGAGCGCTGCAGCTGCAGCGGGGGAAGCTGCGACCCGCAGACCGGAGACTGTTACGCCGGAGACGAGACGCCCGAGGAGACCGGCTGTCCCCACGGGTCCTACCGCGACCCCTGGAGCCCGCACAGCTGCGTCAGGTGTCCCTGTCCCGAAGGACAGTCCTGCTCACTGGCCGCCGGCTCGCTGGAGCCCCAGTGTGACCGCTGCCCGACCGGGACCACCGGTGGGTGTTGTCTGTCTGTCTGTCTGTCTCTCTGTCTCTTTCTGTCTCTGGCTTTCTGTCTGTCTGTCTCTTTCTGTCTCTGGCTTCTGTCTGTCTCTGTGTCTCTTTCTGTCTCTGGCTTTCTGTCTGTCTGTCTCTTTCTGTCTCTGGCTTTCTGTCTGTCTCTGTGTCTCTTTCTGTCTCTGTCTTTCTGTATGTCTGTCTTTCTGTCGTTCTTTCTTTCTCTGTCTTTCTTTCCTTCTATCTTTCTGTCTCTGTCTTTCTGTCTGTTTATCTGTCTGTCTGTTTATCTGTCTTTCTTTCTATATCTTTCTGTCTTTCCTTCTATATGTCTGTCTGTCTTTCTGTCTGTTTGTCGTTCTTTCTTTCTCTGTCTTTCCTTCTATCTTTCTCTCTGTCTTTCTTTCATTCTTTCTGTCCATCTGTCTCTGTCTTTCTGTTGTTCTTTCTTTCTGTCTTTCTTTCTGTCTCTTACTGTCTGTCTGTCTTTCCGTCTATCTGTCTGTCTTTCTGTCGTTCTGTCGTTCTGTCTTTCTGTCTTTCTGTCTCTGTCTTCCTGTTAGTTGACAGTGTCCTTTTTACGACTCCAGATACAAAGAGAAATAGAGCCAAAGATAATCAAATAGCTAGACATGATTTCAGGGTAAAGCATCATGTCTGTCCGTCAGTCCAGGTGCTCGCTGTGACGTGTGTCAGGAGGGTTTCTATGGCAACCCAACAGGAAGCGGCGGCGTGCAGCGGCCCTGCCGGCCCTGCCGCTGTAACGGCCACATCGACGTCCGCGTGGCGGGAAGCTGCGACCGCCGCAGCGGGGACTGTCTCACGTGTCAGAACAACACCGCGGGGCGCAGCTGCGAGGCGTGCACGCCCGGATTCTACCACGCGCACGCCGCCGACGCCTGCAAACGTAACTGCATATTAACTCATTCTCATTATATCTGCAGGGGTTCGTCTCTGACATTTCAGATATTATTATATTCAGATATAGACAAAGGATTAAGTTGTTAGTTTCGGATCTCTTACATTAGACATAAGCATTTCAATTTTAACTAATAAATAAAGGTCAATGAGCGCTTTGAACGTGACAATTAACGCTTTTTATTGATGTTTTTAACTTTTTCGTATGTTTTTGTCTCTTTTTCAAAACTTTTTGACGCTTTTTTTCAATGTTTGAAAACTTTAAACTTTTCTTCAATACTATGTCAAAACCAACTTGGATATTCTTGGAGATTAAAGTCACGAATTTCTGAGAAAAAAACGTTTAAAAAACAACAAATATGTTAAAAAAGGCAATGATAACCTTAAAAGCCAAACCAAAACGATCTATGTGGGCGTTTTTCAAGGTCTCGGTAAATTATGTAGAGTGAGTTAAACTCTGTAAAACTCATTTTGTTATGTTTTTTGCTGGATATGTGCAGCTATTTCTGTGTTAGTAGAGTGTTCACACTTACCTGGCCGTTAAAGCTGCTTGAGATTGTGAATATTAATGTTGTTTCCTGTCTTGTTTTGTGGCCCAGCGTGCGGATGTGACGTTCTGGGCTCTGAGTCCAGACAGTGTGACGATGCGGGTCGTTGCCGGTGCAGACCGGGCTTCGAGGGTCTGAAGTGCCAGAGGTCCAACTGTCCCGCCTGTTTCAGTCCCATCAAGAAAAAGGTACCTACAGAGATAGATGTTTTAGTTAAAGAGTAAGATCCTTTTAGTTTAACATGAAACAACCCCGACATCACCATCACCAAACCCACCAGACTCCATGTAAATAATCACTACTTTTAGTGTGTATAGAGCAGCATATCTCCACCAGACTCCATGTAAATAATCACTACTTTTAGCGTGTATAGAGCAGCATATCTCCACCAGACTCCATGTAAATAATCACTACTTTTAGCGTGTATAGAGCAGCATATCTAGTGATTATTTACATGGAGTCTGGTGGAGATATGCTGCTCTATACACGCTAAAAGTAGTGATTATTTACATGGAGTCTGGTGGAGATATGCTGCTCTATACACGCTAAAAGTAGTGATTATTTACATGGAGTCTGGTGGAGATATGCTGCTCTATACATGCTAAAAGTAGTGATTATTTACATGGAGTCTGGTGGAGATATGCTGCTCTATACACGCTAAAAGTAGTGATTATTTACATGGAGTCTGGTGGAGATATGCTGCTCTATACATGCTAAAAGTAGTGATTATTTACATGGAGTCTGGTGGGATTTCGGGGATGTTTCATGTTGAACATAAAGGATCTTACTCTTCAACAAAAAGATATTCTGAGCCTCAACTGTGACTGTGACATTATTTACCCAGAAGGAGATTCTCTAAATGAGTTTGTTGAACTGTGTGTTTCAGATGGAGTCGTACGCTGCCAAACTGAAGGAGTTGGAGATTCTGTTCTCCGACATGGACGGAGGTTTGAAACCAGCCAACAGCGCTGAGATGGAGGAGGCTCTGAGAGCAGCCGAGGAGCTGGTGGACGACCTGCAGTATGAGGCCGAGCTGCTCACAGGTACGGCAACGTTGACACCATCCAAGAAAACATATCTCATATTTTACTGCAGTAAATGTCATACTAACGACATCCCGTGTGCCGTGTCCAATAGGATCGGAGAAGAACCTGCAGAGCCGCCTGGCATCCATCAGCAGGAGTCAGCTGGCCGAGGGGCTGGACATCCAGAACATCGCCGACACAGCGGACGCCATCAAACGCCGACAGCAGACATACAGGGCGAAGGTGGAGGCGGTTCAGAGTCTGATGGAGGAGATGAGACGGGAACTAAGCGACGCCAAGGAACAACTCAGATCAATCGTAAGAACAAATACGTCAAAATGTCAAACTCAACTGACTCTGAGGAATGGTACAATTTCCCAAAACTGGTGTGTAATGCACCCAAAACAGATATAGTTGCATAAACCAAGACCAGGAGTGTATCACGACGGAGACAAGTCAGAGACTTTGAGGGTTTGAGACCGAGACAATGATGAGACTTTGAGGGGTTGAGACGGGTACAAGAACGAGACTTTGAGGGATTTTACACCCAGACTTTGAGGGGTTGAGACGGGGATAAGACAAAGACTTTGAGGGGTTCACACCGAGACATTGAGGGGTTGAAACGGGGACAAGACTGAAACTTTGAGGGGTTGAGACCGAGAAAGGCCAATGCTGATTGGCAGGTCTACTTTTAATCTAACAGCCATTTGTCTCTTCCCTTTTGTCAGGAGATTCCTCTCGGAGACGCCCCGCTGAGTTCCAACCTGCTGTCCTCTCTGGTGCAGACAGCTACCAGTCTGGCTGATAAGTAAGTCCATCGTCCTCAAACCGTCGCAGTCATCCAGATCAACTTTTCCCAAGGAAGGGGTTCCAATCAAGGGCAAATGGACTTGGTTATAGTCCTGTTTTCCCAAGTGACTGATGGGAGAAACCGAAACGATCCTTTAAAGGTGCTTCGAAGATGTTTCGTCTGTCATCCCCTTAAGTTACAAACTGAAGAAGTCACTAAATGAGAGACAAAATGTCTTCATAGGATCTTTAACCAAAGTCCAATCGCATTTTAACCCTTCCTTGGATATATATGCAGTATATATACTATATATATATCTCATACAGTATATATCATCACTTCCTGTGTGTCCGTCCTGCAGACATGAGACGAAGGCAGACGCCGTGGAGCAAAGCGCCAACGACGCTCTGAGGGACTCCCAGAAGAGCCTGGACCTGGTCCGAACCCTCATAAACAGAGAGAACAAAGTCAAAGAGCTGATCGGAGATCTGAAAACCATGTGAGTCTCTTCTGTCAGCTTATAACATCTGTTTGAGTATGTTTAATAATAATAATAATAATAATAATGTATACTTTATTAATCCCACAAGGGGAAATTACAATGTACACTCTGTTGTTATTACACACATTACACACAGGCCTGAACTACACACACATGCTCAGGTCCTATAGAGATGTCAGAGTGTGGGGGGGGCTGTTGGGGGTTCGGTGCCTTGCTCAAGCACCTTGGCAGTGCCCTGGAGGTGACCTCTCCAGCTACCAGTCCACCACCATACTTTGGTCCATATTGGGACTTGAACCAGCAACCCTCCAGCTCCCAACCCCCTACTGACTGAGCTACTGCCCCCCCAGTGGACATGCACAATAATATTCCACTATTAATCTGAATATAATAATGGACATGTGCACAGCGCGTTCAGAATCTGCAGCTCAGTCCAGACATTTCCTGCAGTTTCTGACAGTTTATGCTCATAGACAGTTAAAGAAATGGACCAACAGGTCCCGTTGTTTCCATAGAGACCAGTGAAGTCTATGCTCCTTCCCGGTGATGCTGAGCGTTAATGGTTCTATGGTGTTTTGAGTGAGATCTGGTTTCTGAATGTCCTCTGATCCGGTTTCTGAATGTCCTCTGATCCGGTTTCTGAATGTCCTCTGATCCGGTTTCTGAATGTCCTCTTCAGTCTCCGGGTGAGCTGTCCAACATCTGCACGGCTTTCTACGTCACTAGAGACGAGGTGGCTAACCGTAGCATGCTAGCTCGTTCTCAATGGCAAAACACTAGTTGACCAGAATCTCCAAACTTCCTGTCCCTGTTCTACTTCCTGTCCCTGTTCTACTTGTAGTTCTGAATGTCGAGAACGTCTTTTTAATGCTACATTTTAAATGTGTTCATGGGAAATGTAGGATCAGAACTACCAGCAGTGTGATAAGGATTACTTTTCCAAGCCAAACATACATAAAACCGACCGATCTCCGTTCCAGACTGGTTGATCGTTCTGCAGCTGATAGAAGCTGATAGAAGCTGATAGAAGCTGATAGATAGCTGATAGAAGCTGATAGAAGCTGATAGATAGCTGATAGAAGCTGATAGATAGCTGATAGAAGCTGATAGAAGCTGATAGATAGCTGATAGAAGTTGATAGAAGCTGATAGAAGCTGATAGAAGCTGATAGAAGCTGATAGATAGCTGATAGAAGCTGATAGAAGCTGATAGAAGCTGATAGATAGCTGATAGAAGCTGATAGAAGCTGATAGAAGCTGATAGATAGCTGATAGAAGCTGATAGAAGCTGATAGAAGCTGATAGAAGCTGATAGATAGCTGATAGAAGCTGATAGAAGCTGATAGATAGCTGATAGAAGCTGATAGAAGCTGATAGAAGCTGATAGAAGCTGATAGATAGCTGATAGAAGCTGATAGATAGCTGATAGAAGCTGATAGAAGCTGATAGATAGCTGATAGATAGCTGATAGAAGCTGATAGAAGCTGATAGATAGCTGATAAGAAGCTGATAGAAGCTGATAGATAGCTGATAGATAGCTGATAGATGAAGCTGATAGAAGCTGATAGAAGCTGATAGAAGCTGATAGATAGCTGATAGAAGCTGATAGAAGCTGATAGAAGCTGATAGAAGCTGATAGATAGCTGATAGATAGCTGATAGAAGCTGATAGATAGCTGATAGATAGCTGATAGAAGCTGATAGAAGCTGATAGAAGCTGATAGAAGCTGATAGAAGCTGATGAGATAGCTGATAGAAGCTGATAGATAGCTGATAGAAGCTGATAGAAGCTGATAGATAGCTGATAGATAGCTGATAGAAGCTGATAGATAGCTGATAGAAGCTGATAGAAGCTGATAGAAGCTGATAGATAGCTGATAGAAGCTGATAGAAGCTGATAGAAGCTGATAGATAGCTGATAGATAAGCTGATAGAAGCTGATGACGATAAGCTGATAGAAGCTGATAGAAGCTGATAGAAGCTGATAGATAGCTGATAGATAGCTGATAGAAGCTGATAGATAGCTGATAGAAGCTGATAGATAGCTGATAGATAGCTGATAGATAGCTGATAGAAGCTGATAGATAGCTGATAGATAGCTGATAGATAGCTGATAGATAGCTGATAGAAGCTGATAGAAGCTGATAGAAGCTGATAGATAGCTGATAGATAGCTGATAGATAGCTGATAGATAGCTGATAGAAGCTGATAGATAGCTGATAGAAGCTGATAGAAGCTGATAGAAGCTGATAACCTTCCACTGTTGTCAGGTACGATAAGCACTCAGCCCAGGTGAAGGGGTTGGAGAACCAGGCCACCCGGCTGAGCACCGAGGCCGGGGACGAGAGCAAGATGGCCGACGGCATGCTGAAAGACATCGCCAACATGGAGCGAAGCGTCCCGTCCTCCCTGAAGGTAACGGCTGCTGGTGGTGAGCTCCGTCCTTAGGGGACAAGGCGTCCTGAGGGAATACTCTCTCTCTTCTCCAATCTGGACTCACCCCCCCCCCCCCCCCGGCTTTCTTCTCCCTCCTACTGTGCAATACTATATATAATACCCAAAAGGACACTAGGATTATGTGTAATTTCATAGAGTGCAATATTTAATATTTAACCATTTAATCTCATTACAGTGCAAGCATTGTTATTAATACTTAACTACTTTTTGCATAATGTGTATACAAAGCTATTGTATATGTACTGTATGTATATAGATGCTCTCAGCACTGTGCACCAGGTGCCCCCCCCCCCCATTCTTCTGCACTACCTATACTTTATATTCTTATATTTTTATATTTTTATATTCCATGTTGACACTGTAAAGGTGTTGTTTCAGTCTCGTTGCACAGGTACTGCTCTGCGTATAATGACAATAAAGGCTTTCTATCTAATCTATTCTACTCTATCCCATCATGCTCAGGGGCAGGTGGACGCCATGGTGTCCAGGTTGGAGGACGTGAAGAAGTCGGTGGACGCGGACATCTCTGGCATCGCGGCGCTGCAGGACGGCGTGCAGCGAGACAAGGCGGCTACCGAGGACCTGCTGGCCCAGGGCAAGACCGCCCAGAAGGTACCGGAGGATCATATATATATATATATATATATATATATATATATATATATATATATATACATACACACACACACATATTTACGCGTATACATACAGTATATATATATATATATATATATATATACATACACACACACACACACATATTTACGTGTATACATACAGTATATATATATATATATATATATATACATAAACATTTGATACATAAAAAGTATATATACTGTAAATTGACATATTATAAAAAAATGTTTTTAAATTAGCATAACTTTGGAGCTTTTGGAGCAAAACATTCGACGCAATGCCGATTGAATAATAATAATAATAATTAACGCTTGTGTCGTCTTCCCGCCGAATCTTTGTTTTTCTGAGTCAAAATCTAAAATGAAACCTTTTTATCAACATTATCGTCGTCTTTTTGACCCTTTTGTGTCTTTCCTCCAATGATTTTGTCCACTTTTTTTGAGCCTTTTGAAATTTTCATGTTTTTTTTTCTCCAAAATTTAAGCTTTTTTTTTTTGCATTTGGCACTTTCTACATTTGTTACTTTTTTCAACATCTTTTCACATTTTAGTCACTTTATTTGAAATTTTTCTCTTTTTTTTTTTACACTTTTTTAAAAGTTCTTTTACCAATAGTTTTTTCTCCAAATGTTTTAAAATTGACCAAAAACACCCAAAACCAGTGAAAGCAGAGCCCTGATTATTAATGTAAGGTGTGAGGAGCGTTGTTGGGAACCATCCTCGTTACTTTATTGGTCAATTAGTTTGAAGAAACCCAAATTTCTGATATAGAAACCTTTTGAAAAGGACTCAGATTAGACCTGAGGACACCTGGGGGGATAACGTCTGTTTTCAGAAAACATTTCACTTTCAGACAGATATATATACTGTATATATAAACATATTTTATGGTTTTAGGTTTCTCTTAGGCCTGCTTGGTCTGTCTCCTATCCCAGAATGCATCAGTGGTGCAATGGAAGACATTATGTTGACGTCCAATCTGGTTTC
>CM057248.1:28957342-28989842 GCA_029931835.1 Etheostoma nigrum
GAGAGTAGTATGTAGAGAGACAACAGTAGAGAGTAGTATGTAGAGAGACAACAGTAGAGAGTAGTATGTAGAGAGTAGTATGTAGTAGAGTAGTATGTAGAGAGTAGTATGTAGAGACAACAGTAGAGAGTAGTATGTAGAGAGACAACAGTAGAGAGTAGTATGTAGAGAGACAACAGTAGAGAGTAGTATGTAGAGAGACAACAGTAGAGAGTAGTATGTAGAGAGTAGTATGTAGAGAGACAACAGTAGAGAGTAGTATGAAGAGAGACAGCAGTAGAGAGTAGTATGTAGAGAGACAACAGTAGAGAGTAGTATGTAGTGAGACAGCAGTAGAGAGTAGTATGTAGAGAGACAACAGTAGAGAGTAGTATGTAGAGAGTAGTATGTAGAGAGTAGTATGTAGAGACTACAGTAGAGAGTAGTATGTAGAGAGACATCAGTAGAGATATTTATTTTATATGCACGTTCATTCTCTGGCTTTTAATAGTTTTTAACCTATTTTCCTTTTTTCTGTTTTTATTTGATTCCACGAGTTTCAACTTGTTTCTATTCAGATTTTGTTATCTTTCCACCACGTGTATATATGTATATATGTATATTTATGTGTTTTATGCTTGTGTGTATATATGTTTTTGTCTTTGTGAAGCAAGTGCAAAATGTGTTTTCTTTTTAAAGTGCTTTATAGAAGGGTACAAATGGGTAGAAGTCCATAAGTTTTACTTCTTCCTACTTCTTTCTGCATGTGTAAATAGAGGTTTGTAAGTTTTGGAGTTTTATTTTGCTGTTTGTTTTTTTGATTACTATTTTTTTCTGATGTTTCTGATGATTTTTCTGATGATTTTTACATGATGATTTACATGTTCAAAATAAAGATATCAATCAATAAATAAATTAAATTAATTGAATTTGAAAACTCTCGGTGGCTACTAGGGGTGTGCAAAAAAATCCCCAAAAATTGATTCATATTTTTATTTTATTTTCTCATTTTTAAATGCCATGTATACTATCACATGCACATACTGTCAATCATTTTTGAATCAAAAATCAAATTTGAATCGAATCGTGAGCATAAAAATCGATATCGGAAGGTAACATCTTCTCTCTCGTGCACCCTTAGCGGCTACGTTAGCGGTCAATACCTTTTCTGATAAAGGTAAAAAAGAACTTGAGTATCAGTGCTTCAGACTATGAGGTTGGCCCACAAACATATCGGGTTCATAACATTGGACGCCATGAGAAACGGCTTCAGCTATGTTAACGATGAATCATCCAGGCATGCTAAAGTCAGTCATGGTGTTCCACAAGGCTCTATGCTTGGCCCAGACTCACTTATATATATATCCTTCTTTTAGGCAGTATAATCAGTCCTTCCAGAAAAATATGTAGTTTGTTTGTCATTGTTCCAAACATCCTTGAATATGAGGTACGTTTTCTTAAATATATGCGGGATATTTATGCCATTTTATGTGATGAAATTGCGGGAACTTGCAAAAACTGCGGTTTGATGAAAGAGAGACTGTCTTGTTGACTGTGTTTGTCTTGCGTAATTACATCACTTCATAACGTTCCCATGGCAACAGGGGAAAATGGCTTCTCTGCATGCGGGGATTATGAAATCATGCAAGTCCTGCATTATTTTGCGTGGAAATCTGCAATTTTTTGTGGCCAAACTGCGGTTTATTCTCTCTACTGAAGACCTGATTGGTTAGTTTCTCTCTACTGACAGACCTGATTGGTTAGTCTCTCTCTACTGACAGACCTGATTGGTTAGTTTCTCTCTACTGACAGACCTGATTGGTTAGTTTCTCTCTACTGACAGACCTGATTGGTTAGTTTCTCTCTACTGACAGACCTGATTGGTTAGTTTCTCTCTAATGACAGACCTGATTGGTTAGTTTCTCTCTACCGACAGACCTGATTGGTTAGTCTCTCTCTCTACTGACAGACCTGATTGGTTAGTTTCTCTCTCTACTGACAGACCTGATTGGTTAGTTTCTCTCTCTACTGACAGACCTGATTGGTTAGTTTCTCTCTAATGACAGACCTGATTGGTTAGTTTCTCTCTACTGACAGACCTGATTGGTTAGTTTCTCTCTACTGACAGACCTGATTGGTTAGTTTCTCTCTACTGACAGACCTGATTGGTTAGTTTCTCTCTCTACTGACAGACCTGATTGGTTAGTTTCTCTCTCTACTGATAGACCTGATTGGTTAGTTTCTCTCTCTACTGACAGACCTGATTGGTTAGTTTCTCTCTCTACTGACAGACCTGATTGGTTAGTTTCTCTCTACTGACAGACCTGATTGGTTAGTTTCTCTCTACTGACAGACCTGATTGGTTAGTTTCTCTCTACTGACAGACTTGATTGGTTAGTTTCTCTCTAATGACAGACCTGATTGGTTAGTTTCTCTCTACTGACAGACCTGATTGGTTAGTTTCTCTCTACTGACAGACCTGATTGGTTAGTTTCTCTCTAATGACAGACCTGATTGGTTAGTTTCTCTCTACCGACAGACCTGATTGGTTAGTTTCGCTTTCTACTGACAGACCTGATTGGTTAGTCTCTCTCTCTACTGACAGACCTGATTGGTTAGTCTCTCTTTCTACTGACAGACCTGATTGGTTAGTCTCTCTTTCTACTGACAGACCTGATTGGTTAGTCTCTCTCTCTACTGACAGACCTGATTGGTTAGTCTCTCTCTCTACTGATAGACCTGATTGGTTAGTTTCTCTCTCTACTGATAGACCTGATTGGTTAGTTTCTCTCTCTACTGACAGACCTGATTGGTTAGTTTCTCTCTACTGACAGACCAGATTGGTTAGTTTCTCTCTACTGACAAACCTGATTGGTTAGTTTCTCTCTCTAATGACAGACCTGATTGGTTAGTTTCTCTCTCTACTGACAGACCTGATTGGTTAGTTTCTCTCTACTGACAGACCTGATTGGTTAGTTTCTCTCTACTGACAGACCTGATTGGTTAGTTTCTCTCTACTGACAGACCTGATTGGTTAGTTTCTCTCTACTGACAGACCTGATTGGTTAGTTTCTCTCTACTGACAGACCTGATTGGTTAGTTTCTCTCTACTGACAGACCTGATTGGTTAGTTTCGCTCTCTACTGACGGACCTGATTGGTTAGTTTCTCTCTACCGACAGACCTGATTGGTTAGTTTCTCTCTCTACTGACAGACCTGATTGGTTAGTCTCTCTCTACTGACAGACCTGATTGGTTAGTTTCTCTCTACTGACAGACCTGATTGGTTAGTCTCTCTCTCTACTGACAGACCTGATTGGTTAGTCTCTCTTTCTACTGACAGACCTGATTGGTTAGTCTCTCTCTCTACTGATAGACCTGATTGGTTAGTTTCTCTCTCTACTGACAGACCTGATTGGTTAGTTTCTCTCTACTGACAGACCTGATTGGTTAGTTTCTCTCTACTGACAGACCTGATTGGTTAGTTTCTCTCTACCGACAGACCTGATTGGTTAGTTTCTCTCTACCGACAGACCTGATTGGTTAGTTTCGCTCTCTACTGACAGACCTGATTGGTTAGTCTCTCTCTACTGACAGACCTGATTGGTTAGTCTCTCTCTACTGACAGACCTGATTGGTTAGTCTCTCTCTCTACTGACAGACCTGATTGGTTAGTCTCTCTCTCTACTGACAGACCTGATTGGTTAGTTTCTCTCTCTACTGACAGACCTGATTGGTTAGTCTCTCTCTCTACTGACAGACCTGATTGGTTAGTCTCTCTCTCTACTGACAGACCTGATTGGTTAGTTTCTCTCTCTACTGACAGACCTGATTGGTTAGTCTCTCTCTACTGACAGACCTGATTGGTTAGTTTCTCTCTCTACTGACAGACCTGATTGGTTAGTCTCTCTCTCTACTGACAGACCTCCAGAGTTACAACAACGGAGCTACGTGTTGAAATTGAGCAGAATTCTCCTTTAAAGAGCTGGGTTTCCCAATCGTTTGCTGAAGTCTCTCGAAGGAGAGACGATGAAACCCTCAGAGCACCTTTAAACCAGTCCGGCTGCCCTGGAGTTGAACCCTTCGAAGGATAACTATGACATAGACATAAGTTGTTTTGGGAGACAAAAGACCACTTCTTTATTTCAATCATATAAAATAAAAGACTACGAATGGGAGGCAATTTGGGAATTTCACACTTTTACTTACGAATCAGTCAGTGCGATTGGTTCTTGCGTGAGGCCCAATAACCCTGTCGCCTTTTAGCTAAACGCTACCCTGATACAGAAGTTTTTTTTTCCCATCAGCCCCTGGTACACAGAGCATGCCTGGTTGTATGTCATGCAACCCCAATAACTTTGAATAAAGACATAACAAACGGAGGAAACACTGCTGTTACCACTGCAGTGAAAATGCATCGATGGCACCCCTGCAGCCCTTAAACAGACCTCCATACCTGCCCACCAACACCCCAATCCCATCCCAAAATGGCCGCCACCCATTCTGGCCCCCTCCCTGATGGTAACGTCGTGACACAGACAGAAGTAGGGACACTAATGCTCCGGTGTGGAAAAGCTCAAAGAAGAGTATATGTTTGACACAGAAGACAAAGAAGGAAGTTGGAGGGTTCTCTGCAGGCGGGGGGGTCTACCCGGAGGCGTTGATGTACAGCTGACTCTGCAGGATGTAGTCTATGACGGGCTGACTCAGGTAGTCCACAACATGGCCGTCTCCGTGCTGCAGGGCCAGTCTGAGGGACGGGGAGAGGGAGGGACACACATTCACTCAGTGTGTACATTTTATATTTTACATTTAACCTGCTAAAGTCTTCATCAGTGTCCTGTATCAAATCTATAAGTATTACAGTAGAAATCACAGTAGTCTAAGTATTACAGTAGAAATCACAGTAGTCTACGTAACTATTACAGTAGAAATCACAGTAGTCTAAGTATTACAGTAGAAATCACAGTAGTCTACGTAACTATTACAGTAGAAATCACAGTAGTCTAAGTATTACAGTAGAAATCACAGTAGTCTACGTAACTATTACAGTAGAAATCACAGTAGTCTAAGTATTACAGTAGAAATCACAGTAGTCTAAGTATTACTGTAGAAAAATCACAATATAGCCACTATAATACTCTAAATACTACAGTAAACTACTGTATTTTAACTTTTTTATCTTACGTTGTGTTTAATGGTTTTGTATTTTCCAATGAATACATAAAATACTGTAAATGGAAGTACCTTAAGTACCTTTACTGTAAAAAGAATTCACAGGAACTTGACTATTGTTACAGTAAGTTACTGTAAATTTGGCGTTGAATTAGTTTTAGTGTACGCAGTAAGACATTTAACACAGAGTAGTCCTCTCACAGACCATTTAACACAGAGTAGTCCTCTCAGACATTTAACACAGAGTAGTCCTCTCAGACATGTGATGGACACAGTCCTGCTCTTTGGCTGCAACTTTCCTAAAAGACCAACTAACCCCCACTCTTCTGGTTTTTTAAATTTTTTATCCTGTTTTCGTTTCCTTCTCCGTGTTTCCTCCCTGGTCTCGTGTCCCCCTGAGTGTCTGTATGTTCTGTTTCCTGTTTTATTTTGAAGTCTTGTCTCTGTCTCGTCCTGTCTTTAGTTCTACTTCCTGTGTCTTCCCACTCTTGTGATTACCTGATGTTTTCAACCTGCTTCCCTTGTCTCTTGTCACCTGCCTCTCGTTACCTCGTTACCTCATTACCTCGTTACCTCGTTACCTCATTACCTCGTTACCTCATTACCTCGTTACCTCATTACCTCGTTACCTCATTACCTCGTTACCCCGTTACCTCGTTACCTTGTGTATTTAATGTCTGTGCGGTGCGTCTTCCCAACGGCGTTTTCCATGTGTGTCCCCGTGAGTTTTCCCTGCCTTCGTTCCTGTTTTTGTCTCACATTTTTTCCTTGTCCCCTTTGTTGATTTTTGGATGTGGCTTTTTAAGTTTTACTCCTTGGACTGTTTGAAGTGGAAACCCTGCTCGGCGTGTTTAACTGCTCCCGCCTGCCTCCCTCGTCTCTGCTCTCGGGCCCTCATCCCGTACGCCCATCACACCCACCTGCTCTTGGTGGAGCTGACGATGGACATCGGGTGGCTCATCCCGTCTTTCACCACGGTGATGTTGTCCTGAAAGGACACAGACATGAGATGAGACAAAGAAGGTGGACGTTTGTCTTCCTTACAGGGGTTAACCTTCCAGAGTTTAACTGCAGGTTTTTATCGGCTGGAAAGGACAGGAGGTTTTTTTACCAAACTTCAGATAATTCGATAGACGAGTGGATGGAAACTTAGCTTGAGATATTAACCTTGAACTTGCGGAGGATGGAGGAGTGATTCATGATCTTCTCTGTGTCGGCTCCATCACGAGGAACAACCACGATCCCAAAATCCCCGACGATCACCTCCATCTGATACCCACAGAAACACAAGCGTCAGTCACTCAGTCTGAAGGCAATAACATGACTATATATATATATATATATATACAGTATATGTCATATATATGACATCAGCTGGACTGAATCCATCCATCTCATAATGACTCTCATGATTGCTCGTTTAGGAGAAGTGAACTTTGACTCACTAATCATTACTGCTGATAAAAGAAACCATCTCGACAGAGTTGAACCAGAAAGAAGACTATTATACACTGGATTAAATACATTCCAGTGTCTGATAGTCTAGTAAATTGTTCCCTTTTTGAATTACTAATATTTCCCTTAAAGGGCAACTTTCTTTTTTCAACCTGGACTCAATTTTTCCATGTTTTGTGTGTAAGTGACTGATAGGAACAACAATCAGGTAGAAACAAGCTGTATGTATGTAACCCTACAGGACAGATGTTCAGCATCAGTTAGCGTCCATTAAAAGACTTATTATTCTTTTAATAAAGAAATAATATTTGTTGTGTGTCAACATTATGAAAGGATCCCTACAGAGATAGACCTTTTAGTTAAAGAGGAAAATCCTTTTAGTTTAACATGAAACAGCCCCAACATCACCATCACCAAACCCACCAGACTCCATGTAAATAATCACTACTTTTAGTGTGTATAGAGCAGCATATCTCCACCAGACTCCATGTAAATAATCACTACTTTTAGCGTGTATAGAGCAGCATATCTCCACCAGACTCCATGTAGATAATCACTACTTTTAGTGTGTATAGAGCAGCATATCTCCACCAGACTCCATGTAAATAATCACTACTTTTAGCGTGTATAGAGCAGCATATCTCCACCAGACTCCATGTAAATAATCACTACTTTTAGCGTGTATAGAGCAGCATATTTCCAGCAGACTCCATGTAAATAATCACTACTTTTAGCGTGTATAGAGCAGCATATCTCCACCAGACTCCATGTAAATAATCACTACTTTTAGCATGTATAGAGCAGCATATCTCCACCAGACTCCATGTAAATAATCACTACTTTTAGCGTGTTTCTGTCCACATTGAATGAAGTGTGTTTTACGAAGCTAAAAGTAGTGATTATTTACATGGAGTCTGGTGGAGATATGCTGCTCTACATGCTAAAAGTAGTGATTATTTACATGGAGTCTGGTGGGTTTGGTGATGGTGATGTTGGGGCTGTTTCATGTTAAACTAAAAGGAT
Organism: Etheostoma nigrum; assembly: GCA_029931835.1. Lineage (NCBI taxonomy): Eukaryota > Metazoa > Chordata > Actinopteri > Perciformes > Percidae > Etheostoma > Etheostoma nigrum. The sequence goes on from CM057248.1 coordinate 28,964,974, forward strand.
CTTACTCTTTAACTAAAAGGTCTATCTCTGTAGGGATCCATCCCATAATGTTGTCATTCAATTACATCATTCAAGCTCTTGGATTCCTTCACTGTCTCTTGCTAACAGCTAGCATTCATATTAGCATGATGTTTCGCTCATTAGCAGTGTGAGAGAAGAATAACGCTGCATGCCAACGCTTTCTTTTTGCAGGTGTTTTCCTTTGTCATGGCCATCGTAATGACCCGTCGGGTTATTACGATGGCATTCAGAGGAAATAGAGAAGGGGCGGGGCTACATGTTGGGTAGGGGGCGGGGCTACAGTGTGCTTACATCACTGTCCTTCCACAGGCCAGGGATGCAGAAGGACTCCAGGAGATCACTGCCACACAGGAGCAAGATGCGTAACTCTACAGACGACAAACAGGCAGGAGGAAAGAGACACGTTCTCAGTAAACCACGTTTACTGGACACACACAAACCAGGAGACCAGACACAGCAGGAAGGAAAACCAGAGGACACGAGACGGAGGCTGTCCCGGCTCACAGAGACGACTCACCGATCTCCTCGTATCTCATGGCCGGGCCCAGGTTCGCGTTTTCATCTGACAACAATGAAACAAATAGGAATCAACAGTACTATTAGTAATAATAACATACTGTTACATACAACTTACTCACACACACACACACACACACACACACACACGCATACACATACAGACACATATACATACAGACACATATACAGACACACACACGCACACAAACACAGATACACATACACACAAACGCACAGATACACGTACACACACACACAGATACAGACACACACACACACGCATACACACACACAACCACGCACACACAAACGCACAGATACACACACACACACACATATACAGACACACACACACACGCATACACACACACAACCACGCACACACAAACGCACAGATACACATGCACGCACACACACACACAAACACAGATACACATACACACACACACAGATACACATATACACACACAGATACACACAGACACACACACACACACAGATACACAGACACGTGCTCTCTAGTCAGACACAAACCTTTACCTGTCCCAGGTCTACATGATAAAGTTATATTTAATCTAACATGATCAACAGTAATTATGATGATTTGCATACAGGTGTGAGCATGATTACACATCACATACATGTGGAGAGGATAACACGTCAGCATGATTACACATCACATACATGTGGAGAAGATAACACGTCAGCATGATTACACATCACATACATGTGGAGAAGATAACACGTCAGCATGATTACACATCACATACATGTGGAGAAGATAACACGTCAGCATGATTACACATCACATACATGTGGAGAGGATAACACGTCAGCATGATTACACATCACATACATGTGGAGAGGATAACACGTCAGCATGATTACACATCACATACATGTAGAGAGGATAACATGTCGACTCACCGACAAAGGTGAAGCGGTCGGTGTGAGGACGGGCGCAGCAGATCTTCCCCAGGTTCTCACTGAGCTTCCCCCACAGTTTGACTTAGAGAGGGAGAGAGAGAGGGAGAGAGAGAGAGGGGGAGGGAGAGAGGGAGAGGGAGAGAGAGAGAGGGAGAGAGAGAGTGAGAGGGGGAGGGAGAGAGGGAGAGGGGGAGAGAGTGAGAGGGGGAGAGAGAGAGAATGAATAAATGAATGAATGAATAATGTAAAGGATGAAGATGGAGGACGGCGGCTCACTGGCGGTGGGCTTGTGGTTCACGTTGTTGTGGTTCTGGTAGATGGGCGGAGCCTCGTTCTGTGGCTGACCAATCACAGGAGTCGTCAGCGGCGTGTTGACGTTGGACAGAATGCAGCCGGTGACTCTCTGACGAACAGAAACATCACAACATCTCAGAAACTATGGAAACGCCAGAGCATGGGGAATGAGAGAGGAAACACCAGAGCAGGGGGAATGAGAGGGGAAACACCAGAGCAGGGGGAATGAGAGGGGAAACAGCAGAGCAGGGGGAATGAGAGGGGGAGACACCAGAGCAGGGGGAATGAGAGGGGGAATGTACGGAGCAGGGGGAATGAGAGGGGAAACACCAGAGCAGGGGGAATGAGAGGGGGAACACCAGAGCAGGGGGAATGAGAGGGGGGAACACCAGAGCAGGGGGAATGAGAGGGGAAACACCAGAGCAGGGGGAATGAGAGGGGGAACACCAGAGCAGGGGGAATGAGAGGGGGGAACACCAGAGCAGGGGGAATGAGAGGGGGAAGCACCAGAGCAGGGGGAATGAGAGGGGGAACACCAGAGCAGGGGGAATGAGAGGGGAAACACCAGAGCAGGGAGAATGAGAGGAACATGTCACCTTCATGAGGTCGCGGTGATGCTCCAGCACGCTGCAGGTGGTCTGCCAGGTGTCCTGGTAACACTCCCAGGGGTCCACCCTGCACCCCGATACCCGATATACCCGAAAACACACAAACACAGAAAAACATTGTCATCTGAAATTAAATGTCGTCTTTAGCGTTGACATTTCCAACCATTGACCTTCTTTTTTTTACAGTCTCTGCCGTAGACGTGTTACAGACAACGTCAAGAAGGAAAAACAACGTAAAGGAAGTTGAAAAAAGGAAGTTACTCTTAAAAAAAAGACTGAGTCGTCAGGTGATCTCACCTGATCCAATCAGAGGACTGGACGGCCAGCTGACACATGGTGAGACGATGTCTGCTGGGAACCAAACCCTACACACACACACACACACACACACACACACACACACACATACACACACACACACACACACACACACACACACACACACACACACACACACACACACACACACACACACACACACACACACACACACACACACACACACACACATACACACACACACACTACACACACATACACACACACACACACACACACACACACACACACACACACACACACACACACACACACACACACACACATACACACACACACTACACACACACACACACACATACACACACACACACACACACACACACACACATACACATACACACATACACACATACACACACACACACACACAGGGACGTTTTTTAGTGAATCAGAATCATTGGCCAGACGCGGCCCTAATAACGAGGTCTTAATATCTGAATAATAATAATAATAATAATAATAATAATAATAATAATAATCTCCAACGTTAACAAATCATCATCTGAAAATCCCAGATTCCTGAGGTGGCTGAGTGAGCTTTCTGCAGCATTTATTATTCATGGTGTGTGTGTGTGTGTGTGTGTGTGTGTGTGTGTGTGTGTGTGTGTGTGTGTGTGTGTGTGTGTGGGTGTGTGTGTGTGTGTGTGTGTGAGAGTGTGTGTTTCTTCAGAGGCAGAGCAAAAGTAGGGCAGGAGCTAACTACCTCCAGCAAAAAGCTGCAGCCGCACGACATCTTGTCTGTCTTTATAATAATAATAATAAAATAATAATAATAATAATAATAAACTTTATTGATACAGCACCTTTCATGATTTCATTCTTTGCTTTTTGTCACTTATTTTGGAGATTTTGTCGCCTTTTTCACACAAGAATTAGACTTTTTTTGTAATTTTGTCGCCTTATGCAAGATATTTTTGTCAATTATTTAAAAACATTTTTTACCTTTTTTGAGTATTTTCCTACATTTTCGCCCTTATTTTAAAAAAAAAAAATTAAAAAATGAGACACTTTTTAGTAATTTTGTTGCCATTCATGAGTTGTTTTTTATTGACTTTTTGTCGCTATTTTTAAAACGTTTTTGTTGATTATTTTTGAGTTTTTGTCATCTTTGTCAAAAAGAGTTTTTTTTCCGACATTTTTATTGCTTGTTGGAGAGTCTTTGCACCTTTAAAAAAAAGAATTAGATGATTCATTTGGTTTATTTTGTCCTTTGCTGAAGGTTATGTGGACACTTTATTTGGATGTTTTTGTCGCCTTTTAGAAGTTTTAAACCATGATAATGAATCCAACGGGGGACAATAATTAAAAGCGGTGCTGAAAGGAAAGGTTACTGTCCACGGAGATTGTGTTGAGTGTTTTGTTGCACATTTGTCAAAGTACAATTTAATAATTCATGTGTAATTTATTGGATAATACAGTTTGCTATATTTTGTGTGCGATAGCTTTTAAAAGTCTGGCAGCAGCAGATCTGAGAGGCGCTGAGGGATTTAAAGGACTCAGGTGTACTCTGATTACTCTGCAGTCCTCGGACATCGTTGGGGACTTACAGGTTTCCCGTAGGAGTCGTGCACCGGGGAGATGATTCCTCCGATCACGATGAAGCGACCCGTTTTGTGCAGATATTCTCGGGCTTTTTCTGCAAAAATACAACAGACGGAGAACACGTTAAAAACACACATGTTGATGTGATTTAATACCACATGTCAAGACAACAACAACAATGACATTAAATCAGGGGGACCATGTTTTGATTTCTAAAAAATAAAAAAATAAATATGAAATAATCTAAATATGACCTATTCTGTGGCAGATTCAGCTAAATGTCTCTGAAAACCTCTTCAGTGTAATACGATTTTAATACGATATGTGCTGCTTTGCCTCCACGCGTCCCGACCGGGACATACGTGGAAATATTTACGCTTACTTATATTTACTGACGCTTGACGTCTGATCTGCTCCCTGTCTAATCTGCTGTCTGATCTGCTCCCTGTATCTGCTCCCTGTCTGATCTGCTCCCTGTCTGATCTGCTGTCTGATCTGCTCCCTGTATCTGCTCCCTGTATGGTGCTCCCTGTCTGATCTGCTCCCTGTATCTGCACCCTGTATCTGCTCCCTGTCTGATCTGCTCCCTGTATCTGCTCCCTGTATGATCTGCTCCCTGTATCTGCTCCCTGTCTGATCTGCTCCCTGTATCTGCTCCCTGTCTGATCTGCTCCCTGTATCTGCTCCCTGTATGATGCTCCCTGTCTGATCTGCTCCCTGTATCTGCTCCCTGTCTGATCTGCTCCCTGTATCTGCTCCCTGTCTGATCTGCTCCCTGTCTGATCTGCTCCCTGTATCTGCTCCCTGTCTGATCTGCTCCCTGTATCTGCTCCCTGTATGATGCTCCCTGTCTGATCTGCTCCCTGCATCTGCTCCCTGTCTGATCTCCTCCCCGTCTGATCTGCTCCATGTATGGTGCTCCCTGTCTGATCTGCTCCCTGTATGGTGCTCCCTGTATCTGCTCCCTGTCTGATCCCCCCTGGACACCCCGGACAGTACGTATAAAGTGGACATGTCCGGGCAAAAGAGGACATTTGGTCCCCGTACATTAAAGCCAACTAGGACATGGAAACCCTCAGGGGGCTCAGCATGGTTTCTAATTAAGGAAGATAAACATATATTGCATTATGTATTATATAAAACCCTAACCCAAAATGAGAGAGAGAGACAGACAGAGAGCAAGAGAAAGAGAGAGAGAGAGAGAGAGACTGAGAAAGAAAGAGAGAGAGAAAGGGAGAGCGCTGCTGGAGAAACTAGGTCAAGATGAGAACATGGCTGCAACATCGGATCAGAGAGCCATGTGAGACACCGTTAAGACGGTGTTGTCTCAGTATACGTCCCGTATTTCTGTGTCCGGTGGGTTTGTCCACGTCCACTTCAGTCCCAAGTGTCTGGATGAGACAAGTGTCCTGAAACCTGCCAGTTTCCACCAATTAGACAGAGACAAGACGCGTGTTATATGACAATAAAGGAGACGACCAATCTGGGACGATCTGAGACCTGTATGTATATATATATATATATATATATATATATATATATATATATACACACACAGTACAGGCCAAAAGTGTGGACCACCTGAAATGGTTTCCCTCCACAGGTGTGCCTGGTCAGGGTTAATTAGTGGAGTTTCTTCCTTATTAATGGAGTTGGGACCATCAGTTGTGTTGTGCAGAAGTCAGGTTGATACACAGCCGACAGCCTATTGGACAACTGGTAGAATTCATATTATGGCAAGAACCAATCAGCTAAGAGAAGAGAAACGAGCGGCCGTCATTACTTTAAGAAATTAAGGGCAGTCGGTCGGAGAATGGTGAAAACTTTGAATGTGTCCCCAAGTGCAGTCGCAAAAACCATCAAGGGCTACAACGAAACTGGCTCACATGAGGACCCCCCAGGAAAGGAAGATCAAGAGTCAGCCCCCCCCCCCCCAGGTTAGGAAGACCAAGAGTCAGCCCCCCCCCCCAGAAAAGGAAGACCAAGAGTCAGCCCCCCCCCCAGGAAAGGAAGACCAGAGTCCCCCCCCCCGGAAAGGAAGACCCAGAGTCCCCTCTGCTGCTGAGGATGAGTTCCTCTGAGTCCCCGGCCTCAGAAATCACAAGTTACAGCAGCTCAGATTAGAGAGCAGATGATAGCACACAGAGTTCTAGCAGCAGACACATCTCTAGAACAACTGGTAAGAGGAGACTGGATCAGGCCTTCATGGTCCAATAGCAGCTAGGAAACCACTGCTAAGGAGAGGAAACAAGGCTAGGAAACCACGGCTAAGGAGAGGAAACAAGGCTAGGAAACCATGGCTAAGGAGAGGAAACAAGGCTAGGAAACCACGGCTAAGGAGAGGAAACAAGCCTAGGAAACCACTGCTAAGGAGAGGAAACAAGGCTAGGAAACCATGGCTAAGGAGAGGAAACAAGCAGAAGAGATCTGTTTGGACCAGAAACACAAGGAATGGACATTAGACCAGTGAAATCTGGGCTCTGGTCTGATGAGTCCAAGTTTGAGATCTTTGGTTCCAACCGCCGTGTCTTTGTGACGGAGAAAAGGTGACGGATGGATTCTACATGCCTGGTTCCCACCGTGGAGTATGGAGGAAGAGGTGTGAGGGGGGGGGGGGCTTTACTGGTGACCCTGTTGGGGGTTTAGTCCAAATTGAAGGCATCCTGAACCAGCATGGCTACCACAGCACCCTGCGGCATGCCATCCCATCCGGTCTGCGTTTAGTTGGACCATCATTTATTTTCCAACAGGACAATGACCCCAAACACCCCTCCAGGCTGTGTAAGGGCTGTTGGACCCAGAAGGAGAGTGATGGGGTGCTGCCCCTCCACAGTCCCCGGACCTGAACCCAGTCCAGATGGTTTGGGTTTGGGGAGAGCTGGACCGCAGAGTGAAGGCCGACAGGGCCGACAGTGCTGAGCATCATGGGAACTCCTTCAAGACTGTTAGGAAACCATTTCAGGTGAAGACCTCTTGGAGCTCATCAAGAGAAGCAGTACTCCGAGCAAAGGGGGGGGGGGGGGTACTCTGAAGAAACTAGAACATAAGACGTGTTTTCAGGTATTTCTACTTTGTTGTGAAGTCCATAACTCCACATGTGTTCATTCATAGTTCTGATGCCTTCAGTGATCATCTACAATGGAAACAGTCATGAAGATAAAGGAACTCATTGGAGGAGAAGGTGGTTCCAAACTTATATATATATATATACAGAGAGAGAGAGAGAGAGAGAGAGTTTTACACTAATTTTTACACTTATCTTGAAATTCATGATCAATAAGTCTCATTTATATGAAATTATATTTAATATTTGGGTAAATAAGCAGAAATTAGGCTACTAATAGTTTTGGCTCGTTAAGATTTGTAAAGTATTAAAATGTCCTAATTGATCAACCAGATCTGTGTTAGCCTGAACTTCATTCAGTTATTTTTGCAGCAATCTGGTTAAAAGAAGCCCAAATGTCCGATAAAGAAGCTTTGAAAACGGGTCCCGTCTGACCCGAAGACAACCGGAGGGTTAATGGCGCAGGAAGCCGCCCCTGAGCAAGGCACTGTGTGTGTCTCTGCGCGTCCGGAGGGAGGCTTGTTTTCTGGGCTGCGCCACACGGGCCTGCGCAGCTTCAGCACGGAACCTCTCCGTCTTCCTCCTCCTCCTCCTCTCTGATCCGGGTTACATTGTGTCCCCATGTTGGTGTGTCTGTAGATTTCACCCGAAGTGGAGCCGTCGCCCATTTCAGCACCCCCCCCCCCCCCCCCAGCGGACAGCGACCGCGCGCCGCGCACCAAACCTCGTTCCCATTTCGCTGGTTTTTAGCGCAGATCCTACGCCAGATGTTAGTGATGGTCAGGAGGTTCCAGTGGATCCTCATCGTCTAGAAAACCCACATTCTCACCCCCCAACCCCCCCTTTACTCTGACCCACAAGCTCAAAACCTTCTTAGGATTATTTATTGAGTGGGGATTTCTTTCTATGCGCGTTTATTCTCTCTCTCCATCTCTCTCTCTCTCTCTCTCTCTCTCTCTCTCTCCGTCTTTTCCTTCCTAGGCCATGGCTCATGAATGTGTGCTATTAGCCTGCTAATGCTGGTGTTTGTGTAGACTAGCATGTGTATTGTTATGACTATATTACATGATTGTTTCCTATAATATGACGTGTTATGAATCAGTGTGTGTAGCCTATATTACGTGATCATATCCAGTAATATTATGTGTTTTGATTCTGTGTGTGTAGCTTGAATATATCGCATTGTGATGCCTACATCGCGGGATTATTTCCTATAATATTATGCGTTATGAATCTGTGTGCGTAGCCTATATGACGTGATTATTTCCTGTAATATGATGTGTTATGAATCAGTGTGTGTAGCCTATATTACGGGATAATATCCAGTAATATTATGTGTTATGATTCAGTGTGTATAGCCTGAATATATCGCATTGTGTAGCCTATATGACGTGATTATTTCCTGTAATATTATTTTCAAGCCCCTGGAGCGTTCTAATGCCCGTCCCTAATCATAGGCTGTATTGTGTCTCTGTGTTGTGTGTATATGTACATATGTGTATATGTACATATGTGTACATATGTGTACATATGTACACATATGTGTACATATGTGTACATATGTGTGATAAAGCAGGCATCCACCCCCACTCACCGAACATATGGATGTGTCCCTTGGTGATGGGGTTGAAGCTGCCGCAGGACAGCAGGATGACGTGCGTCTTGATGCTTTCTGTCATGGTTCTTCTTCTTCTTCTTCTTCTTCTTCTTCTGTTGTCTGTCCTGTGGGGTGTTGTGTCCCGGTCCGGTCCCGGTTTCTGTTTCTGTTTGTGTTCGGGTCTGTGTTGCCGGAGCGTCGCAGGAGGAGAGAGAGGGATGGAGGGAGAGAAAGGGGGAGAGAGAGAGAGAAAGAGAGAGAGAGGGAGGGAGGGAGAGAGAGGGGGGAGAGAGAGAGAGAAAGAGAGAGAGAGGGAGGGAGGGAGAGAGAGGGTGGGGGAGAGAGAGAGAGAAAGAGAGAGAGAGGGAGGGAGGGAGAGAGAGGGGGGAGAAAGAGAGGGGAGAGGGGGAGAGAAACATAGAGAGAGAGAGGGGGAGAGGGATGGAGAGAGAGAGAGAGAGAGGGAGAGAGACAGAGGGGAGAGGGGGAGAGACAGAGGGGAGAGGGGGAGAGACAGAGGGAGGGAGGGGGAGAGGTGTGTCTGCGGCAGGAAGCAGCGTCAGCGCTTTAAAGAGACAGTCACACAGCAGACTGATGAAATATGCATCAGCTGGGTAATTATAATAATATTATACAAAATATTATGCAAAATATTATGCAAAATATTACACTATATTATACAAAATATTATACAAAATATTACACTATATTATACAAAATATTATGCTAAATATTATACAAAATATGAAAAAGACATTATACAAAATATTACACACAATATTACAAAACATTATACAAAATATTATGCAAAATATTAAAAAGAAATTATACAAAATATTACACAAAATATTACAAAAAATTATACAAAATATTACAAAACATTATACAAAATGTTACACAAAATATTACACTACATTATACAAAATATTACACACAATATTACACTACATTATACAAAATATTACACACAATATTACACTACATTATACAAAATGTTATGCAAAATATTAAAAAACATTATACAAAATATTACACAAAATATTACACTACATTATACAAAATATTACACACAATATTACACTACATTATACAAAATATTACACACAATATTACACTACATTATACAAAATATTACACACAATATTACACTACATTATACAAAATATTACACACAATATTACACTACATTATACAAAATGTTACACACAATATTACACTACATTATACAAAATATTACACACAATATTACACTACATTATACAAAATGTTATGCAAAATATTAAAAAACATTATACAAAATATTACACAAAATATTACACTACATTATACAAAATATTACACACAATATTACAAAATATTACAAAATATACAAAATATTACAAAATATTACAAAATATTATACAAAATATTACACTATATTATACAAAATATTACACTATATTATACAAAATATTACACTATATCATACAAAATATACAAAATATTACACTATATCATACACAATATTATGCAAAATATTACACTAAATTATACAAAATATTATACAAATATTATACAAAATATAAAAAAACATTATACAAAATATTACACAAAATATTACAAAACATACAAAATATTATGCAAAATATTAAAAAACATTATACAAAATATTACACAAAATATTACAAAACATACAAAATATTATGCAAAATATTAAAAAACATTATACAAAATATTACACAAAATATTACAAAACATACAAAATATTATGCAAAATATTAAAAAACATTATACAAAATATTACACAAAATATTACACTACATTATACAAAATATTATACAAAATATTACACTATATTATACAAAATATTTCAAAATGTTATACAAAATATTACACTATATTATACAAAATATTTCAAAATGTTATACAAAATATTACACTATATTATACAAAAAATTACACACAATATTACAAAACATTATACAAAATATTATGCAAAATATTACAAAATATTATGCAAAATATTACAAAATATTATACAAAATATTACACTATATTATACAAAATATTACAAAATAGTATACAAAATATTACACAAAATATTACAAAATATTACAAAATATTACAAAATATTACACTATATTATAGAAAATATTATGCAGACTCTCAGACTTTTTTGTCACTATTTGACGTTTTAGTCGATTATGTTTACAGTTGTTTGTCCATATCTGTTTTTCACCCAGCCGCCCAGTGAGAGTAACGTAATTGAAAGTAACGCGTTACTCGTTACCTCCTCGGCCCCGCCTCCCTCGGCCCTGTGCTGGGCAGACAGGAACAAGATGGCGCCGGGAGGAGCGCTAGCTTCGGGACCAGTCGTCGTCTGAGAGCCCGGTGCTGATCCGGCAGGATGAGCCTCTGCGCGCAGTACTTACGGTAGGCCCGGTTCCGCCGGCTCTCCCGCCGCTCCCAGCGCCGGTTCGGCCGGTGGTCACATCCGGACATTTTACACCCCCAACGGCCGAATTGTTTTGTTCGGATGCTAACGCTAATGCTAATGCTACCGCTAATGCTAACAGCTTCATATATCAACAAACAATCGATGCTGCCGCCCAGCGCCATTTTATCACATTTAATCAAATATATAATGTTTTATCAAGCTGTTGGGGTTGTGGGTGGATGTAATGTTCGTATTGCGCTGCTGGGAGATGGATTTAAAGCCAAAGAGAGGCGTGTTGGGCAGTATGTTGTTGCTAGTTAGCGTTAGCTGCCGTGTGTCGGGTTAGCTTCAGCGAGCCGTGTCTGGGGCACATTACGCGGATCTGGGTTCGTTAACAGCGGCTGCTGTCATGTGTCACGGCCCGTTCTGCTGCGTGTTTTAACTGGCCTGTGGTTTAGACCTGGAGACGTGGTTGCGGGCAGCGGGTCCAGGGATTAGTCTGAGCCCGACGCCAGCAGCAGATGTTTTAACGAAGCGCACGGACTCGTTAGTGTCCGTCCTCCGCCCCCGGTACCTCGGCCGGTCATCTGGGTACTGGGACAAATATGGAGTGTGTTGCTAATGCGGTGGTCAAGGGTGTGTTTTGTGACTCTGTGTGTGGGTGACTGTGTGTGTGTGGTGTCTCTGACTCTGCGTGTGTCTTTGAATCTGTGAGTGTGTATATATGTGTGTGTGGCGCTGTGTGTATGTGTGAGATACTGTGTCTTTGTGTGTGTATATACGTGTGTGTGTGTGTGTGTGTGTGTGTGTGTGAGTGTGTGTTGGACCCATCTAACCTCCTCCTCTCTGTTTCCACCCGAGCAGACAGGCAGAAGCCCTGAAGGCGGACATGACAGGTAGGTTCCTCCATCACGTTGGTACAGACACCCAAATGCATCACGATGTGTTTGTGTTCATTTATTTTAGAGATCTTCACAGTTAGGACTGAGTATCACCACGGTTACCAGGATCTGTTCAGTACCGCTCACATTAGTCCGTTTTAATTACGCTTCTGATTCAAAATCAGTTCCCAGGGTTGGGACGTTACCCTTCTGTCCCGGTTCAGTTCGTCCACGATGGTTATATGTGAATGTCTTCTAGTTTCTCAGTAAACTGAGGACGTCATCGGCCTTTTTGGGAAACTCTGATCCACATTTTTCACCGTTTTCTGATATTTTTAGAGACCAACTAGAGATGGTCCGATACCAGTACGTCATATATTTTATTATTGTTTTAACAGCTGTATACTACTATCCCTGTATGGATGGGATGTGTCTAACATCTGTATACTACTATCCCTGTATGGATGGGATGTGTCTAACAGCTGAATACTACTATCCTGTATGGATGGGATGTGTCTAACATCTGTATACTACTATCCCTGTATGGAAGGGATGTGTCTAACAGCTGAATACTACTATCCTGTATGGATGGGATGTGTCTAACATCTGTATACTACTATCCTGTATGGATGGGATGTGTCTAACATCTGTATACTACTATCCCTGTATAGATGGGATATGTCTAACATCTGTATACTACTGTCCCTGTATGGATGGGATATGTCTAACAGCTGTATACTACTATCCTGTATGGATGGGATGTGTCTAACAGCTGTATAGTACTCTACTACTAGGGCTTTATTACGTGGTATCGGATTGGTGCATAAACTCCAGTACTTACCGATACCAGCGTTTTAGGCGGTATCGGTGGAGGTACCGGTGCTGGTATCGGAGGGGATACCGGTGCTGGTATCGGAGGGGATACCGGTGCTGGTATCGGAGGGGATACCGGTGCTGGTATCGGAGGAGGAGATACCGGTGCTGGTATTGGAACATCTCTACAAACAACTCGACCATTCGTCCAGAAAATAATCCACACTCTAATCTGTTAGTTACAGCCGTAGTTGATTTAGTGTAGTTTGATTTTAGAGCATATTTAACACAGCTTAAGCTCACTATTGACTATTTGTCTCCCTCTGTGTGTGTGTGTGTCTGACTGTCTTTGTGTGTGTGTCTGTGTGCGTCAGATTCTAAGCTGGGGGCGGCCGAGGTGTGGACGTCCCGGCAGGCGCTGCAGGACCTGTACCAGAAGATGCTGGTGACCGATCTGGAGTACGCTCTGGACAAGAAGGTGGAGCAAGACCTGTAAGATCCTCCGTCTCACACCACACACACACACACACACACACACACACACACACACACACACACACACACACATAGACAGGTACACACACACACACACATAGACAGGTACACACACAGGGGGGTCGGAGTAGAGCCGCTGCTCCTTCACGTCAAAGGGAGACAGTTGAGGTGGTTCGGGCATCTGGTAAGGATGCCTCCTGGGGGGGTCCCTAGGGAGGTGGTCCAGGCACGTCCAGCTGGGAGGAGGCCTCCGGGAAGACCCAGGACTAGGTGGAGGGACGTCCAGCCGGGAGGAGGCCTCGGGGAAGACCCAGGACTAGGTGGAGGGACGTCCAGCCGGGAGGAGGCCTCGGGGAAGACCCAGGACTAGGTGGAGGGACGTCCAGCTGGGAGGAGGCCTCGGGGAAGACCCAGGACTAGGTGGAGGGACGTCCAGCTGGGAGGAGGCCTCGGGGAAGACCCAGGACTAGGTGGAGGGACGTCCAGCTGGGAGGAGGCTCCAGGAAGATCCAGGACTAGGTGGAGGGACGTGCAGCTGGGAGGAGGTCTCGGGGAAGACCCAGGACTAGGTGGAGGGACGTCCGGCTGGGAGGAGGCCTCGGGGAAGATTCAGGACTAGGTGGAGAGATTATATCTCCAACCTGGCCTGGGAACGCCTCGGTCCTCTGCTGGAGCTGCTTCCCCCAAGACCCAATACCGGTTAAAGATGATGGATGGAGGGACTCTGTTTTTGTTAGAAATCACTACCTGAAATACACACACACACATGCTCAGAACCTATTCATGCACTACAGGAGAGATGTCAGGGTCGGGGGGGCTGCCAGTGCTGGACCAGCACCCTGAGCGGTTGGAGATCATTGATATTTGTATTTTAACAGATATTTTGATGGAACGTTAGCCAACAAGTGTCCTAGTCTTCTAGTGTTGTGCAGCGGGCATAAGGGTCATTTAACGAGAGAAGGTTTTGGTTTATCCACAGACCGTCTCCTGTCTCCTGTCTCCTGTTGACGTTGGTGTTTTGTCCTCCTGCAGGTGGAATCATGCTTTTAAGAACCAGATCACCACGCTGCAGAGCCAGGCCAAGAACCGAGCCAACCCCAACCGCAGCGAGGTCCAGGCCAACCTGTCCCTGTTCCTGGAGGCCGCTAGTGGCTTCTACACACAGGTGAGATCCAGTCTGGAATATAATGAGAAGAAGAAGAAGAAGAATTGGGGGGGGGGGAAATCATAGCATAGTATCACAATATTTTCACTGGTATACTATATCGACACACAGACGGCAAGTCACTTTTTTCAAAGTCCTTTTTACCTTTAATTTTTTAATTTTTTTTATATTCCATAACATTAAATAAAACGCCCATATTCAGTAAGAGTAGTGAACTGATCATTTATTTTATGTGTGAAGGCCGTTGTATTTTTACATTTTGGTGGAAAGAAACCCAAACAAGTCTGACCCCTGACCCTGCTCTGTTAGACTCCAGTCTGACCCCTGACCCTGCTCTGTTAGACTCCAGTCTGACCCCTGACCCTGCTCTGTTAGACTCCATTCTGACCCCTGACCCTGCTCTGTTGTGTCCAGCTGCTGCAGGAGCTGTGCACCGTGTTCAACGTGGACCTGCCGTGCCGCGTCAAGTCGTCTCAGCTCGGCATCATCAGCAATAAGCAGAGCGGCAGCAGCGCCATCGTCACGCCGCAGCCCAGCTCCTGCTCCTACATCTGCCAGCACTGCCTCGTCCACCTCGGAGACATCGGTGAGACAGTCCTTTATATTATATAATAACAATCCTTCATTACAGCCGAAAGGAAAATCAGGTCTGAAGGCAACGGCCCATTATCGGCCTGGCCCATTATCGGCCTGGCCCATTATCGGCCTGGCCCATTATCGGCCTGGCCCATTATCGGCCTGACCCATTATCGGCCTGACCCATTATCGGCCTGACTAATTATGAACCTGACCCATTATCGGCCTGACTAATTATGAACCTGACCCATTATCGGCCTGACCCATTATCGGCCTGACTAATTATGAACCTGACCCATTATCGGCATGACTCATTATCGGCCTGACTAATTATGAACCTGACCCATTATCGGCTTGGCCCATTATCGGCTTGGCCCATTATCGGCCTGGCCCATTATCGGCCTGGCCCATTATCGGCCTGGCCCATTATCGGCCTGGCCCATTATCGGCCTGGCCCATTATCGGCCTGGCCCATTATCGGCCTGACCCATTATCGGCCTGACCCATTATCGGCCTGACTAATTATGAACCTGACCCATTATCGACCTGACCCATTATCGGCCTGACTAATTATGAACCTGACCCATTATCGGCCTGACTAATTATGAACCTGACCCATTATCGGCCTGACTAATTATGAACCTGACCCATTATCGGCATGACTCATTATCGGCTTGGCCCATTATCGGCCTGACCCATTATCGGCCTGACCCATTATCGGCCTGACCCATTATCGGCCTGACTAATTATGAACCTGACCCATTATTGGCCTGACTAATTATGAACCTGACCCATTATCGGCCTGACTAATTATGAACCTGACCCATTATCGGCCTGACTAATTATGAACCTGACCCATTATCGGCATGACTCATTATCGGCTTGGCCCATTATCGGCCTGGCCCATTATCGGCCTGGCCCATTATCGGCCTGACCCATTATCGGCCTGACTAATTATGAACCTGACCCATTATCGACCTGACCCATTATCGGCCTGACTAATTATGAACCTTACCCATTATCGGCCTGACCCATTATCGGCCTGACTAATTATGAACCTTACCCATTATCGGCCTGACCCATTATCGGCCTGACTAATTATGAACCTGACCCATTATCGGCATGACTCATTATCGGCCTGACTAATTATGAACCTGACCCATTATCGGCATGACTCATTATCGGCTTGGCCCATTATCGGCCTGGCCCATTATCAGCATGACTCATTATCGGCCTGGCCCATTATCAGCATGACTCATTATCGGCCTGGCCCATTATCGGCATGACTCATTATCGGCCTGGCCCATTATCGGCATGACCCATTATCGGCCTGGCCCATTATCAGCATGACTCATTATCGGCCTGGCCCATTATCAGCATGACTCATTATCGGCCTGGCCCATTATCGGCATGACCCATTATCGGCCTGGCCCATTATCGGCATGACTCATTATCGGCCTGACTCATTATCGGCTTGGCCCATTATCGGCCTGACCCATTATCAGCCTGACCCATTATCGGGCCGATATTTGGCAATTTGCAGATCATCTGTGTGTGTATGTGTCTCTGTGTGTGTGTGTGTGTGTGTGTGTCAGCTCTAGCCACTGAAAAGAAATAAGAGGAGAAATCAGACCAATCACAACAGCTGGTCAGTCTGACATCATGCTGCCCGAGCTCATTAATATTCATGAGCTGGGTAAAGGATGCCGATAGCCTGGCTCTCATTGGCTTCGTCCATCCACTGGATTTAGCCAATCAGAGTCCAGCAGCTGGTTGAATATGAATGAGAACTGGTCCTCATGTGATCCATGTCTGTGTGTTCCAGCACGTTATCGTAACCAGACCAGCCAGGCGGAGTCGTACTACCGACACGCAGCCCAGCTGGTCCCATCCAACGGTGAGTCTGGAGGCTCTTCACCTCTGTTTGAAGCTAGGCTAGCACTTCGAGGCTCTATGCTAAGCTAGGCTAACGGCTGCCGTAGGCTACATCATATGGACTTAGATCTGTGTCTTTATTACATTACATGAAAAAGTTTTCATACCAAAAATAACAATATTTAAGACTAAAAAATAGTTTTGAGAGAAATTATTTTCTCATAGAACATAAAAAATATGACTTTCAAATTTTTTAAATTATTTCTGAGAAAAAAAAATCTCTGAAATACTTTTATAAACTCTCAAATATATATATATATTTTGCTATCAGTGTGAAAACATTTTTTGGACATACTGTACTAACTATAACCTTTTTTGGTATACAATACTATTTTTTACATCTTTTTATACATTTATTTTATTTATTATTTATTATTATTACTGTTATTATTGTTATCTTTGTACTGTATTCTTCTTGCTGAAAACTGATATTTCAATTTCCTTTCTGAAGTCATCCCAAAAGGATTAATAAAGAGAAGTCTGTGATTTTATTTTGACATACTATACAATGACTTTTTTATTTTTTAAATAATATTACTATCCAGACCTTCCTCCGCAGCGCTGTGGAGGAAGGTCTGAGACTAGCCTGCTTGTCATAAGCAGCCAGTTGAGCCATTGTTTCAGAAAGACGTGGGCTTTAAAACGTCGTGCGTGTGTGTGTGTGTGTGCGTGTGTGTGTGTGTCTGTCTGTGTGTGTCTGTGTCTGTGTGTGTGTGTGTGCTGTGTGTCTGTGTGTCTGTGTGTGTCTGTGTGTGTCTGTGTGTGTGTGTGTGTCGCGTCGCTCCCCTGCAGGTCAGCCCTACAACCAGCTGGCCATCCTGGCCTCGTCTAAAGGAGACCACCTCACCACCATCTTCTACTACTGCCGCAGCATCGCTGTGAAGTTCCCGTTCCCAGCAGCCTCCACCAACCTGCAGAAGGCCCTGTCCAAGGCTCTGGAGAGGTAACACGCACACAACAAGTGCTGCAGTTTCCCTTTAAGGGTAGCTTCTGTATTTCAACCTGGACCCTATTTTCCAACATCGTTGTGTCTATGTGACAAATGGAAACAACAATCTTCGAAATTTGTCATGGTTTGAGCAAGAAACAAGCTGAAATGTAACGTTAATAGACAAATGTTCAGCATCAGTTAACGTCCACAAAAAGTTTACAGACTCATACAGACTATATTATTATTCTAGTGACTGACAACATTATGGGATGGATCCCTACAGAGATAGGCCTTTTAGTTAAAGAGGAAGATCCTTTTAGTTTAACATGAAACAGCCCCGACATCACCATCACCAAACCCACCAGACTCCATGTAAATAATCACTACTTTTAGCATGTATAGAGCAGCATATCTCCACCAGACTCCATGTAAATAATCACTACTTTTAGCGTGTATAGAGCAGCATATCTCCACCAGACTCCATGTAAATAATCACTACTTTTAGCATGTATAGAGCAGCATATCTCCACCAGACTCCATGTAAATAATCACTACTTTTAGCGTGTATAGAGCAGCATATCTCCACCAGACTCCATGTAAATAATCACTAATTTTAGCGTGTATAGAGCAGCATATCTCCACCAGACTCCATGTAAATAATCACTACTTTTAGCGTGTATAGAGCAGCATATCTCCACCAGACTCCATGTAAATAATCACTACTTTTAGCGTGTATAGAGCAGCATATCTCCACCAGACTCCATGTAAATAATCACTACTTTTAGCGTGTATAGAGCAGCATATCTCCACCAGACTCCATGTAAATAATCACTACTTTTAGCGTGTATAGAGCAGCATGGGTTGAGGGATGATATATATTCTTATTAATGCTGACATGTCTGATGTGTTATGACCCAGAGTGTATGTGGTGGGTTCTCTAATGTTCTGAGGGACAGAGTTCTCTGACTAAATGCACTTTTCCGCAGAGGAACAACACAGCCCTGTGATGTTTTAAACTCCCTCGTCATCCCTGTGTGTCTCTGCAGCCGTGACGAGGTGAAAACCAAGTGGAGCGTGTCCGATTTCATCAGAGCCTTCATCAAGTTTCACGGCCACGTCTTCCTCAGCAAGAGTCTGGACAAACTGGACGCTCTGAGGGAGAAGCTGGAGGAGCAGTTTCAGGTAAAACACACACACACACTCACAGAGACAGACACACACACACACACACACACACACACACACGAGGGAGAAGCTGGAGGAGCAGTTTCAGGTAAAACACACACACACACTCACAGAGACAGACACACACACACACACACACACACACACGAGGGAGAAGCTGGAGGAGCAGTTTCAGGTAGAACACTATCTACTGGCTTTCATTTCCTCAATTCTGCTGCCTGGTGATATGAAACGGTTTTAATGTGTGTCTCTTTCTCTGTGTGTGTGTGTGTCTGTGTGTTTGTGTGTGTGTGTGTGTGTCTCTCTCTCTCTCTCTGTGTGTGTTGGTGTGTATGTCTGTCTCTCTCTGTGTGTGTGTGTCTGTCTCTCTCTGTGTGTGTGTGTGTGTGTCTGTCTGTCTGTCTCTCTGTGTGCGTGTGTGTGTTTGTGTGTGTGTGTCTCTCTCTCTCTCTCTGTGTGTGTTGGTGTGTATGTCTGTCTCTCTGTGTGTGTGTGTGTGTGTGTATGTGTGTGTGTGTCTCTGTCTCTGTGTGCGTGTGTGTGTGTGTGTGTGTGTCTGTCTGTCTCTCTGTGTGCGTGTGTGTGTGTGTGTGTGCAGAGGCTGATCCTGCAGAAAGCCTTCAGCTCCCAGCAGCTGGTCCACATCACGGTCATCAACCTGTTTGAGCTGCACCACCTCCGAGACCTGACGGCTGATGGAGGAGAGCAGAGCTACAGCGGCGAGCAGCAGCTCATCTGGTTCCAGCTGCTCGGACTCTTCAGTAAGACACACACACACACAAAGAGAGACACACACACACAGACACACACACACAAAGAGAGACACACACACACAGAGAGACACACATACACACTAGAGTGCGGATCGGGCCGGATATTTCTGTCCGAGCCCGACCCGAGCCCGGCAGTTAAAATCGCATTTGTTTCTCATACTAATGACACATGTCCGTTTGTTTGTGTGGAAAGCCGCTTTTATTAAGCAATGGTAGGAAGGCATTGGGAAATGTCAACAGATGAGCGCATCAATGCACAGCTG
This sequence comes from Etheostoma nigrum, assembly GCA_029931835.1. Lineage (NCBI taxonomy): Eukaryota > Metazoa > Chordata > Actinopteri > Perciformes > Percidae > Etheostoma > Etheostoma nigrum. The sequence goes on from CM057248.1 coordinate 28,985,321, forward strand.
ACTTTCCTTCGTCTTCAATAGTTTTAAAATCTCCTGCGGCCAACTTCTTTTTAACATCTTCCATCGTTGCGCTGCCACATGGAGCTTAATACGCACGTCTTTGGTTGTCACAGCAACAGGAAGACGGATGTTAGGGTAATATTTGACATTTATTTTATGCTGTTTTAAATTCTAAATGTTCAATGCCTTATCGCGCTGATGTGACCGAGCCCGACCCGAACCCGAGCATCCTTTCTAAAAATCTGTCCCAACCCGGCCCGTCCCGTCGGGCTCGGGTCGGGTATCCATCCTCTAATACACACACACACATATACACACAAACACACAAACACATATACACACACACACACACACACACACACAGAGAGAGCCATCTGCAGATAAATGGGCCGGACTGTGATGCGTTCTCTGCCGACCTGTGATTGGTCGTTGACTGTGTTTGACTTCCTGTCCCCTCCAGTGTCCTTCCTGGGGCTGATGTGCAGCCGCGCTCTGCTCAACCGGAGCCGCGGGGAGGAGATCATGGGCGAGTGTCCTCTGCCGGCCATCAAGGTGTCTCTGGACTGGATCCGACTGAGACCCAGCGTCTTCCACGAGGCCGCCGTCCACCAGCGCCAGCAGTACGTCCTTTTTTATTCCATAACATAACATAAAACACCCATTTATTTTACTTGTGAAGACCCTACAGATCCTCGCAGAAATCACACCATGATCATTTTATTTAATAGATGCATTTTTAAATTCTCATTGAAAGTGTGTGTGTATTTGTGTGTGTGCATTTGTGTCTCTGTGTGTGTGTGTGTGTGTGTGTGTGTGTGTGTGTGTGTCGTGTGTGCGTGTGTGTGTGTGTGTGTTTGTGTCTCTGTGTGTGTGTGTGTGTGTCTGTATTTGTGTGTGTGTGTGCGTGCGTGTGTGTGTTTGTGTCTCTGTGTGTGTGTGTGTGTGTGTATTTCAGGCCTGTGTGTAGTGATTACTAAGAGAGTGTAAATTGTAATTTTATTTCAATAAACAGTATAATTTATTATAAATTATTATTATAAAACATCTAATTCTGATTATTAGGACCCAATTGTGCAGTTGGAGTGTTTTTACAATCCATTTTATTGATCTTTGCTATATTATATTAATATTATATTAATATAATATTAATATTATTTACCAATAAATGTCCCGTGGGGTCTCCAAACATACGGGACAACAGAGTCCAGGTTGGAAAATATGCATGTTGCCCTTTAAATTATTCTTATTTTCATTGAGAATTAAAAACTAAGGATGATGGTGTGATCTCTGCGAGGATCTGTCCCACACGTTGATGTCTTTATTCTGTAGGACACGACGTCTCTGCAGCGGTTTGACGCATAATTTCCCTAAAACGCGTCTAACCCGTGATCTGGATGTTGCTCTAGTCCGTATTGATGTAGATAAATCGCCTTTGTGCTGTCTTTCTGTGTGATTCCGTCCTGGAGAGGACGTGTAACTCGTCTTCCTGTCTCTCAGTGTCTGGCCCTGGCTCGTCTCCATCCTCAACAGCTTCCAGCCCAGAGAGGACGATGTGTCCTGCTCCTCAGGTAGGAACTCCTTCTTTAGTTCAGTGGTCAATAGATCGGATCCTCCTCGGGTTACAGTCTGTCCACCAGAGGACGCTCTACAACGTCCCTGTTAGTGATGGCGTTGCATAGTCTGTCCACCAGAGGACGCTCTACAACGTCCCCGTTAGTGATGGTGTTGCATAGTCTGTCCACCAGAGGACGCTCTACAACGTCCCTGTTAGTGATGGTGTTGCATAGTCTGTCCACCAGAGGACGCTCTACAACGTCCCTGTTAGTGATGGCGTTGCATAGTCTGTCCACCAGAGGACGCTCTACAACGTCCCTGTTAGTGATGGCGTTGCATAGTCTGTCCACCAGAGGACGCTCTACAACGTCCCTGTTAGTGATGGCGTTGCATAGTCTGTCCACCAGAGGACGCTCTACAACGTCCCTGTTAGTGATGGCGTTGCATAGTCTGTCCACCAGAGGACGCTCTACAACGTCCCTGTTAGTGATGGCGTTGCATAGTCTGTCCACCAGAGGACGCTCTACAACGTCCCTGTTAGTGATGGCGTTGCATAGTCTGTCCACCAGAGGACGCTCTACAACGTCCCTGTTAGTGATGGCGTTGCATAGTCTGTCCACCAGAGGACGCTCTACAACGTCCCTGTTAGTGATGGTGTTGCATAGTCTGTCCACCAGAGGACGCTCTACAACGTCCCTGTTAGTGATGGTGTTGCATAGTCTGTCCACCAGAGGACGCTCTACAACGTCCCTGTTAGTGATGGCGTTGCATAGTCTGTCCACCAGAGGACGCTCTACAACGTCCCTGTTAGTGATGGCGTTGCATAGTCTGTCCACCAGAGGACGCTCTACAACGTCCCTGTTAGTGATGGTGTTGCATAGTCTGTCCACCAGAGGACGCTCTACACACACACACACACACACACAGTGGGGCCAACAAGTATTTAGTCAGCCACTGATTGTGCAAGTTCTCCTACTTAGTAAGACGAGAGAAGTCTGTAATTTACACTTGAGAGACAGAATGAGAAAAAAACAGGAACAGGTGTCTTTTATACAGATGACGAGTTCAAACCGGTAACGAGTGGAGGACAGCAGAACTTCTTAAAGAAGAAGTTACAGGTCTGAGAGAGCCAGAAATCTTGCTTGTTTGTGGATGACCAAATACTTATTTATCCACCATAATTTACAAATAAAATCTTTAAAAATGTTTTTTTTCTCATTTGTCTCTCAAAGTTGAAGTGAACCTATGATGAAAATTACAGACCTCTCATCTTTATAAGTGTCTGACTAAATACACTTTGTCCCTAGTGTGTGTGTGTGTGTGTGTGTGTGTGTGTGTGTGTGTGTGTGTGTGTGTGTGTGTGTGTGTGTGTGTGTGTGTGTGTGTGTGTGTGTGTGTGTGTGTGTGTGTGTGTGTGTGTGAGAGATCAGGAAGTGCCTAATATCGGCCGATCATGTCGGCCCGCCGGTACACCGGTCGGGCTGTAGTTTCCAGAGCCGTTCCACCCCTTTGTGTTTATCTTGATATTTAAGTCCTGTACTGTCTGCGTGTCCGATGTGTTGAAGCGGAGGGTGTGTTTGTTTTATCTGCAGTGACGCCGCTGCCGGAGGAGTTTGAGTTGCAGGGTTTCTTGGCGCTCCGACCCGCTCTGAGGTAATCCTTCATTCAACCCGTCTGAGTTCCACACTAACATAGTATACTGAACGTAGTCATGTTGTTTAGTAGCTAAAATAGGATGTGAGACTATTTGGGCAACCTGTCTTACCTTCTATCAAGCTGCTGAGAGGGTGAGGGAGAAGCTGAGGGTGAGGGGGAGAGAGAAGGGGAGGGTGAGGGAGAAGGTGAGGCTGAGGGAGAAGGGGAGGGTGAAGGTGAGAGAGAGAATGTGAGGGAGAAGGTGATGGTGAGGCTGAGGGAAAAGGGGAGGGAGAGGGTGGGGGAGAGGGTGGGGGTGGGGTAGAGGGTGAGGGTGGAGGTGGTGGGGTAGAGGGTGGGGGTGGGGGTGGGAGAGAGGGTGAGGGAGAAAGTGAGGGAGATGTGGGTGAGGGATATGGGACGCACGTTCAAACAAACCTGTGTTGTTCCTGGCTCAGAATGGGCCTTTGAGGGGAATATATCTATTTTATGAAATATTATTTATCAGAACTTTAATATATTTTGATGTTTTGAAAATAAACAATTATTATCGTATTATTGAGAACTCATAAATAAGCTGAGGTTGGCATGGGTTACCATGGTTACACGTCTCCAACGGGCAAGGTGTCTCTCAGGGAAATCAACAATGAAAGCTGCAGCTCGGTGCGTCCAAACGGATCTCAGCTGTACCAGGTCCCGCAGAGCAGAGGAGGAGACTCCAGACCCAAATGAGTCCTGATTTGATTTTCTGTTGGCGTTCCAGGTTGCTGGACTTCACCAAAGGGCACCAGGGCATCCTGGTGGACCGGGACGGCCTGCCGGTCCACACTCGGCACCAGAGACTCGCCAGTCTGGGGAAATGGGTGGCCGACAACCAGCCAGGGTGAGTGGCCATCTGTCTGGACTCTGGGATGTTATTTATCTCCCAGGTCTTCCATAAAGAACAGGTCTAGACCAGACTCTGGGATGTTATTTATCTCCCAGGTCTTTCCATAAAGAGCAGGTCTAGACCAGACTCTGGGATGTTATTTATCTCCCAGGTCTTCCATAAAGAGCAGGTGTAGACCGGACTCTGGGATGTTATTTATCTCCCAGGTCTTCCATAAAGAGCAGGTCTAGACCGGACTCTGGGATGTTATTTATCTCCCAGGTCTTCCATAAAGAGCAGGTCTAGACCGGACTCTGGGATGTTATTTATCTCCCAGGTCTTTCATAAAGAGCAGGTCTAGACCGGACTCTGGGATGTTATTTATCTCCCAGGTCTTCCATAAAGAGCAGGTCTAGACCAGACTCTGGGATGTTATTTATCTCCCAGGTCTTTCCATAAAGAGCA